>LPNX010275892.1:0-61924 GCA_001517045.1 Pseudotsuga menziesii
CAGCTCCATATTCAGTCTCCATTGTTGATAATTTGCATGATCAATTGTTAATTGCTGTGAGTGAAATTAATCTACTGCAGGCCTGAATTTCTATAGCTTACAAGATTTTCTCCTAGTTTGTTTTGTAGTTTGGAGAGGGTATCTCTTAGAGCATATCAAAAACTTCAATATGGATTCAAAAATTCCTCTACTATCTCCTTTCAACTATGCTGATTGGAAGCCAAAGATGAGTTCATACTTGAAGAGGCAATGTCTCTTTGATGTCTCCATTGGTGCATTGAGTGAACCTGAGTCTTATGAAGAGAAGAATGATTGGCTAAATAATTGTGATAGAGCTTATGGAATTATTTTTTTGGGAATGTCTCCAAATATATATCATCTCATAGATTCTGCTGAATTTCCATTTGAGCTTTGGAAAATTTTGGACAAAGCTTTTGGTTTGCAGGAAATTGAAGATGAAGCATGGAGCGAACCTAACATCTCCTCTTGTTCTCTTTCTCAAGATTTCTTGGCCTCTACATTCTATGATGAAGTTGATCATGATGAAGAAGTTTCTCATACAGTTCATGTTGCTGCTACCCTCTTTCATTCGAATGCTTCCTCCTTCAATAAAGAAGCAAATGTTGAAGAACCATCTTTTTCTGTGTCTCTTGAAGGTGATTTTTCTTCTTGTGTTACTATTGATGAAAAAGAAGTAACATATGGAGCTGCTGCTGATATTGATTATGATCCTATAACCCATTCATTGTTCTCTAAATCTCCTATCTTAGATTCTGAGATCCATGTGCCAGATTCTTCACACCTCTTGCATACCTCTCTCATTGATGGTGTGCAACCTAGTGACTTCCAGGATGTTTGCTTAGCCACATCAAGCCTTATTTGTGTCATAACACTTACCTTACTTGATCTAATGTGCTTCAGCATATCCTCCTTTGTTCTTGGCATCAATACTCAAAGCCTTCTTGAAGATTGTGAACATCTCATTCTTTCCTTCTTTCATACAGAAGATTCATTACTAGTGTATTCCCATGAGTCTATTGATATGCTTATATGTGATCCTTTGGATTCTGATTTAGAAGCATATTTGCAGGTTGATACAAATATAATACCACCATCCATGCCATATATCATACCTCTGAATAATCCAAAGACTATACAAATCCCAAGCTCACTAGTTGATTCCTCATTGGTCTCTTATGCAGTGATATTTATCTCACATGATTTGAAGTATTTCCTAAATTTCAGTGGCTGGTTATCCATGAACTTAGTCATATATGGACTAATATTAAACATGTTTGGATCTGTTCTAAACACTTATGGTTCAGATCTTATGCCCATCCATAATTCATATTTTTACACCTATCAGTTTTCCCTAGTTGCTCATAAATTTCATAGTCTAGCCCTATATCCTCATCGAGCCATTGAACCCTTTGTACTTGATGTTCCATATGTTAATATTTATGATATATCAAAGTTTTATCAGCCTCATATCAGATCTATACAGGTGCTACATCAGATTGGAAGATTGACATGTGATCCACATCACAATTTTACAGCTATTCATGGAATTGGGTGTGAAATAAATTGCCTTATTTTTTGTACTCTTTGGAAAGGAGTATGCACAGATCTCTTTTCCATTTCAGATTATGTTTGCAGATCAGATTTTGACAGAAGAAATAAGAATTCAGATAATGCTCCTACTTCCTCAGTTGATGAGATACAAGGAGTCTCTCCTCTTCCTTCTTGCAGGTTCTACACTCCAGCGCATGATCATGGAGTTCATGATTTCTTCAGCAAGTCCTTCATCCAGAAGCAGTTCAGTCAGCTCATTAAAGTGAATATGAAGATATTTTGAATACATATTTCAAATTTTGTGCCTTGTCCTATCTTGAGGGAGGATTTTCCCCATGTGGTTTTGCCTCTTTCCTCACTTTTTTGGACATAATAATTGTTAAAGGGTGACCATAGCCTTGTTGTTGGGCCCTATATGCATCCATATGCATCCATATTTTTTGTCATACCATCATAAATTCAGACTTATAGGGGGGTGTAGGAATATATTAAACCCACTCACAGCTTAGGATAAAATAATTAATCATTATTTGATTAATTATTCACCCACTAGCTAAATTAGTTGGCATCCACTTGCACCTTAAAGTCAATACATGCCATCTATATTATAGGAATGATTTATTTCCAATTTTGGGTTGATCTTGACCACCGTTTGACCATCCAAAATTAGTATACAGGACTTTACAGCAGATTCTGCTTTATTCTGTTTTTTTTGCTTTTCCTGCTTTTCTATGGATAAGATAAAAGCTAGTCAACTAGGAAACTGGGAGCTTTTGTTTCCAACCCATCCTCCATTAGTTTTTCTCCATTTTCTAGGATTAGCATGTTATTTCCATATCCTTGACAAATCACTCATGCTTTTTCCAACTCATGAGGTCCTTGATATATTTAGTAAGTGCTTTATCCACCTATGGGGGTTTTGCTATATTTTGGTAAGTCAGCCTTTTTGAGATTTATGAGTTGTTTCCATACAATTCAATTTTACTATGAGGGATGTACTATTTATGTACACTATTATTCATCATTATTAAATGGAAGGCTACACACCAATATTCATCTCTTCATTCATGTGATTTAGTCTCTTTTATTCTCTCTATTTTTCCTGTGTATGCTCGTGAGAATTCTTAGTAGCAAGATCTATTTCCTGTGCTTATTCTTAGCATCATTGCACATAGCATTGATATATTATTTCTACAAGCACAAACAACATTCTTAAAATGATTTCCAAAGGTTATGCTAACTCAAATCATGCATCGACACATCAATCGTTACACATCTGTATTGTCATTATATTATGATTATTACTTTATTTAATTGTTCATTTTCAAGGTGTCTCCCTTCTTCACCTGATTGCAACATCAAGAGTTCACTTTCTCCCTTCATGATGGAAAATAGGTCTCATGCTAGGACAACATCAATAAAAGGTTCATGGGATTCTTGTGCAACATTAAAGGAATCATAACCCAACATCCTCATGGTCTCACACATGGCCTCACATCCACAACATGAGTATACTGCTCATTAATCCTTAGTTATTGCTATTAACCAGTTCAACTATGACACACACTCATATGAATACATGAAAGAATTTAACAAACTTTATTGAATCAAAGATTCACAACTTGGTCCGTGTTCTACCTAGAAATAAGATACGCATACATGCATTCAACATTCCCAAAGCTAGCATAAATAGATCACTTCATATAATTAAACATGGATCTCTCTATTATCAGTTTCCTAAATAGCTAATTATTTTTGTATGAGTCACATTGAAGTTGAAAAAATAGTGTAAAAACCCTTGAACCATAATGCAGCTTTAAAACACATATCCTGTGAACAATTTGGGTTTCTTAAAAAGAGACAGATTGTCGAGCCTATTGGTATTACTCAAGAGACCCTTCACTCTGAGAAGATTAAGAATTCATGTGCTCTTACCCTTAAATTGGACCTTGTGAAGGCCTTCGACAGGGTAAAATGGTCTTACATCAGGCTTATATTGATCCAGATTGGGGTTCCACTTCTTGGTGTAAATTGGATTATGGGGTGCCTAACTTCTGCTATTTTTGTTGTCTTGATAAATGGTAAACCTTCCAGTTTTTTTAATGCTACCAGAGGAATCAGGAAAGGCTGTCTCCTTTCTCCACTGCTATTCATTCTAGTGATTGAAGGGCTTAGTCTTTTGATCAATGATGCTAGGAGGAATGGTCTTATCAGAGGTATCAAAATATCCCCAACATTGGCTCTTACCCATCTCCTCTTTATGAATGATGTCATCCTTCTTGGTACTGGTACTTTGAGGGAATGGCTGGCTTTTGATGTTATTCTCAAAACTTTCTGTCAAGCCTAGAGGATGATTATCAGTATGGAATAGATAGTTTTCCTTTTCAATAATGTTGATGATGAGGTTCTCCTTAATATCTCCAGGATCATTCCTTATAATATGGATCCCCTTACCTATGGATTCAAGTACCTTGGATACTTATTCAAGCCCCTGGGTTACAAGTCAAATGATTGGGTATGGTTATTATAGAAGTTCAAAAAGAGGATATCACATTGGTCTTATAACTTCCTTTCTCTCGGTGGTCGTTTGGTTTTGGTTCAAGCTGTTCTTTCCATCCTTCCTGTCTATTGGTTTGGGTTAGCTCCCATTCCTATATCAGTATTGAACAAACTCAGAAGCCTTACTTTTGCTTTTCTATGGGGCTCGACTGCAACTAAGAGAAGGTATCATCTAGTGAGCTCTGAGATCCTCTATAGACCAAAATATTTTCTGGTTGGTCCTTCACAATAATGGTCTCTGGCATCGGGTTCTTATCAGTAAGTATCTGAAGCAATACTCTATAGCATCTTGGATCAGGGAAAAAAAATTCTCTACTTGGCAAGTATCTGTGTTTTGGAAAGGCTTCATTCACACCCTCCCTTGGATTGGGAAGCACCTTGCCTGGGATGTGGGAAATGGTAAGGATATTCTTCTAGGCATAGACCCTATCATTGGCACTCAGCCATGTCCATAACTTTCATCAGACTTTAGATACTGTCTCGATGACATGGGTATTTCATATCTTTCTCAGGCTCATAACTCCTTGCCTGGACAACATCCCTACTGGTATACTGTTGAAGATTTAAATGTTGCAAGAGATTGGAAGGATCAATGGGAGATATATACTAGCTATTTGGAAGGTGCTCGTATTCGAATCAATTCATGCACTGATTGTATGACTTGGGACTATAACCAAAATGACGGTTCCGTTAATGCTAAACTGATCTATGATTGTATCATTCATTCATCCCTACATCCAAATGCAAGTCCCCTGCTTACTCTGATATGGTCTTGCAATTTGCCGATGAAAATTATATGTTTCATTTGGCTTACACTACACAATAAGGTTCTTTCTTGGGATAATCTTCAAAAACATGGCTGGATCTATCTTTTCCTGAGTGAGTCCCTTTCCTTTGAGTTTGCTTTGGGGGTTGAATCTTCCACAAACACTAAAGCAGAGTTGATTGCCTTATGGGCACTATTGCATATTTCTTAGACTATGGGCATCCCAACTATGAATATCTTTGATGACTCTGCTGTCATTATTAGTTGGGTGAAGGGCACATCTGCTCTAAGACTGCCTGCCCTCAGCCACTGGTGTATGGATACTAAGAGACTCACTACATGCTTTCACCATCTCTCTTTTAGCCATATTTTTTGTGAACACAACCAGCTTGCAGATCAACTATCGAAATCAGCCCTTTCTTTGGCTCCAGGTTGTGGTCTTTCCTCTAAATTTATTGATGACCTTTTGGCCTCGCATGATACATTTCAGATCTTTTGAGCTTGGTGCAGGAGCTTTGACTCCCTTTTCTTGTTGCACCTCCTTTCTATTTATGGAGCGGGCTTATTTTGATAGAAGTTCTGCAGCTATTGTTTTCATGGATATTTTGGACTATTATGATGGTCTATTGAGATGATTTTCTCTTGGCTGATCTCATCTTTTGTGCTTGGTTAGTGCTCTGCTTGTTCCGCCTCCTTGGATAGCTTCTTTGGATTGGGACTCTCTCTTGGAATATTCAGACTGTATTCTCATTGGAGACTTTATTCTGTATGTAACCCTTCAAGGGAAGGCACATCATGATGCCCTTTGATTCAATCAATGAATATCAAGGACGGGATTTTTTCTTCCTGAAAAAAATAATGCAGCTTTAAAGTTTTTTCTTTTATGCATATCCTTAACAGACCTTACTACTGGAGCTTGTTTATTGCATATCCAAGATCTCTCTATTATCAGTTTCCTAAATAGCTAATTCTTTTTGTATGAGTCACAATAAAGGTGAAAAAAGAGTATAAAGGGTGTTTTACATCATGGGTGGAAAAAAAGGCCTGGTACAATATATATGTATTTCCAATGCATTCAAAGTTGTAATCCACACCGCCATCCACCATGTCTCTTATCACCTACCAAAGTGTTTATCTTCCCATGAGCTTTGTAGCTAATAGGTGTTAGAGAGATTAATATTATATACAACCATAATCTGAGCTTTGAGCTAATTGTGTTAGAGAGATAGTTATTATATACAACCATAATATGAAGTAGCAGTACCTCTTGAATGGGATTCTCGTGCTCTTTTGGGTTGATGCAGTCTGTCACTCCCAAGTTTTTGGATGCAGTGTATGTAATGCAAATAGTGAAACCCTTTATCTAAGGGATGCGGACATTATATATTTTGGTATATCTAACTGATAGTGCATTATGTTCCTGAATAATTACTTCCATAGAAATTTCATGCTACTATCCTAGTGAGTTAGGCTCATAAATTGTGGTCCGCGATTACATTTCAATTAACAAATAAAATGTTAAGGGTAACTTGCCTTGAAAATTTACTTGACTGAGCAGGGTTGAACTTTCAGTCAGAAGCAACATTTATAACAAGCATACTACCTCTTGTGCTTATGTAAGCCAATTCAAGATGACAAATTGAGTATCCTAAAGAATAAGTAAGGAAGACTTTTAATACTTTTCTTAAATTTCTTTGTTTTTGAATGATGGACAACAAAACAATATCCAACGCACTTGATTCCTCACAAGACTAGTCAAATGTATATTTTTATTTATTCCTTGGGAATATCAAATATAGTGATTTTAAAACACATCTCAGAGAACCCAACCCCCAAAAAAGTAAAAACATTACTAAGTTTAAACTTGCAATACCTTACTCTCATGCATAAGGTGTTCATGATGTTATTTTCCAAGGTTTTGAGAAGACTAATAGCCTGTATAACCATGTTATCCACTCTATTGACATTGAATTTCACATTGCCTCTGCTATAGCTGTGCCCAAGACCCAATTGAGCCTTCTCCAAGTCTATGTGATTCAATTACAGAGCTCTGTTTACTTGTTTTTGCATGATTCCTCAATGTCAAAACTAAATATCCATTCAGTTGATGCTATGATCCATTTTTCTCCAAACCAAGCCATGATTACTACATATCAGCACTATGTACATCTATCAATTATAGTTACCTAGGATATGTATGAACAGAATTAGTCAAGCACATGCAAAAATATTATAAATGGACAAATAGAAGAAACCAATGTGGTTTAGACATTCCTTAATTTCTATACTCAGATTTATAATACGATCACACTTTGTCTCTTAGGAGACAAGTCACTAACGAAACAATGGACATACCTGAGAGAGACAGAGAGAGGTAGTTGTAGGGCAGAGTGAGACAAATACATAACACAAGGTCACAGATGAATACTGTCAACCTCAAAACATATATAAAAAACAACAAAATCTATTTGCATTTGCAGCAGCTGTCGACCCAACATCCCTCCACCCACAAAACTCAAAATCCCTAATCAAGGTTATACACCCAGCTTGATGAGATTCAAACCATATTCAGTTAATTTTTTTAGGCCTTTCTAGCCACAAAAAACTGCACCTAACTGGACTAAATTTTTAACAACTACACTTATTGCCTCATGGCTTGGGGCTTGAGGTCCAAACTCCACTCAACGACATCCATCCAGAGTATCTATATTGACCAAAGAAACACCTTATCCTACTGTCCTGCAAGTAAAAAATACAACAGAGACAACAATTTACCTTCCCAAAGCTAAATCACTATGTATCCTTGCTCAACTGCCTTTCAAAGACAACGATTCTCTCTGCCGTTACTTAGACAGCAAAATAGTGACAAGTGGATCCCTGGGAGAGGGTGGCAATGTAGGAAAAACATTGATCTCCCTTATAACCCAATTTATCCAAATTTATCATGCATTTCCCTTTGTAATTTATTATATAGGCTTTCCCTTTTTATGCTTTGTGTTGTTGTTGTGTTTTCTACAGGCTGGGAGCATGAGTTTATAGCATCCAATCCTTTTGCAGCTAGTGAATCCCTTTATTTTCCTGGAGAGATGGAAACAGAGCTTTTATGAAAGATTTATTTATAAGAAGACTGATGATCAGTGGGTCAATGCCTTTGATGCAGTGAATGGAGTCTATGAAGGATTTGGCTGCTAAAACAAATAGATATTGAAGTCGAGATATCTCATGGTCTAATAATAAAGTATTTTCCAAAAGAAGAGAAACTCTATAAGGCTTCATAGTTTCTTTTTACTACAAGCAAACATAATGTTCTATTATAACCAGCATCGATGGCTAAGTATTAAGCACAATGATTACCATCTAACTACTTTGTATTAGCTATTATGCACGGGGCAAGGAATGCCTTATTGTCTATGACTTCATACAAAGAGGCAATATTTAAGAGGGCCTTCATATTGAAGAGCATAAACCAATGATTCCATATAAAGAATGGTTTACAATGGATGTGGAGTTGCAGGAGCATTAGATTGGCCCACTTTTGACAAGCAAAATGAAGCCCATGAAAAAGTTGATCACAAAAATAAATTGTATGTTTTTTCAAAGTTTTTGCTTAAAACTCCTACTCTAGCTTTGTTAATGCATTCTAATGATGTAGGCTTGCCTATGGATTCACAGGGGAAACTTATCAAATATATTACTATTTCTTCTTTGGATTTATGGTAAAATGATGGGTGAATTCTAGGGTTTCATGCACATTCAAGATTGATGCTAGCATTGTTGGAAGAACACAAGCACAAGGAAGATCTAGGGTTTTATTGGTTGCTCCATTGGTAAAGTTCGGTGAAATTATGCTTCTATGGATTGAATGGTTGTTGTAATGCTGTGTTTTCTCTGAATTAGGGATTTTTACCAACTTTTGTCAACTTTTACATGTTACAATTGAACATCCTCTTGAAGGAGTTTTCTCTTGTTTGTCCTTATATCTCTGATTTTTTCCCTAATTAGGATCCTCCAACAAACCCTAGAGGTAAATATAGTAGTATTTCATGGAAACTGAAACTGAAAATACCAATGTGTACCATGCCCAACTCACAACCTACAGGGATAAGCACAAATATAAACATAGGTTTACCACTGCACAATCAACAAAAAAAAAGTTGAACAAGATCAGAGATTAATAAACAAATTAGAAAATTACTGGAGAAAGATAAACTGGGGCAAATAACAATATCCTCATGTGGAATAATAGGGAAACAACGCTTCAGATACCATTTTCCTCACAAGTCTATTTGTCTTTTGACCTTTCATATTCCCATCAAACTCAAATGCTTATCAAATTTCTTATAATGAAATGCCTACATTTAATTTTGTTGTCCTAGCTATATGGTATTGGTAAAGTATTACCAAGGGGCCAGTTATCACGATAAATCAAAATATTTAAGGTAATTGTTTAGATCAGATATAACAAAGTTCACCTCTATGTATGGTAATCATCATCTTCAACTAAATGTATGTGTGTGCACATGCATAAGTACCCAATACACAACTCAATCAAACAAAAGAAAACATATTTATACCTTGATTTCTGGATCTTCGCACTGTCTTCTTATGCTTTACCTTTCAAAACATCATTCAACATACTTCATTTTTTGTCCTGTTGCAATAGTTTCATGTTAGGACCCATCAAATATATTTATGTTTGTTTATGAAAATAACAAAAAAAAATATAAATAAATGCAATTCTATTACAATGTAAATTACAATACTATTCAACTATCCAAGTAATCTAATTGTTAAGAATATATCACCTGATAAAACATGGATAACCAAAAATACTATGTATATAAGGCCATTGATCTAATCAAAACTCCATTTCTTGCCTCTTAACTATGGAAATGTTTCTCAACGCTATCTGTAACAAGTTCCAATGGAGGAGTCAAATAGCAACAGTGAAAGTTACACAGTAAAAATATAGAAATAGATGTTTTTTAATGTATTCTTCCTTACCATTCATTGAGCTCCTCTCTGTTTCGAGAATAATTTAATATTCTCTACTAAACAGGACCAACCACATGAAGGTGGAAGTTCTTATGGCCCCTCCCCCCCTCACATCACTCTCAACTCCCCAAACCCAATGCCTATACTTGCAAATAACAATTTATTTCACTATTTCACAAAGAAAATAACAATGCATCTACAATGCAAATTATTTCACTCAATAGTTGAAAAATGCTTTCATTAAATCATTCTTTAAAACATTCATTCAACCATTCAATCATTCAATAGTTGAAAAAACCATTCATTAACTCATTCATTAAAACATTAATTTAGTCAATGGCAGAAAGAAAAAATCAGTAAACAATTCAGTAAAGCATTCATTCATAAAACAAAGGAAAAAAGCAATACTTTTTTTTATAAATAAGAATTACTCAAAAAATTTTATAGATAAGAATTACCAAAAAATGTTCCATTCATCGAACTGTACATGGACTGTTCAGTTGAGAAATTTTTTCCTTCCTATGCATGAAGACTGATTTTGTGCTATGCTTTCAAAAATATATTTCAAATTTAAAAAAATATTTAGTGTGATGGATTTATAAAAGGCCTGTGCGGATATTTCGTGGCCTTGGAGTCCTGTGCTTCTAAAATTTTCCATTCACCCCATTGCAATGTCAAACCCTTCTTTGAGAGCCTGTCTGCCTCCTTATTTCGCTCCCTGTAAACATGAGTGAAAGAGATTGATTGAAAGAATGAGAGAGAATGGGTTGTCTCTTCAAATAATGCATCTAGAGAAGCAGTTCTACATTTATGTATCTTATTCATCCAGTTTATAACCACCATTGAGTCACCATATACTTGTAACTGTTTGCAATTTCTTTCATTGGAAAAACAGAGAAGTAATTTCAATGTCATGAGTTCTGCATAGTTGTTGGTTCCAGTTCCCAGGCCCAAAGAAATTTGAAAAAAATGACTTTGATTTAGATATAAGCATGCACCTCCTGAGTTTTTGCACTAAATGCTTGTTTTCTTCCATCCAATTGCTAGACCTCCAAAGTGGCCGATGGCAGTTTGCGCTGTGAAAGAGTATTGCGGAAGAAGTGATGTTAAACTAGTTTCAACTTCCAGCTCTGGACCCATTGTTTCTTGTAGAAGGATGACTTCTGGTGATAGAACCTCCATAATCCTTTTTAGGGCAAGCTTTTTCCGAGTGCTTGCCAGACCCCTGCAGTTTAGGGAGACAAATATCATTTGGGCACCCCATCTGGGGTTTGCACTACTCTAAGCGCCCCAAAAATGGTTGTTTGTCTACCACTTGCCTGATCCCTAAGCGCCATGCTCTGGGCCATAGAGAGGTGAGATGGTCTTCCTCTCCCTTTCCCTTTGGATGTGATCCTGGGATTTACCCCTAGTAATTTTGTAGGTATTTTTGGTTTTTGAGGGATTGGAACATCCCTTGAACGAAGGTGGAAACAGATAGAGGAGGACTGAGTGGGCGAGTCATTTTTTATGGTAGAATGTTAGGCTGCCTGGTTTGAATTGGAGGTACTTTTGAATGCGGGGGAGGAGGTGTCGTTTTTTGGGGGAGGGGGACTATTTGTGATAGGGGTAGGAAAAGATTTTTTCTCATTCAAAGATGAATCATTCATATGATTGCTAAGGGAAGAAGTGTTTATACCTAGTGGGGGAGATGCGATCAGACGTTGTTCCGTTTGTTGAGGAGGCCCTTTTGCTGCTACTGCTCTTGCTCTTTCCAGTTGATCCAATGGTTGTTCTATGCCCTTCGCTGCTACTGCCAGTCCTTCCAAGTGATCCAACAACTGTTCTTTTGCTTCTGTCATCAGGTGTTCTTCTTCCAGTCCTGGATTCGGTATGTTTTCTTTTGAGCTTGAGGCCCCTGTTCACCTAACCCATTTCTTTCTACCAGAGGTTATGGGAATGAAGTTGGGACAATTTATTACCACGTGTCTTGTCTCATGACATCTGTGGCAACAAAATGGGAGTCCCTCGTATCCTAGAAACTATTTTTTTGTTTTGTTTTGACAAGTCAGATTTAAATATTCCCTTAGTCTTGTTTTGATATTCAATGAAACTAAGATCCTCGCAACCTTCCAGATTTTCGTTTGCTAGTAGGATAGATCCACCTCAACGAAAGTCCCCAAATCATTTCCAATGTCGCTGAATGAGTCTGGGTTCCAAAGTTCCCAAGGTAACCCTGGAAGGTGGACGCAGACTGGTATGGTGTCTAATCTTTCTGTGTCCACATCGAACGGAGGAGTCCATCTTTTAAGCTGGGAAGGGGTTTTTCCATATGTCCAAACTTTTCTGAGGATGTGGTCTGCATCCTCTCTGCAATTGAACCGGTATCTGAACCAGCCCTTTGCTAATGGTGTGATATCCAGGCTTCCACCTTGCAGCCCAGTCCAATTATGTCTAACCCAATCTTCCATTTTACCCTGTGTTGGGTTTCATCCTCTGATTTTTCCAACAAGGGCCAGCCCATCCATCTCTTGTGCTTCTCTCATGGAAAGATTTACACCATAAACTAGGTTACATTCTCCTCCGGATAGGTTTATACAGTGGGTTTTCCATTTTTTGGAGCAGGGGAAGGATTCCTCTGAGATTTTATCAGACGGGGCATCTTTGCTTCCCGAGTTGGGGTTTATCTGAGGGCTGCTCGGAAGCCCGTTTAACGATTGTACCTATACCTGTTCTGCAATAGATGTTGTTTGCGCTACTAGTGGGTTTCCTCCTCTGTTCAGGGATTCCTCTGAAGGTGGATATTGAAGCTCCGATTGAGGTAGATCACCACGGAGGGCTTCTGGATTCTGAGAGAGATAGTTTGCCGAAAAAAGGGTGAAAGATGTTCCCCCTATGGCTGGGTTTAACAGCCTTGCTGCAAAAATCCCTAATAGCCCTTCTTCTGCGGCTGATGGCGTGTTCGAAATCTTAGCTTCTAGTCTAGCTGAAAATTTTTCAAGGGCATTCTGGATAGCTCCCGGTGACGAGATTGCAGGAATTTCTGGAGGTGTGAAGATGTGTAACCCATGCCATGGGTCAGCTGAATAATCTACCCTGTCTTCCAGTAAAACATCGTCTGTCTCCATACTGATCATGGAAAAAAACCAAAAACAATAAAATTACCATATTCCTCCGATGCATATAACCGCTCGTCGGATTTTATATAACATGCATATATACTGCCCGTCATATATCCGACTCTCTAGTGTTGGATAACCGCCAGTTTTGCTTTCGCAGACGTTGAAGATACGACCCTTGTAGTGTCGGTTCCCTAACACTACCAGGGTCGAAAATCCGACCCTATAGTGTCGGATATTAGATGTCTCTATAAATATTTTTTTATTGGCATTTTGTTGATTGATTTCTATCCGACACATCCGTGTGAAATGTTGTATGACATCGGATTCTAACGCCGGAATTCGGGTTCAAATCCCGTTGTGTCATTTTTAAGATGAATCAGTAAGCTCTATAATATTACTTCTTAAAAATCCATGAATATAATAAGATATTTTAAAGGGTTAAATGATACATCAACTTCATAAGTTTTCTTTCTGCAACTTACTTTGTTTTCTATGTCATAGTTCACTTTCTGTAACCTATTCTGTTTTCGGTGTTGATAAATAGTTTTCTATTTATTTAAGTTTTTGAGTTATGTTAGATAGTTCTTAGTTTATGCTTTAGTTTTAGAATTGTATTGAAGTTAATTTAAGAAGTATTTTCACCTTTATAATTAGGATAGGACAAGAATTTGAATATTTTGTAGATGTGAGAGTATTTTAATTAATATTAGGACTTTACATTTGAATAAGTTTGATAGTTGATAGATCAAAAATATTCTTATTATGCACTATGAATAATCCCTAGATTAGAATAATCCAGATTAGAGTAAATTAGATTAGGATATTCCTTAATCCTACATATACAGTGTTTGCATCTCACAAGTTACCTTCCTGGGTTGACACTTA
This sequence comes from Pseudotsuga menziesii, assembly GCA_001517045.1. NCBI lineage: Eukaryota > Viridiplantae > Streptophyta > Pinopsida > Pinales > Pinaceae > Pseudotsuga > Pseudotsuga menziesii. The sequence continues at coordinate 13,879 of LPNX010275892.1, forward strand.
GGTGTTGTGTTAGATAGTACATATTAAGCCCAACATTTTGGAGCCGTTGCCGAGGAGGTGCTAAAGGGATTAGAGTCTAGATAGGTTTTTTTTTATTTTTTTTTATTACACAACAAGGGGGAGGGGAGAAAAGTAAGACGAGAAGTAAGAACCTACACATCCACTATAGTGGGTTACCCCAAAACCTTGTTTCTCCTTTTCTGCACAAGTTTGTTTGATTTATTTAGAGTGTTCTCTTTTTGAAAATGTAGATAGTTTACTCTCACATAGTTAGTTTCAAGCATATCTGTTTTCAAAATTTTTCCTTTCCTTGCAGTTGCTTTTGATATAAGTGTATCTTTTTCCTTTTAATAGTATGCAAAATTGCTCTTTCTTCAACAAATAGTAGGATTTCATTTAAGTAGAGATGTTTATGATTTCATAGTATAAAGTTAGATTGCTTTCATTTTAATTTTTGATTGCATATTAGATTATCTAAATATTGGGCCATTTTTACACTCACACCATTTAATTTCAGCTTCTTTGCTTCTAAGTTAATTTTACATTTCTGCACTAAATGCATGCATGAGTTTTATACAAATAGATTTAAAATTTTGAACTTTACTATTGGGTGTTGTAAGAACCATGTTACTAACCCACCTGTGAAGCAGTACATTTGAACTAGTACAGGTTTAAAGAAGTTCAAAAATTTGTTGAGTAAAGAAGGGCTTATTACTACAAAGGGTTTCTTCAATCCTTGTTGCAGCATTAGGTCCATATCTGGAGAAGAATCCATCTTCCAAAATGGGCAGCAAATCTATAAGTATCCTCAGCATGAAGATCCTGATCTACACATTTCTCATTTCTTATTTTTTGATGGAGCTCAAGAATCAAGGAAAGCAACTGAAGAAAACAACAACTAGAACCTAAAATTACAGAATTTTTTGCTTTCTTGGTACCAGAGGAAGAATATCAACTAGGATTGGAAATTAAGGATATTAAAAAAGAAGGCCAAGCTAGTCAAGAATCTATTAAGTCATGGACTGAGTCATTTTTTCTGTTCCAGCCTTTTACTTTTCAGCAATTTTTGAATACCAGATCATATGAAAAGCTGTTCCTCATGTCATGGTATTTGTTCATATACATTATGTGAACAAGAATGTTTTAAAAATCTTGATTCATAGGTGGTTACACGAGAAGTAATCATATACTTGAAAGAATATTTCTACTTCCAGTAGTATAGGGTAGTGTAGTGAATAAAAAAATAAGGAAAAATAAAAAGTAAAGAAAAAATAAATCTTTACTATGAAAACCAGTTTTTCTGGCACAGTCTAGCAAGGGTCTAGTTAGAAAACCGAGAGACTGGCTGGCTAGGCTCCATAATAAAGTTGTTGATGATACTCCATTTCTGCAAAAATTATCTTTTGTTTTGTGCTCAGCTGGATTATCAGAGATTTATTACGGCTCTCCTTTTAGCAAGTTTCAACCCATTGACTCCAAAACATTTTCTGGGTCTGAAGCTTGAGACGTTTTTAGGTACCCTGGAGCATGCATACCTTAATGACAGGAATCCTTGTCATTTGATAAGGAAATTCATTAATGTTTCTTGGTAAGAGAATTCTATAGTTCATTCGACTCCAACAAATCTATTCATGAGTGTTAGGATGTACCAAGTGCCTTGATTTCCATTAACATCAAGGCACTTGGTACATTTTTTGGCAATTCAGGCGGCCAAGTGATTTTCATCACCATACAATTGTCCCCATTCAAAATTTTTAAATCTCGGATAGAAATTTTGAATGGGCTATCGAGCACCCAAATCGAAGATCATATGCAAAAGTTATAACCCTGGGAAGTTAACTGTTCAACTTACCACCTTGGGGACACAAACTTTATGATGATTCATCTTCTAGGGTTATGTTTTGGAATTTTGGGATTCTCGCCCTCATTCTTATTATAACTAGGCTCCTTTGGCCTCAATTTGTATTCATCTTAGCATGGATGAGCATAGTATCCACATCTCTTCTCAGAGATAGCTACCACCATTCTAGCAGTTATACTACAATATGTTCTATTTCTGACATTTAATATAATATGTGTTTACTGTATCTCTTTTATATTTGAAATATGAATGTGTTTATGATATTATCTCCGTTGTTTCATTTCTTTCTCACATTAATCTAGATTCGTGGTATCAGAGCAATATTCTCTTTGATTACTTCTCAGCGCATGTCCCCGATGAGGTCAGGGTACAAAGAGTTTGGTCTCGAACTAGTTTCACTTGGTGAAGATCACTCTCATCACCCCACATGGCCTCCCATGGCAGAAGAAAAGAGAGATGATGGACCAGGAGATCCTATCAAGTCACTTCTTGAGGAAGCCCTTGAGCGACAAAGGAACGAGATGATGGATAGTTTCACCCAAGTCCTTCTACGAATGTCGGCAATAACGAATTCACCTTCAACGAGCAAGAGTTTTGGAGATGAAACCCCATTCAAGGTACAAGTTAACATTGATATTCCCTTATTTGAAGGAAAAATCGATGTTGATTCCCTATATAATTGGTTGAATGTTCTAGAAGGGTATTTCTCTGTCCAAAATTTTTTCGATAGGGAAAATATCACCTTTGCTCTCCTTAAGGAAGTCCCCCATGTTCAATTTTGGTGGGGTACTTATTGGGAGCATATATCATCAGACGAGTCTAGAATAATTGAGACAAATTCCACTTAGGCCTATTTCATTGATACCTTCAAGGAAAAGTATTACCTTGTGGGAAACTATGACGACTAGTACACCAAATGAACCATTCTGCGTCAAGAGAGGGACAAAACAATGCTAGATTATAGCAATAATTTTCATACCTTGCGCACAAATCTTGGTATCAAGGACTCCGAGAGGCACCTGATACTGAAATATTATAGTGGTCTACATTGATACATCCAAACTGAGGTGGACTTCCTCAAGATCTCTTCACTTGGATCTTCCTATCGGTATCTCGTCAAAATCGACAAGAAATTTCAAAAAATAAACAAGCGAGACTTTGTACCTGCAAACCCACTGCAGAAGCAAGGAAAGGGAAACCATGGACCATAAAACAAAAGAAAAGACAATCAGTCCCCACTACAAGCAAATAATGGGAATGGAAAGAAAAATAAGGACACTCGGAAGTGGTGCAAATTTCATAAAATCCCTTGGCACAACACTGATGAATGCCGCTCAAATAAAGGCAGCCTATACACTTCAGTAAATGTCACACCAGGAGATCAAATCAATACACAGTTCGAGATATGACACCATATTTGATGTAATGGAGACCATTGCTTCCTAAGGAGAGAGAATTGATCCATATGTAGATCGGTGGCCACCCACCTATTCCACTGGCTCAAAACAATTGTCCATTGCGGTAGTTTCCTAGTTATTTTTCTACGGTTTTATGGGTCCCAAACGTTTGGGGTCATTTTGAGGCCCTAAATGGATTTTTTGGTGATTCGAGGGGCTTAGATATTATTTTGTTCAAGAATTTAGGCCCATTCAAAATTTTTAAATCTTGTATAGACCTTTCCAATGGGATATCGAGCGCCCAAATTGGAGATCGTATGCAAAATTTATGACCTCGAGAAGTTGAGTGTTCAACTTACCACGTTGGCACCACAAACATTATGACGGTTCATCTTCTAGGGTTATGTTTTGTACATTTGGGGTTCTCTCCCTCATTATTATTATAAATAGGCCCCTTTGGACTCAATTTTTATTCAGCTTGGCACAAGTTAGCGTATCATCCACATCTCTTCTTAGAGATAGCTACCACCATTCTAGCAGTTGTATTACAGTCTGTTCTACTTTTGCATTTAATAGAATATGTGTTTACTGTATCTATGTTATTTTAGCAATATGTATGTGTTTATGATGTTAGATATATTATTTCATTTTGTTCTCACATAAATCTGGATCAGTGGTATCAGAGCAATCTTCTCTTTGATTGTGTCTCATTGCATGTCCCCGACGAGGTCAGGGTATAGAGAGTTTGGTCTCGAACTAGTTTCACTTGGTGAAGATCACTCTCACAACCCAAAATGAAATTCCATGGTATAAGTAAAGATAGATTAAGGAGTAGGAGATCCTATCAAGTCATTGCTTGAGGAATCCCTCGAGCGACAAAGGAACGAGATGATGGATAGTTTCTCCCAAATCCTTCTACGAATGTCAGCAATGGAAAATTCACCTTCAACGAGCAAGCGTTTCGGATATGAAACCCCATTCAAGGTACAAGTTAACTTTGATATTCCCTTATTTGAAGGAAAAATTGATGTTGATTCCATAGATTATTGGTTGAATGTTCTAGAAGGGCATTTCTGTCATGTCCCCACTCCTCTACCAGAGAGAGAACGCGACTATAATGCTATCAAATCCGGGAAATTTAAGTCCCATGAACATGATAATAAAATCCATTAAACTAACAACATGTACAGATGCATAACAATTGCAAATACAACAAAAGCAATCACATTTATTTAATCATTCAACATGTTCATATTAATTCATAAACAAATACAGCTGCATAGAGAAAATACACAAGAATACTTATCTTCAAAAAAATCTTGTCCCGCAACCAGCTATGTCACTGCAATGTTCCACCCAACCATAGGCTAGCGTGCTCATCATTCTCTCAGCACCACTACCACCCCCGAGTTGGGCATGATTCCCACAAGGAATAAGGGAACACTAGCAGGCTAACACAGCCAAAGATATATAAAAAATTAATCCAAGCCAAAACTGCATTTGTATTTATCAGGCTGCTAAGGAGGTGGAAATATTGAACTGCTAAGCTAGTGATATCAACCACAAAGCTATGGACACCTACACCAAATATGTATTGTATTATAAAACATCTACACACCCAACACAAGGAATCATCCCCTTCTCTGCTACACAGTCCCTCGGGCTATGCCTTCCCTTCCAGTGCTCTTTAGGGTGTGCAAAGAAGAAAACCAACCCCTATAGATCTATCTGTGAGGTTCCTTCCTATACTAGGTTTATCAAGCTAGTTCAGAACCAATTCCACTCCAAGCTAGTTTAGACCAAAACAAAATATGCACCCACAACAAAATACAAGTACTGGGCGTGGAAAAAAACAATGTGGAAACCAAATTAGATAATGGTGAATGGGTAAAACAAACCTAGGAACCAAAATTGATTTCGCAAAATGTTCATTGGCTTCACATGGGAAAAAACAGACTCAACAAACACCCATAAATCATCGTATCTTCTCCAATTTGCTGGGCATTACAAAAAAATGGATTTCCATCTTGGAAAACATTGAGGAAATGCAACAAATTGTGAGGGAGGAAACCCAACCACGGAGGATTAAAAAAACGATTTCCCAGCCATAGGGAAAATGAAGAAAACTTCCCCCAAACGTGAAGGAAACACACAACAGACCAAAACATGAAGGAGAGAGCTCTGCAAGATTCCAACTGTGTGAGGAATGGAGGACGTGAATGCATAATCAATGAGTATTGAATTTTTGGGTTCTTACTTTCCCATTAAGTCAAAACACGTTTTTCCAAAAATGGGTGCTCTGCCCAATTTGAAATTGAACCCATACCTTGCCCATTCCCATGTAATAACTAACTCAACCACTTCTGGCAGAAATAAATGATTGGGACAAGATCCTAGACTCTATTAAGGATCACTTGATCCCACAAGTGTAATCCAAGAATACACCTAAATAGAGGTATGATGCTCTTTCCAGAATGTATGAAGGAAGGAACATCAACAGAAAGATGAATCTAAGAGTATATGACAGGAAAGACACATGAATATGTACTATGTACTAATCTCTGCACTCCTTGGGTCTATAACCCTTGGAGAAGACACATGTCTTATTGATAGTGGTGCCTCGAAGAATATGACAAGAAAGAAGTAATCTTTGTCAAAACTTGAAGAGAAGAAATATCTCTAGAAATTATCATTGGGAGATGACTATCAATATCCCATCAAAGGTATTGGTGAATCAAGCTACAAACTTGACTCTAGGACTTCCATGAAGCTGAAGGAAGTATTGTATGTACCAGGTTTGAAAAATAACTTACTTTCCATATCATATCTAGATAAGAAAGGATATAGAGTTTCTTTTATAGATGGAAAAGTACTAATGTGGCCCAAAGGAAAGACACTTGAAGATGTTGTGGTCATTGGAGAAGAAGAAGGAGGACCGTATAAACTCAAAGGACATCTAGAGACAACCCTTCTCCATGACATTACCAGCTCAAGTGAATTATGGCATATAAGGCTTTCCCACATTAACTACAAAGAATTTTCCTATGTGAGCAAGGTGGTAACAGGGTTACCATATATGAAGATTGATCATGAGGGTACTTGCAAAGGATGTTCAAGTGGAAAGAATATAAAGAATCCCTTTTCGAAAAGTGAAACAAATACCAAACGTAAATTAGAACTAATTCACTCTGATGTGTGTGGTCCTATGCCCTCTATATCCTTAAGTGGATATGAATATTATGTCAAATTTATTGATGATTATTCAAGAAAGACTTGGATATACTTCTTGAATAACAAGAATGAATTGTTCAGGAAATTCAAGGAATTCAAATCCTTGATAGAGAACATCTTAGAAAAGAGAATCAAGATACCGAGGATAGATAATGGTGGAGAATACACTTCAAAGGAATTTGAAGCATTCTGTAAGGAGGAAGGAATCAAGAGGGAAATAACCACTCCCTATAATCCCCAACAAAATGGTGTTGTGGAAAGAAAGAATAGAACTATTATGGAAGCAATGAAGACCATGATTCATGACCAAGACCTCCCTATGCATCTATGGGCTGAAGAAGCAAGAACAACCGTATATGTGTAGAATAGATTATCTCACAGTGCTCTTGGATTCAAAACTCCTTAAGAGATGTATACAAGAAAGAAACTTGAAGTGAGCCATCTCAAGATATTTGGTTGTCCAGTATATGTGCATATTACGAAAGAGAAGAGAACCAAATTGGATCCTTCTAGAAAGAAGGGAATATTTGTAGGACACGGTGAAGTCTCCAAAGCCTTTAGGATATACATCTCAGTATTTCATGGCATACCGAGATTAGTAGGTATGTAACATTTGATTAAGAGACAAATCTTAAGAAATATAGAAGGTGTCAACTTGAAGAAGTACATGAAGAGTATGTACCTCCCAGAAGGATAGAATATGAACCATATCCTGAAATAGTAGCATCAGAAGATCAGAAATGCTATAACCTTAGGATCCCCCTACTATGGATATCTCTCGAAAGAGAAAACCTGCTTGGGTAAGAGAAATCATACAAGAATAAGAGAGATATGGAGCTCTAGAAGGCTCCATGAGGACCAATAAAAGATCAAAGCCATATTCCATTTATGTAGCTTTGATGTGTGATCTTGTAGATCAAGAACCCTCCAGTTATGGTGAAGCTTCTCAAAAGAAAGAATGGGTTGAAGCAGTGATAGCAGAATACCAGTTGATCATGAAGAATGATGTTTGGGATATAGTTCCCAAAGAAAACAAGAGTGTGGTATATTCAAAATGGATCTACAAGATAAAACATGCTACTGATGGAAGTATTGAAAAGTACAAAGCAATATTTGTGGCTAGAGGATTCCCTCAGAAAGAGGGGATTGATTATGAAGATACCTTTGCTCAAGTAGAAAGGTAAACTTCCATCAGAACTATCATGGCACTTGCTTCCATGATGAAGAGGGACTTACACCAGATGGATGTAAATAAAACCTTCCTTAATGGTGTGATTGAAGAATAGGTTTACATCAAACAACCATAAGGATTTGAACTCGGAGATAGAGTGAGTCATGTATGCAAATTGAAAAAGGCTCTATATGGAATAAAACAAGCTCCTAGAGCTTGGTATGGCAGGGTGGATAGCTTCTTGAAAAACATGGGCTTTACCAAGAGTAAAGCTGATCCTAACCTTTATATGAAGATTATGGATGATGAACCAGCCATACAATTGTTGTATGTGGATCATCTATTTCTTAATGGAAATGAGAAACAGATCAAGGATTTCAAGAAGAATCTAGCTGAAGATTTTGATATGAAAGATCTTGGATTGATGCATTATTTCCTAGGGTTTGAAGTGTGGCAGAGCCCAGAAGATATCTTTTTGAATCAGGGAAAGTATGCAGTAGAAATATTGAAAATATTTGATATGTTGGATTGTAAAGCCATGGCCACACCCATGGACACCAACTTGAAACTGTTGTCTCCAATGTGCATCGATGGTCATGGATCACTAATATAGATCTATGGGTGCAACCATGACCATTCATTCCATACTAGGAAATTTCCCTTCACAATTATTCCCAAATTTTGTATATGAACAAGAGTCATTTATCCAAATATGTGGATGTAATTGTGACCATTTATGACAAAGTTTGACCCCTCAACTCATTAGTGCTCAAATCACCATGGATATTGTCAACCATTAATATGATCGTTACAGGTGAAATCCAAGTTGTTTGTAGTAAAAATGAACCTCTTCACCCAAGGAATTTATAAACATCATAAGAGATCCCAAATCATTGATCTTCCTCAAGCATTTATGAGGCAGGAGCATCGACACCAATTTAAGACAATTGTAATTGGAACCTCGATGAGACCCAAAATCTTTGTGATAATTTAATGTCCTTGAGAGTGAATCACTAAATATATAGAAGTATTAGATGAGTTTAGTTGAGTAATTTATTTCAAAATTGTTTTCTATAATGTAGGTATTTGTGTTGCTGATAGTGACCCAACAAAAGATTAGGATCTAAGGCCATTTGTTAGTTTTACTCTGGAAATTATATTGTAAGCATAAAGGGCATTAAAAAGAAAGGGGGTATTGAATGAGAGAGACTTAGAGGTGTTTTAGCTAGGAAAGAGAGGGACAAGGAAAAAGGTGCCCCTCTAGAGTGTAATTAGGCCAATAAGTGAGTAAAGAATAGAATTGCTGAAAATGTATGCAAAGAATCTTGTTTAATAAAGAAATTTTGTGTATTTGGGAAAGCAAGTGTGCTTGTGAATGTATGAATTATTATTCAAAGATTTTGGATGTGATCCTTCAAAGAGTACAATATAATTTGTGCTCCTTGCTCCATCCTGCTAAACAAGTTTATGTTGTTAGTAGAAGTCGTACTCTTCATCTTTGTATTTATGAATATATTTGAATATGGTTAACCCACTATGTATGTTTTGAATGCATTTTGAGAACCAGAATTGTGTTTAAATGAAAAGATTGTTGGTTTAAAAAATTTCAATCCATAAATAACCTACCCCAATGGTTTCTAGTTTTAAATATTGGTAAATATTGGGTTCAAGACGCGATTTCCTGCCAAATCGAGAGGGGGGGGGTTATATTCATCAAGATTTGTTCGTTATGATAGTTACTATAGAGATACATGGTTTCTGAAAGTACTGAATCTAGAGAAGTTGGAAAGAAATACGTTTTTGTGTTGATAAATTGCATTTAGACAAAAGAATGAAACTGCAAAAATACCAGAATCTATGAAAAATTGATCTACTGTATTTGATATTGTGAAAATTTTCACTAGACCAAAGTTGTCCAAATTAATGAAAATATAAAATGTTGGCTAGCAAAAGTTTTTGACATTTTTTTTTTTTTTATCTCATGTCACGTTTCCTTCCAATATAGTTTTTAAAATGATTAAAAAGTGTCAAAACAGTGGATTTGGCCCCATTTTTCCCTCAAATTCCTTTGGAATTTATCCATATTCTTTCCTAGGTTTTTTTTTGTGACTATTCATACCCCTTATTGTCCAAATTTAGCCATCAATGACTTGCTAGTAGAAGTACAATTCTATCCCTTGAAACCATTATTTGATAATTTTCAACAATTTGGTTTTAAATATGGAAACTTGAGCTTAGGGAAATTTTTATGAATGTCATCACTATGGAATTCCACTTGAAATGTCAACTCAATTCACCTTTGTATTATACATTTATACCCAAAATAATATTTTGGTTCCATAACACACACATAAGTAATCATGTTCCTTTTTTCAATTTGTTTTTGGCCGGGGGAGTGGGGGGGGAATGGGTCTTAACCCTTATTATTCCCTATTCCCATGGAATTTTCCACATAGTACACTTAATGAGGCCGATGGAACAATGGATACCTCATTTATATTATCCTCCCCGTTGCAATATTTTATAGTACAATGGAATACCCTCCAATGACATTTGATTCATTGTTCCAAATCCGCAAGTGAGGTCCTATGCATTCTTAAAAAGGTTGGTTCTCTCTTCTCAAATGTGTATAGATTTTCATGGATCGCTAATCTAGATATGTGGGTGCAACCATGACCATTCATCACATGAGAGGAACTTTCCCTTCAGACTTATTCCCTAATTTTGTATATGAACAAGACTAATTGATCTAGATAGGTGGATGTAATCTTGATTGTTCATGACAAATTTTGACCCCTCAACTCATTATTCGTCAAATCACCATGGATATTGTCAACCATTAATATGATCCTTACAGGTGCAATGCAAATTGTTTGTAGTAAAAATGGACCTCTTCACCCAAGGCATTTGTAAACATCATGAGATATCTTGAGTCAATGATCTTACTCAAATGATTATAATGCAAAAGCATCGACACTAATTTAAGTCAATTGTAATTTGAGCCTCAATGAGGCCCAAAATTCTTGTAAGAGGTTAATGTTCTTGATTGTGTATCACTAAATATCTAGAAGGCTTAGATGAGTTTACTTTAGTAACGTCTTTCAAAACATTTCTATAATGTGGGGAGTTGTTGTGTTGATGGCAATGACCCAACAAAATAATAGGATCTAAGGCCATTTATTAGTTTTTTTTCTTCTGCAAATTATATTGTAAGCATAAAAGGAATGAAAAATAAAGGGGGTTTCAAATGAGACATGAATAGAGGTCTGATAGATAGCAAAGAGAGGGACAAGGAAGAAGATGACCCTTTAGTGTATAATCAAGTGAAGAAGTGAGTCAAGAATAGGATTGTTGAAAATGTATGCATATAATATGGGAATGAAAGTGTGCTTGTGAATGTTCAAATATTTTGCATTCAATCCTTGGAAGAGTATGATATACTCTCTGCAAATATATGGATCCTTGCTTCAAAAGAATTTTATGATGTGAGTATAAGTCGTACTCTGTAGCTTTGTATTTAAGAGTAGATTTGGATATTGTTAATCCACTGTGTATGTTTTGAATGTGTTTTGAGAACCATAATTGTGTTTAAATGCAAACGCTTGACCTTTTGATGATAGGTCACAGTTTCCTTCGGGGCTTTGTAACAAAAAAATTGTCTTTTACATCATGTGAAGCAACTAGATCTTCAAGTATTGAAAATATGTGTATTGAAATCGAAACGTGTAGTTCAAAATTGAACATTTGTGACAAGTCTTTCAAATTGGATTTCTATGTATGGGCTTATAAAGGAACCAAGAAGATGAGTGTGCATGACCAAATTGGTCTTTAGGGATTTTGTAGATGTGGGGGTTTGTGATTGATTGTTGGAATCATTGTTTTTTTTAACTTGAATTTGACAATGATTTTATATTGAGATTAAAAAAAATTCAATCGATGGTGAGAGGGTTCCAGTGAAACAGGGAAATCACAGGTATAGAAAATGAAAATTTGTTAAGTAACATGAGTCTCCAGAAAGTGCATCTTGGATTAACGTGTGGAATAATATAAGGATGTTCCAGAAAGTGCATCTTGTATAAGAATGTTTCAGATGTTTTTGAAGAACGATTTTAGTCACCTAAAAAGAAGAATACTAAGAGTGGAAGGAATGGATCCCTCCTTTAAATTATCCTCCTTGTCGCAATGTTCTATAGTACAAGGGAATACCCTCCAAAGGCATTGATTCATTGAAGAAATATTTTTGGTGGGAAGTAATCCAAACAAAACTAAATGGAAAATATTTTGAGAAGCCCTAATATGAAGGATCTAGTAATTGGTATGAGTACAACAACAACAATTGAAATTATCTTACAAATAATCACACAAGTAAAAGAAGAGCACATAATTGCCATAACTTTACATATGTTGTATATCATTTGCATACTAATCATAATAATAATATCTAATTTAAGGTCACAACCTAACCAAATACAAATTTCCCTATAAAACCCCCTTGTTTGTGGGATAAGGGACCCCCTTTGTGCATCGTTTGACTTCTTAGTCTATGAGGGTGTACATTTCATACAAAATATCATCTTACCTTTTCAGTCCCAAAACTTGGAGACACTAAAAAAATATATTGGGTAAGAGTAATTCCCAAAGAAACATAGATGGAAAATTTCTTAAGAATCACTAATATTAAGGCTCTACTAGCATTTTTTATGAACATAATAAAAACACTTAAAATTAATGTACTAAAATCCATAAGTAGACAAGTACAAAATTGCCAAAATGTTACATATGTCATGAAACAATGTAAGTAGGAATAAGTTTTTGAAAACTTGGAATTTGCGTTACAACCCAGTAATCTCTTGACGTGTTTTGATCCTATCAAGGATCATCTTCAAGAGCTCCACAAAAATGAGGAGAGGCTCACAAGATAATGAACACTATAGTGTTAATAAATAGATATGAGAAACAATAGAATGAAATTCTACGAGGTCAACCTTATAGGTTTCTTAACGTTTCTCAATGAAAAGATGAGAGGTCTCCAACTTGTTCTCTTATTCCACCCATCTTCTATGTTAAGGTTGTTTGGGTTCTATTCAATTTCCAAAGACTCCATTACTTTCCTTTTTCCATATGTTATACACTCATTTGTATTATATAATAATTATAATATCTAAATTAAGGCCACAACATAACTAGATGTCAAATTGACTTATGAGATCCCTTGTTTGTGGAACAACCCATGCACATTGATTTTTCTCTTTAGTCTATGAAAGTATAAATACCATACCCCCCTCTAGATTAAGGAGGGATCATGTATGGTGAGAGTGATCAAATATATAGTTTCCAAAAAAATGTAACAAAATGGGTGAATGACTATTTCAGTCTATGGATGTGTACATGCCCTACCTAAAATGGAACATATAACATAGAATTGAAAGAGATGATGGTGATGATGCCCCAATAACAATCGGAAGGATGGTGATGGAGGATGATATGAAATATCGAAGGAAGAATATCACTTCGTCAGATCCCATTATTATGTAGGATGTGTTTTTACTTAGATCCTTCAGTAGTCCCAAAGTTCAGAGTCAGTGACACAAGATACACCTCAAGAGACTTTAACATAATCGGAGGGACGATTACAGGAGACTTCAACATAATTGGAGGGCCAGTTACAGGAAGCCTTGGCTTAAAGGAGTCACTGTCACAATTGATTGATTTTGCTTATGTTTAGAGTTAGAGGGTTTCCAAACTACAAAACGATGTCAACTAGCCCAATAAACCCATTTTATTGATTTTTTTTATAAATTGGAAGAGTTAAAGTGACTCCACACCTCCCTTAGAGTCAAGGAGGAGAAACAAACCCATACCACAAGCATTGTTAAAGGATAGGGAAAATAGTTTAAGGGCAAGGTCAAGTCCAAATATTTACAAAGTTCTTTAGACCTTCTACATAACAAAGTTGTGTGCATTGGACAATGTTAAGTTATATTAGACCACTGTAAATGTGGGGAAAATAAGCTCCAAAAGTAGGCAATGGAGAATGAAGAACTCATAGAAAAGTGATTTTTTTGGAATATTACTCTAGTCGAGACTTTTAATGAGGATTTAGGGGTTTTCCCCTACAATACAACTCGTGTCAGTAATTTCCCATCCATGAATAATGAGCCAGTAGAGAAGTTGTATCTTGCAAACTAATGCTTAAATTGTTTGCAAAAATTAGTCAATTGGACCATTGCAAATATAAAAGGGAAGATCGTGGTCCATGGAATATGAATACTAACTGAAATAAGATTTAGTATTGAAAATTATGTAATAAAAATATATAGTAGGGAAACAATATGGAACTATACATCTAGAGTAGATACAAAAATATGTGAGCCTAGTTTTTTGTTATTTAAATAAATTTGAAGTTCCTGGGATGTTTTGGGGGGTTTATAAATGTACTAGTATGAAATATAGTGAAAAGTAGGTTGACAATACCTGTTTCTTATTACTCAAGAATTCCCACATTGTAAAGGTCAATAAAGCTGAATCTTAGGTTTTTTGTTTTCTTAAATAATTTTGAAGTTCCTAGGCTGTTTTGGGGGGTTTATAAATGGACTAGTATTAAATAAAATGAAAAGTAGGTTGACAATACCTGATTCTTATTGACTACTCAGAAATTTCCAAACCTAACATTCACAGAAAATAAAAATAAAAAATTAGGAGGGTTGAACATTGACTTCTTAAACCTTCCCGCAAACCTAACATTCCACAAAAAATTTGAAAAAGAAAACATAGATTCACTTTTTTTATTTTTTCCAATAAACTATAAAGGGATACTAATCCATTGAATCCATTACATATTTTTGGCACCAATGAAAGAGGAATCCAAAAATATGAAGGTTGTTGCACAACACTATAGTCAACTCCATAACCTAATCTTCTCTATCTCATCTTGGCTCTTCTTGAGGAAAATGGGCAATTAAATAATACTAGATTCGTAAACTTCATCATCATCATCCATTGTTGCATAAAACAACAACAACAATATATTAATGAGGAGGTGAAGGATTTTTAAAGCGAAGAACCAAGTATGCCAAAATACGATAAATGATGATCATAACAATTAGACATAATGCATCGTTTAGTCCTCCATCTAAATTAATCCCCTGCAATTTCAAGGATGTTGCCAACATGTAGCAACCATCTTGTAGACCATAGTCAAATTTCATGTCTGGATCGTACTCGATATTTATCAAAAGGTTGAATCTATAGTACTGATATGACAAATATTTGAACCAACTGATGCATTTTGGAATATCTTGAAAAAACAATAAACCAATTTATTATATTATATTACATTTTAATAAAAAGAATGATAGTGCAAAAACACAATGAAATATTTAATGAACATAACCGTCAAATATTCAATAGATGAATGAACCTGAGCAAAATGACCACCAGTAAGAATTAAAGATACGAGAAAAACTATGGCCAAACACTTTATTTGCATCCATAACTAATGCACTAATGACCAGCCCCAATCCCTACAAAATTTTATGTTCAAATGTAAATCAAAGTGAGACAAAAAAGTTCAAAGATGCAAAAATCATAAAATAAGGAAGCCCATCTAAGTTGTAATGAATTTTAATTTGCATAAAGAATCTAGTTTCTTTGTTTATGAATTTTAAATAATTATCAAGTAGATATTTTCATCCAAGGTATGTTAATCACTATAAAGAATAACAAAAACTTCAAGTGCAATTCCTAGTTTCATGATCTTTATGAGTAAAGCACAATAAGGAGTTGTACATACATGTGATGTGAGGACAATTAAGTATATCTCCAGAAGCCGAAAAATGAAAACGCTTGTCGGGCCTCTCACGTGAGCGATTGGAGCAAGAATTAGAATGAAAATAGTTTTAATTAGTATATCCAGGGGCACATCTACCAAAATGCGAGCCATGAAGTATGAACCCAAAGAATTCATGCCATTTTCCATATCCTTTGTTATCATTGCTCTCTCTTGCAAGAATACATAAATGGATTGAAAAAAGGGGGAAATTCCCCAAAGAATAGCTATATAGAATAGTAAGTCGATCTACATGGAACAAAATAATTACTATGTCAATAAACAAGCATATAATAACTATATAGAAAATTAAGCCCATCTACATGGAACAAAAGAATTTCTGTGTTAATAAAAAAGCAATATACAGTAAGTTGGAGCCTAATTATAGTATAACAATAATTATAATATCATAGTAGGAGCCTAATTATGGTATCCCAGTAATTATAGTAGATTAGGGTGAAATTTCATATGTCAAAAGTTAAGTGGCAATTTTCTTAATTATCTCAATGTTAAATTGGAATTTTTTTATAACTATATATTTCAAATTTAGATGAAACGCCATCAAATAAATCTTAACAATACACTTTCTATATATTGACCTACAAAACATAAATCCATTTCAACAAATATGATCCATACATATATTCTTAAATTTTAATATGTTTTCTCGATAATATTTGTATTTTTAGTCATAGTCAGTTGAAGATCCAATATTGAACACCTTTATTCTTTGCATTCAATAAATTGATACAGATGATGAATTTCCTTTTATTTATAAAGATACAACTAAAGATCTCACTCAAAACCAATTTCATAAATATAGTTTTTTGGGAATATCATTGAAGTTGGAAAAAAAAGAACGTATCAAAGAGGAAAATCCATAACCATAGAGTTGTATTTTTATATTTTTTCGTATCTTGGAAAAAATCCAAATTTTCAGATAAATGAGAATTTTTTATAACCATAAGTTAATCATAAACTTGAACCTAACAAACTTGGACAATATAATATGATAAACTAAGAAAAAAATTAAAAAATACTGAGAAAATGGGAATATTTGCAACACTGCCCAAAACCTCTCATTTATCTATAATGAGTTAAAGGATAAGGTCGAGTCTTAATGTATGTACCTGGTCTCCCAATCTTGAATCATTAAAAAAGATTGATTTAAACCACAAAAATACATGAATGAATGCAATAGAAATCAACTTTGCAAATCATCTCCAATTCAGATGTTCATGGCATCTCTCTCGAAAATATCGGAAAGAGAGAACTCGAAATCGGGTCAACCAAGTTGCTCTAGCTTGTGCCCATTCATAATTTTATTTGTTTCTGATCTCATCTCTAGTTTCGGCTATGAACTTAAAATTGTAAGCAGTTGACATGTACTCCCTCACAGACTGTAAAATCATATTTGAGGAAAAAAAACTATTAGAGTTCAACATCAGAAAAATAAATTATTTACATTAACATGTGCAAAAGAGTAACATAACTCATCTTAAACATACACTATATTATCAAGCATTTTTAGGTTTAAAACAACTATGGAGGATTGGTTTAGAATGGTTGGGTTAAACATAAAATAACTCAACAAACATTCATAAGTTTAAAACAAAAAATGGAGGATTGGATCAACATAGTGGAGAAGGATAGTGGAGGAGTTTCAATTATTTGGAAGGATTTGGTGAAAGCATTTTCATTACTAGGAATATGGATAGTGTGGAAATTGGCGGAGAGAATGGGATGCACAAATTCATTAATTTCCATTATTATGAGATGGGATATGGCTAGTGGGGAAAATCAGTAGAGAAAATAGGGGGAAAATTGGAGAGGATCCTTGAGTGGGATGTATAGATTCATTTTGACTCTCAAAACCATTAAAGATAAAACTACACAATCAGGAGATGTACAAAATCAGTAGAGAAAATAGGGGTAAAATTGGAGAGGATCCTTGAGTGGGATGTATAGATTCATTTTGACTCTCAAAACCATTAAAGATAAAACTACACAATCAGGAGATGTACAATATTGTTGATGCATTAGATTACAAATTAATAATATTTGGAGTCAAGGATGGAAAAAAAATGCTCAGTTAAACTTGCAAGGGGATTTAGTAGATAAATGGAAGAAGCATACTTACAATTTGAAACTAAGAGCCATTTGATTGAAGGAAGTGGATGACGAAATTATGTTTCATAAATAAAGAATCAAGAAAGTACACTGCAAAGTTGGGGTATGAGGTAAGGTCAAAATAAGTAGGAGAAAAGAAGTGATGATAGGAGAAAATGTTGAATAACTAAAAAAAATAGCATATTTTTATGATTGGCCTTATCAAATAAAGTACTTACATGGGATAAGTACAAGAAAAGGACATGGTATGGTCCATGTAGGTTTATTTTGTGCCAAACGAATGATGGATCCATATACCATCTCTTTGTATATTGTTTATATTTAAAAAGTATGCACAATCTAGTTGTTATTCAAACTTGATTTGGACAGAGTTTTTAACAGTCTACAAGTGTTGGGATACTCCAAACTCATAATTGATTGGGAAAAAGACTATAATTTGTAAAGTTTAATACTACTTCTATTATGAAAATTTTGGAGGTAAGGATTCAATTTGAGATGGTTTCCTTTCAACATGTGTTTAGATAAGTAAACAAAATTGTTAATAAGCGTTTCAAAGAAGCTCTTTCATTTCAAGAAGGCCAATTGATCACAGAAGAATCAGTGGAAGAAAGGAATTCTAGAGAAAAAGTTCTTTTCCTTTCTTAAAATATGTAAAGTAGGGAAATTTATTATGAAAATAGAGTATTCTAGAGGTGACATATTTGATGTTGTTATTAAAATAGGGTATTCTAGATCTAGTTGAATGTCAGGTTTCCTTTAGATGTTTGTATAGGAAAGTCAATTACAAAATCTTACAAGTTTATTTTTGTTGTTTTGGGGAAGGAAGAGATGTAATTTTTTGAAGTGCCATGAACTGAATGCATTGAAACTTAACCAAATACCTAACAATATTACCAACCAATTAAAATAACACCTTTTACTAGATTCAATAAACATTAATTAAGAAAATAGTATGAAATTAGGTCTTTGTAGAGACATAATTCATTGATATGACATGCATTGAACTAACCAAATCCCCACCAATATTCCCAACTAACTAAACTAACACAAAACAAAACAGTATAAAATATTAGCATAAAATTTGACATTCTCACATTTTGTCCTTCTTCGGTAAGAAAACCTTCATTGTTCTAACAGTTGCTATCATCACTAGATAAATTTACTCTAGCATTGTTAATAAAAGCCTCAGGATATTCGACTTGTCGGCCTCCGATGTCATAACAAATTTCTTTATTCAAGTGAGCAATGTGGTCACTCTATGAAATCCTTCTGTTTTTTCCCTTTAAATCATCTGGTGCTGTAATGTCGGATACATTTCCACTGCATAAATCTAAGAAAAATTCAAGTGGGTTCATCTCTATCAACGAACTGAATCCAAGTACAGGGAAATAATTCATTACATGTTTAGTCGGCCCTAAATAAGTGAAATGTCCTTCTAACAGCATCAATAATTTATCAAA
The DNA here is from genome assembly GCA_001517045.1 of Pseudotsuga menziesii. Taxonomy (NCBI): domain Eukaryota; kingdom Viridiplantae; phylum Streptophyta; class Pinopsida; order Pinales; family Pinaceae; genus Pseudotsuga; species Pseudotsuga menziesii. Next base: position 32,957 of record LPNX010275892.1, read on the forward strand.
CTTCTCGTACAGTCAACTAGATGGTTGGTGAATTTCCATCGCCACATTCATACCATTCTGTAACATGAATTACATCCATTATTAGAAAAATAACATTATATAAATACCATGGAGGTTGAATATTTTTAGGAGTATGCAATCCTTCGATAAGAAATTTTTTGATAATATTGAAGATAAAAAATTTACAAATTCATGATCATTCTACATACCAACCTGAATTAAACCCCTTGCAATCTCAAGTATACGCAAGGAAATGGTTGAGGTCAAACTAGAGGTGGGCTCATCAAAAAACAAGATTGAGGGATCTATAAGAATCTCAACTGCTATATGGCATTGCTTCCTTTCACCTCCTGAGATCCATTGAATAAACAAACCTCCCAAAATGGTGTTCTCACACCTACATATCCATAAAAGTACATATTACAATCCAAAAGTTGAAACAAAAATTCACTACAAGCATAAAAAAGAAGAATTTGTTTCAACCCAAAATAGTCCAGAGTCCAAATGGGACGTGAGTGTAAAAATAGTCCAATGTGCAAATGGCGTAGTTAAAAATAGGAAAAAATTAGAAAAATGGAATATATTTCCTTCATAATAAATGGATCCAAAAGATCCAATTATACTTTAACACTATAGTTTGTAATAAATCAAATTGTGGTTACATAAATTTCATGGTAAATTCCTCTTACATTCCTGACAAACATGTAATGGAAAGAAAGAAGACAAATGAATATCCATTCTCCCACGCAAAACTAAGAAATGGTGCATTTAATAAAATATACATTAAAAAAGTGTTTATTGCTAGCCAAAAAATGCAATTGACCCAACCAACGAGTCACAAGCACACACATTCCATGAGGAATAACATGTAGCTAGTAACTAAACCTTGATTGGAGAATGACAAGACTGGATATACGGTTTAGTGTATTGTAACCAACATAATATCTAACCATATCCAAACAAAAATACATCCATTTTAATGATTTATTGGTAGGATTAAAAAAATTAAGAGTTTCACTTTCAATCCTAGTTAAGACGACCGCACCACATGATAGATAACAACCTTAAAGTTAATATCAAAGAAAAGTGCAGAGGTAATCTCTTGAATTCCTTGGGTCTTTTGTTCCCTGGATTGTGACCGAGGAATCCTGAGAAATGAAGAGTACTCAATAGTTTCCTTGACAGTCAAATGGGGAAATACAACATCATTCTATGCAACAAATCCGATCCTGTGCAAATGAAAGAATTATTTATCATCCCAACACCTGAAATTCTATTGCAATAACACCAAACCATTGCATAATATTAAGATACTTCAATTTCCTAGAACAAATTATGTACCTTTTTTTAAGGTCTATGTTGTATGCATGTCCTCCATAAGTGATTATGCTAGTCCAGTTGTTTAGTATTCTCCCACTAAGCAAGTTTAACAGAGTGGTCTTCCCACTTCCAAATGGACCCATGAGAGGCATCATTTCTCCTGGTGCAACTGACCCATGCAAGCCATGAAGAATTTGTTTTTAATTTACAGTGTTCTCAATGTTGGATATTAACCACCATTTTCTCTTTGCTTCTACCCTTACTTTGTAGCTCAAATCATCAAACTGAAAAAACAAAAACCAAAATCTAGTAATAAGGTTGTGACAATGCATTTCATCTCTAAATTATGGAATGTGTTCTTCACAGAATTTATACATAAATCAAAATTCCACCCGAAAAAAAACATACCCTCAGATCCAACATAACAAAAGGTTTCTTTTGGAAAACAAACTCTCTTACAAATTCCAAGTTATCATCCATATTGTCAACATTTCTAGTAGGAGTTATGACTTGATGAAACTGCAAAATCCCACACTCTACCACTTAATAAATATTTAACAATCCCAACAAGTTTTTAGACACTCTTGACCAAATCCTAACATTGAAGCAGTTGCTAAAATGAATCTTCAACAATCCCCAAAACAAAATTTTCAAACATACCATAATTTCAAGATAAAACTGTATAAGCAACACCTGGCTAGTCAATTTTTCCAATAAATTTTTGAATGCAAAGGAGCTCTTCTTCTTATGCTAGGATCTCTATATTTTTCAACTGTCATAAACTAGCATAAACTCTCTTATTCTTTTAATTCGCTCACAGTGGACAAGATTTGTTGGTACTCTTTCTGCTCTGGATAGAATAAAGCCCTCAGAGATAGTATATTAACAATTGGCAGGTGTACCTTATTTAAACCTAGAAGATAATTATAATTACCATAATTTATTTTTAATATCTAAGAAGCTAACTATAGTTACCAACCCAATAACATATTTTCAGACAATAAAATACCCAATTAAGTTTTTTAAATAAATATAAGTTGTGAATTCATCAACCCAATTACATATTGTCAAACAGTAAATGACCCAGTTAATTTTTTTTAATAAATATAAGTTGTGAATTGAAGAGCATGCATGGACATACGTTGAGATTAGTCTCAATTTGGTATACAGTAAACTCTACATGGATGGTCGTATTGAATTCTTGCATGCAAAAATTGTTGTTGTTAGAAAGAAAGGCATGTGCATGTCTTGGTCAATTTTTTCTTGCAATTGAGGGTTCAGGATTGAGATAACGGGTTCCAAGGAGAGGAATATGCTAGACTAAATCAAGGGCATGTTGCTATGAAAACTATAAGTTAAGTGAGGTGAAGAGTAAGCTAATATCATAAAAAATAGATTTTCTTTCTAATTATAACTTTGATAAGAACCCTTTAGAAATTTTATCGTAATCCAATATGTGTTCATGTGTATGGCATTTTTAGATTTCTGTATGTGTATGGTATTTTTAGTATTTAGGATTTATTGAATGAGATGTGTATGGCATATTTAGTATTTAGGATTTATTGGATGAGAGTTTATTTATTTTACATGTATTTTTCATATTTATTTATAAGTGAGATTTAAAAGGTTGAAGCAATTTGGTTTTACCTAATCACATTGAGAGAGTTTTTGTAGAAATGCCCTTAAATTATGTCAAAGTAACCAGTATAGATCTATCTAATTCCAGTTCTACAAAATGTAGGAGAGGGGTTAAATAACAAAACTTTCACCACTAAATTACAACACACATCCCTCTCACCATTATGCTACATCACACTAATGCATGCATTCTTTTTTTTTATGGGACAAATGGACACTTTCCCACACCTAGGATCCACTATGCTGCTAGTATAGACCCATCTAACTAAAATTCTACAAAGCCTCGATAGGGATAAAATCTCCAAACCTTTAACCACTTAATACAACACACATCCATATTAACACTATGCTACTTATGCATGCACCTTCTCGATGCAACAATACACTGATGCATGCATTCTTATATTTTTAATTTTTTTTTTTGTATGGGACATAAAGACACTTACCCCACCCAGAATTGGCACAATGAAAACAATTTTACATATTGTTATCTTAGTAGAGTTTGGTGCACATTTTCTTCTCACAGTTATGGTCCTTTGCATTTTAGTCATCTTACACAATCAAATGCATGCCAATTTTTCATAATGGTGTTCCTAAGTAACATAATGGTTCACATTTATGGTCTTATGCATTTTAGTCATTTTACACAATCAAATGCCTGACAACTTTTTATAATGGTGTTCCTTAATAAGATAGTGGGACAAACAGACACTTCCCCCACCTAGACTATAGAAATGCGCCTTCTTGGCTCAATGAAAACAATTTTACATCTTGTTATATTAGTGGAGTTTGGTGCACATTTTATTCTCACATTGATAGTATTATGCAATTTAGAAATCTTGCACAATCAAATGCATGCCAATTTTTCATAATGGTGTTCATTAGTAACATATTGGTTGATTTATTCTCGAGTGAGTAATATCTTTGCTTGGTTTTTCCCTCTTCTTCGCTATGAAAAAAAATGTATATATATATATATATATATATATATATATATATATATATAAAAGACCAATCATGCTCTGTTCTATCTGTTTCACATGTTTTTCTAAAACATTAATTAAATTAAGTCAAATATGCCTAACACATTTGGGACATCTTGGAATGTTTCTATGACATAAATACCTCTTTATAAAAAACTTAGATTCCCACGTTGGTTGTAATAATTGGTCTATGGTAAATTTTAATCTCCAATGTGACATAATCATCTGGGAGTGAGTGGTGAGTTTACTTTTCCTTATCCCAATGGAGGTAAGAATAAGGGAGTGGTACCTCCTATGAACATATTTGTTGATAGGTTGTAGGGTGAATATTGTGAGGTGAGTATGCTTGATTTCCCTCCTCCTCCAATACCTTGGGATGAGGATCTCTTACACCTTTCCTTCCCCTCTCCTCCAATACTTTAGGGTGAGAATGCATGTTTCCCCTGTTTTCTAGTACCGTAGGGTGAGAAATCCTGTGTGCCCCTCTTTTCCAACAAAATGGGGTGAGTATCACTACTTTACCCTCTCCTCTAATACCACAAGGTGAGAATGATTGTGTTCCCCTCTCCTCTAGTTTCATAGGGTGGGGATGCCTAATTTCCATTATCCTCTATTATTAGAGAGGACCATGTCTTCTTTCCCCTCTCCTCATGTAGTGTGAGGTGACCATGCATACTTTCCCCTCTCCTCTAATACTTTAGGGTGACCATTTTACTTCCCCCTCGTCTCCAATAGCACAACATGATGATGCCTAATTTTCCTTCTCTCCAATACCATGACATGAATATGGCTACTTTCCCCTATCTTACAGTACCATAAGTTGAGCATGCCGAATTTTCTCTCTCCTCTAGTATTGCAGTGTGATAATTCCTACTTTATCCTCTCCTCCACCATGAGAGACTATTCTTTCTTTCCCCTCATCTAGTATTATATGGGAGTCCACCTGCTTCTGATTTCCTGCAATATATTGAAGGAGTATTTTTTCTTTCCCCTTTCCTCTAGGACTACATGGGAATATGCCTTCATTTCCTCTCCTTTAGTATCATAGGGGATCATGATTTCTCTTCCATTTACCCTCCTACCTAGTGCCTGCTCCAATACCACAGAGTGAACATGATTTATTTTCCCTCTCCTACAATACCATGGGATGATCATGCTTTATTTTCCCCACTCTTCTTTAACATCGAGGTCAACATGATTGCTTTCCCATCTCTTCCAGTATATTAACATGAGAATCCTTAATTTGGATTGCTCTCCTCCAATTTTGGGGTCATTATGATTGATTTCCTCTCTCCTCCAAAACCACAGGGTGATAATTCTCACATTACCCTCTCCTCCAATATCATTAGGTGAGAGATTCATGAGTATGCATACTATTTGACCTTCCATTCTCCTCTTGTACTACAAGGTGGGTATGCTTGTTATGTGTTCTTTCCCTCTCCTCCAATACTAAGAGGTTAGTATGTTTATTGTGTGGCCTTCTCCTCTCCTCATTTTTTCCACAAAAATATGCCATGATCCTTATGCTAATGGGGGGGGGGTATTCATGTCACTTGGCCTTCTCCTCTCCTCCTTTGTCTTGCAAGAAAATAAAAGAAAAAGTATTTTACTAACAATATTTCAAGGTGAGTATGTGTATTGCTCGACCTTCCTCTCTCTTCTAGTATTGTTGGGTAAGTATGTTTTTTTTGAAACCTTCCCTTCTCCTCCTCCATATCACGATAATATGGCATGATTCTTATGTCATTGGGGTTTTGAATATGCTTTTTTCTAGGTCTTACCCCTCCTCCTTTGTGTCGCATGAAGAAAATATATATGACAAAGAGTACTCCATAATACCCCTTTCACATGTTTTCCTAAAAAATCCATTAAAATGTAATCCAAATACATGTAACATTTGTGTGTATTCGAGTTGTTTATATGATGTAAATACCCCTATCTCTTCCATGTTGTTGCAACATGTACCCACACATAAATATTTAATCCTCTATGGATATTTTGTAAAATAATATTTGGATTCAATTGATATGATAAGGAAACTTATTTTCTCCAATTGCTTGTTCTTGATATAGAAAAATATCCCCCCATATGTTTTTTAATCAACATCCATACACTTACCAAAAGTAAAATCAATAAGGGCATCCACAATTTCCTATGAATAAGTGAAGTGATATAAAAGGCTAGATAGGGAATGAAAACAAATTTTCATCCCACCAATTTAATTTTTTTATGTGCATCCTCATCTCACCATGATTTCCTTCCATATTAGAATAATATTACACATAACCAAATGCACAGAAAACTTGCATGGTGTTTCCAGCATTCACTTCTACATAGTTCTTATATTTTTAGATATGCAACATTGAAAAACAGGCTTTAGATTCAATTGGTCATCTTTCTTGTTGGGTTTCTTGATCATGATATAGAGAATCATACCCCCTAAAATCTTTATCAATATGGCATACTCTTACTAAAAGATAAATTAATAAGGGCACCTGTGATTTCCTTGAGAGAAGTGAGGTGATTTACAAAATTTGTGGCCTAGATATCTATCGCATATATGTATACATATACAACACTAATAAAATAAAATGAAGAAAAAATGAAAAATATTCAGTAAATAACATTTAATGGTACAAAATAGTGAAGCTTGTACCTTGATTTTTTATGTTTCTTTATACTAAGTAATCAAGGAGCTAATATGGATCTAAGCTAGTAATATTATAATATTTATCTAACCCATCATGCATTGATACTAGGAAAAGTCTTATTATTGGAAATGATACATTCTTTGACTTTTAATCCAAAACATAAAATCCATCTCTAAGACTTGAGCTTTATTATATCTTAGCCCTAGAATTCTTAGCATAAAATATAAACCCACAGTGGAAATATCATAATAATCCACTTCTAGCATCCGTAAACTTCATGGAAATTCAAGGATAAAATATACTAAATAATAAGATAAGTTCCAGTCCCTTCTTGGGCAACTTATTGACAAGTAATCAGATATGAAAATGTACTTTTACAATGATTTAATGGCTCTAAGGTGATGTCTACATAAGTCACACCCACACCAATCCATCACAAGCCTCCACTTACTCCATCAATCATTCTAAGCAATGTAATCCATTGACTCAGTTACCCCCTAAAAGAACATTGTTGAATCCCTAATCATCCCCAGTCCATTTCCAAAACTTCAAATAGGAATCCAAGCTACAACATTATATCAAGGGCTTTAATCTCTCCTCTATTATGCAAAGTGTTCCTCATCCCATGCATGGTGTTCTCCTAGAAAGTGGATCCTCCATGGGGTCCCAATGAAGAGTGCACACCAAAATAACAAGAGATTTCCAACACCCAAGGGAAGAGATGCAAGCCAAAATTTCAATTAAGGCCAAGCATTCACTAAGTAAGCTATCTCAAATATGAAAATCCATCATATACCATCTCTCATGATGTAATCCATATTAAACAATACAAAGGTTTAACATACACAATGTATCACCAATCTCATGAAGCACCCCTCAAAATGGTGTAACACTTTTGGAGTAACCCACATTAGAGGAATTTTGAGGTCTAAAATGGGCCTCATAAGGAAAATATTAAAATAATGGTTAAAATAATAAAATAATATTTATAAATTTTGGAGGAAAAAACTATTTTTTGTTCATATTTTCAACATATGTCCCTGTGTTTTTACTCAAATTTTGAGTGAAGAACTCGTAGGATGCATAATTAAATTCCGCATCCAATGAGTACCCACACTACATACTTTTGATGGATCTCGCTTCCCCAAAAACAAGAAATACCTGAAATAGGAATTCCACATCCAACGAATACTCCTGCTCAAAATTTGAGAAAAAAACATGGAGATATGTTGAAAATACGAACAAAAAAAGTAGTTTTTTAATGACAAATATGTCAAGTCAACCATTATGGTTGACTCTTTTTATTTAAATTCTATTGGTTCTTGAATTCCAACTCATCAAGAAATTATGGTTTCCTCGTTATCTTATATGATGGCTCATTTTCTTATAAGGTCCATTTCAGACCCCAAATTTCCTTTAATAAAAATTTAAACTCCCTCTTTACTAGGAAAGTATTTATATAGACACTTGTCAACTCGCTCTGCATCTCCTCCAAATTTGTTATCTATTAATTAGTACTAGTTGTGGTCCTAGAATCTACCACTCCCATATACAACAAGACTGTCAACCATGCCATCAAAACATCTCGATCATTTAATGAATAATGACCACCTATGAATATGAAGGAATGTCTATCTTGAACAAAATAAAAATTCCAATATCCATCATCTCCAAGTTAGCATTACAGGCCAAAATCAATGGACATCACAACATGAATTGTCTATGAGATCACACCTCCATACACCATCAAGACAAGTGGATCACATATGTCAAAGTCACAAAAATATAGATACATACACACCAACTCCTCAATCCTGGAATACAAATATCATGGTATATACAATAATCTATGCAAATCCATAATGAACCTGCCCATGTGAGAATACCTATCATGAACCTCAAATCCTCTTGCAAGTAAACCAACCTGAACTAAGTCAAATCCTTCATCCTAAGAGAATGATTAATTAGAAGTTACAACAAGCGGAACTCCCTATATCTAATAGAAACTATAACTCCTCCCAGTTGTGTACTCCATAATACTTCCATCATTTGTACCTCTGGAATCAATCCCGACAACATCCTCCCTATGGGATTCACACCTCTCCTCCAATTATCAATTAGAAGTTTCACAGATGGAATAATATAATTAAACATGACTATTATATCTCCTATAAGGAACAAGAACTCTTATATGCTCCAAAGCCTCTAAATATAGAATAACAATCTCCATTTTCTTCTCAACTTTTGAATGAAAACCCTACACACTAACATATATCAATTCCTCATCAACATGAGAAGTAATCAAAGTATCAATGATCAAAGTTGTATTTAACTGTATGAAATCTCACCATGAATTGGAAATATCCTATCAACTTCTTATTGGAATGTATGAGTGACACTACAATAGTAAGTGGCCTATAAATGCCACCCTCTTTCATCCCTCTAGATAAAGTGCTCTAACTGTCTAAACTACAATAACTAATGGTGTGTTGTTGTCCCTCAAAAACAACTATTCATTATACATCTAAATGGTTTAGATCAAGACTCGTCACTCCATATTGATCGACGCTTGTTGTTAGGAAAAGTAGCCTTGATGCATTTCTAAGAGCATATCCTTTGCAAACACTCTCTTTCTATATCTTGAAGTCAAGAAATACCTACACTAATTTCTTCAATAACAAAAGAAATCTATAATACAAATGACCAATACACGTGTTCCAAAACTCACATAACTTAGTACTACCATCCACAAAAGCACCATGCTTCACAATATCTTCCTACAAGAAGTAACAACCTCCAATAAGAACCCTTTTTCCACAAAAAGGGTTCATCTTTTAAATGTGACCCCTTGAGCATTAAACTAAGCCATACAATGAAGATATACCATATATGATAATGAAAGAATATTCTTCTTCAACCAAAGAATAGATAAAACATTACTCAACTTAAGAAAATCATATTAATTATTGCACATGATCTAGGAACTAGGAATCAAAATCATCAAAGAATAATTAACAAATACTCATGAATTGGAAATAACTGGAATACCAAATAGGTTTCCTCTCTGTATATTATATGAACAATAAAGGATTACAATACCATGCATGAGCAATGGTTTAACTCAATGAAGAATTCGAATACCTAAGGGACAATTCGAATTCAATGAGTGAGTCTAGCTTAACTGACTCTTTGCCATGCAATATCACTCAGTTAACCACTTGACCAAAACCCTAATTGACTCACCAAACCCTAACTGAAGTTGGAGTGCAATAAATGACTTAATCTCAACTGAAGGAGATCAAACACATGTCATAGCAATCCAATCATCAAGTGCTATTACTGCATGACTCCAATAAACCCTGATGAGTTAACTGAAGCTGAACTGACCATCAGAAGTTGGTGAAGGTGCCTTGTTCACTCCAGTTCATTAAAATAATAATAAATAATCATTAAATAATATATTTAATGAATGGAGGCGCCTTAACTGACTATAATTGATTGGTTGAACTGAAAGTAACCCCCAGTTAGCAATTAGGTGCATGAATGTCACACAGATCACCCCTGGAGTGCTCCAGTTAGCCTCCTTGACTGTAGGAGAAGGCTAAGTTAGCCTCCTTGACTGTAGGTAGGCGTGGGAGTGACTGGGATGATGGTAATTAATTCTCCACTAATGTCAATTAAACTTAGGATAGTGGTTTAACTAGGCCAATTTGACCGAAGGAGTGAGTATGAAGGTAAATGTCTCCAACACATCACATGTAGGTATCTAGAAGGAGATAGATTTAATGACCTCATCACCAAGATATACACTCATTCCTCCCTTTTTCATGAATCTTGTTGAATAAAGACATGTTTTATGTCATGTGTCTCAAAGCTCTAATGTCCACATCCCAACCAACGCTATACATGGTTTTAGAAAATAAACAAGAGACCAATGCAATATCCATCTTGTAAAATATACAATAAGAAGTAGAAACATTCCTTCCCAAGTAAAATCCCACTACAATACATCCTCCCTCTTACTCGAGAGTGATATCAACCATAACTAAGGTTGGAAACTATTCCTTGTTTGTATTTTAATCCAAAATAAATAAAAAATATGCCTCTAAACCTAGACGTTTTTTGTATCTTATCCGTAGACTTTCCATCCTTAAGACTACTAAAAATTAAAGTATAAAGAAACTATGGAAAGATCACAATAATTCACTTATAACAACCTCAAGCTTCATGGAAATTCAAAAAAAAATTATACCAAACAATGTGATAAGTTTCAACCCCTTATATAGTAATCTATCAACTAATAATAAAATTTGAAAATGTATTTTTATGGTAGTACAAAACAATAAAACTGGCCCCTTATATTCTTCCTTAGATGTCAATACATGTAACCTTTTTCTCCTTTACTTATCTCAAATCAACAATACATATGATTTGGATTATTTGCATAATGAAATTAAGGCAACAATATAAAATGGAAACAAGCACGATTTTTTTTTGCAGAAAGCATAGTAGTTATACAGTAAAACCCAAGTTCTATTAGTGAATGGAATGTAAAAACACTTTAAACTACAAAGCAATACGAACTAGCTTAAAAGGTGGTATCTTATCTTTTAAAAGAGATGTGTCAGTTACGCTCATTCGCAAGAGTTGATTACAAAGAGACCAGAAACTAGGGCATTTTTATCATAAGAATAAAGAGGAAAAAACCCTAATGTCCAAAAACCTAACTGTAGAAGATGAAGCACCAAAAGGATTTTTGGGCCCCAAGGTGGCTAGTTGATACACCAACTTCCTAGGGGAAAAAAATTTACATATGAATATTGTTTAGGGAACTTGATAGCTCATTGGAAAGAACAATTGAGATATACAAATTTTTATAGGGACATAGTATGCCATGGAAAATCATTGGCATGCCCTGGCCCCCCAATTAGCCAAAAAAACATCGTTGAGGACCTCAAAACGACCCCGAATGTTTGGGACTTGAAAAAACATAGAAAACTACCAAGAAGATGGAGAATCATTGTAACTTAAGGGAACAAGTTGGTGGCCACCAATATCCACCTGGATTAGTCCTCACCCTCAGGGAGAAATGGTCCCAATTGTGTCAAGTTCCTCCATGATATGAGTAAAATTTCCCTCAATCTCACTCCTAGTGAGCCACTTTCCTTGGAAACGACAATACCCTACTTTGATGACCCAATATAGTTGGATGTTTATCCAATGAGTTCCCTTCATCTCAGTGTCCATGATCTGATTGATGATATCCTTCTCAATGTAGTCATGATCGAATTTTATAGGGTTCAAGTGCTTGGCTACCTATGAGGTATCCAAGAGGGGTGGAAAATATGGCTGAAGTAGCTCTAGATTAAACATAGGGTGCAAGATCAGGAAACAGATGATACTTAACTCAAAATAATTCCCACCCATAACCTTGGTGATAGTGTAAGGCTTATATTGAAGTGGTTGTATCTTTCGATGAGGCCCTATGAGGCACTTTTTCTATAAATGTAACCATACCTTATCACTAACCTGAAAATTATGAGGAACACAATGTTAGTCATGTTGTTTCTTATACTTAGCATTGTATTTCTACAAGATATCATGAATTTGTTATTGGGTGTCATGGATCCACTCAACAATTATGGATTCCCAATCAAACTTAGTTTGATCATGGGAGAACTCTTATTATTATGTATATACAATGGGAAGTGCTTCATCAATAGGGCCTAATGGTTGGAACCCAAAGCATAACTCAAAATAATTGTGGCTAATAGATCTATGAAGGGATCTATTGCATCTATTTTGAACATGTGAAATCATCTCATCCCAAGTGTAGGGATATTTGGAGTTGAACATTCTCATGTTGACCACTTATGTCTACCCATCTAGTTGTGGGTGGAAGGAAGATTATTTTGTCATTTCGGTGTCCATCATCGACCATAGACTTGACCTAAAGGTACTCAAGAACCTATTATCTCAATTTGAAATAATGGTCCGTGGGAGGCCAAAATGAACCCAAACATGCTCGAAGAAGAGCTTAGTAGTGGTATCTATTGTGATATTTTTCTTACATGGAATTAAATTTGTAATGTAATTGGCTTATTTTGATCCAGTTGTAATTATAAAATAAATTAAATGATAAAAATCACACTCTAATGAATTAAGTGTAAATCAAGAAATATCATCTATAACTATTGGAAATCACATACAATCATTCCATACAGTCACAAATATATTGATATTTAAACACATTTCTCATCAGATTGATTGTTAACAACTCAAATTGTTTAAAACATATGGTAATAAACTTTCCATTTCCACCGTCATAATGCTAAAAATTAACAATATAATTCAAGAATTAAGATAACATTATAAAAATGATATATCAAAACTGTAAATCATAAATAAAACATGTACATATCACTCTTTGTTTCCATCACTCCCATTACCTTCCCCGCTTGGCATGATATCAATGTTGTTCTCAAAAGTATGTTTAGATCTAGGTTTATGTTTTAATACGAACCACCAATCCATATTGAACACATTTGGGTTAAAAAACACTTGGTTGTAGTGTTTTGAGAAAACATAAAGCTCCTTAAATTCATCCCACATCCTTCTAGAGTTGATACATATCATCCCACTATCACGATCTTCCTTTACATTATTCCTCTTGAATGTGTCCCGCCACTTGTAGCTAAAAATAACACATTAGAAACATAAGAAGTCCACTTGAATGATCTCTTGTATCTTTCTTACATAACCCAACTTCTCTCCTCTTAGGTTTTGATCGTGGTGGCTAGCATGGCTATATTGGTCAAACTCAACTTCCACTCCACAATCTTGTGTAAGACGTCCATCATTGGCATCCTATGTGTGAAAATGAATCCCATATGCCCACATATATGGGAACAAGTGCACATGTAAAAAAGTGAACAAATGACAATGTCATATGTCTAATAACCTGACCATTAATATATCAAATGTAGATGCTATAATTAAAAGGTGAATTATAAAGTTAGAAATGTATAACAAAAAGAGATTATTACCAAATTGTTGCACCTTATCCCTATGTTTAGTGCATCCTCCTCAGCATGCGGGTAACGACCAGATGCACCATATTTTCTTTGACTTGGTTAGCAAACCAACTATTGGGACAAACATTGGCATATTTTATCTTAATGATCTAGACAAGGCATTCTTATACTATTCAAACATCTAATTGATTTCCTATTGATGTCCCATTTCCTCCTCTTCTCTTCATACAATTCAACCCATGGTAGTGTTTCCTCCGCGTTGTAAGAAATGAATTTATTGTTGGCATTGATTTCTAAATTCATTGTTGTATTCATGAAATCAAATTGACATATAGTACATTTGAGATCAAATATATATTATGAATTTTTTTGTGAATATAAGTGACGAAAGATAATTGACTTACTCTTTATCATGTTCTTTTTTCCTTTTATTTGGAGTATCACCCCGTCCTTTTTGTCCTCATCGCATTCATCATCCCAAATCATTATGCTTGGTGTGTGGTATATTTACTTGATGTACCCATTGGAATAATATAATGACTTGTATACTATGTACCCCCTGCCATAGACCCCTCGGTTTTTCCCCTTTGTTAACAAATCTCTTCATCTTTTTCATTTTCCTCTCCAAGAAGAACATCCAACTAAATGAGAGCACCCTAAATAATTAAAATTGATTGATTAGGTGAATTAGAATATGAACCTTCATGTCCATGAAACTCGTTGATAGTTATTTCTCAATCATACAAATAATCTCAACTATCTCTTGATGCCACCATGGAATGCTAACAATGTCAATCTCCTTTGTTGTGATCCACCGTACAAATGCAAATAGTTTAGATATGGCATGTCCTAGGTCATAAGGAAAGTTTTGGTCTACACACCCACTTACGAGCAACAAATAATTACACTACAAAGTGAACGCAAAAATTTAATTGCATTTTAACTTCTGTGGTAAAAGATATAAATAAAAAATAAAAACATTTTTTTGACATGATGTGTACCCTTAGAAGGTTGAGATGGTCATGTGATTTTAAACCAAAAAAATGTTCATCTACAGTGAAGCAATGGAAAAGAGTATATGTTATACCAAAATATCATCACCCTCATGTTATGAGATAGGTATCCGCTTGTCTGCTCCAATCCATCAAAGTTTTCCCTAGAGAAATGAAGGTTGAAATTATCCCCTTGCAGCTTTTTTCCTGTGTTGAGTTGGTAACGCTCCTCTCCCATTGAAAAAAAGCATTACCCAAGTCATCACTGCTCCTGATACATGAGCAATAAGTGGTGCCACTGCTCCTACCCTTACTACAAGAATCAATGCCCCCTTATCACCACCTGTTTGTTTCATTGGAGGAGTGGTGCTTGAATTTTTCAAGTACAAAAAGGAAGTTTTGAGAGGATTCTCGAAGCTAACCTCTGTGGAGCCTCATCCCTATGGTTTAGGACCAGCTACAGCTCGAGATCCTCCCTTTTAGGATCCTATATCCACATCACCCATGAGATCCTCAACCATACCTATCCTCCCATGCCTTTAAATACTGGCTCACCCCCCATGGGAAAATAGAGGAAGAATTGTGTTGCATACCCAAACTCTGTCAAAATCATTCTTGAGTCTTTGGATACAAGGTGAAGTTAGAGGCAAGGATCCATTGGAAGGAACTCTCAACACCAAGGCATGAAGGTTGTAGTCTCTCCAATCATTTATTAATAAAGAATGTCTTTTATTTCCCATATTTACTGTTTCATATGTATATATTGTTTGATTCCTTGGTCACAAGCATAGATATAGTTGATTATATTGTATGCTATCATGTTTTATTTGTTGTATTCCATATTTTACATGTTCTTCTGTAGTAAGCTTCAAGGATAACAAGGAAACCCTTTGAGAAAAGTATCATGGCATCATATTCTAGTGATGAAACAGATCTAGGGAGAGTCTAGCATTTTGTGTTTGTGTTTTGTTCTAGATCTGAACCATTCAGACTAGGGAACCAACTCTTGTCCGCAGAAGGTGCGTATTTCTTGCTAACAAAAGTGGCAACTCCACTAGGGAGGCTTTGAATTCTAGATCATTGGTAATTTGAAACCTCCACCTTCATTTTCAATTTGTAGATCTACTTTTTCCATTCATAGATCTATAGATCTACTTTGAATTTGATTGTTTTTCCTCTGTCTTCCTTTGGATGTTCATATTTTTGGTTCACTCGGTTTTCTGGTGATTGTTTGGGTTTATTCCTTGGAATGTAACTTACTTTTCTATCTCTTTTTTATTTTTCAAATCGCCATCTCGGGCACCGCTTCTGGGCTGTGTTATAAGTGCAGCTAGAGTTGTCACCGCTCTTCCTCTGTGTTAAAGAAGCGGTGCCACCGCCCTTTCTCGGTGTCCAAGAAGCGGTGTTGGACCTAGTAACACTCTAGTGTGAACTTGTTGTAAGCAGTTCCATCGCTCTGTTTCTGTGTACAAGAGGCGGTGCTCAGGATGGTAACGCCCTATTCAACACCTGTAGAAGTGGTGCCAGGTATCCTTCTTAGCCCTGTTTGATGTTTGATTCTTAAATGCTTGTTTTGGTATTTGATATGCATGCTTTAGATTTTTACAGTTTTGTTTGAACTCTGCAATTCATTTTTAAATAGAAAACTCAATAAAAAATTAGAAAAAAAAAATGAACCAAAAAATTTTCTCGGGGGCCTGACAAGACCCTCAGGCCAGGGAGCTGCTATGCAGCCCCATGGACCCCCTAGGGAGCATGTGTGAATCCATAATTATTATCAATAATTCTGATTGATGTTGATCATTTAAAGCCTCATAGTTGTCCTTGAAAAGAACTTGGTTTTGTTAGATCTTCGATCTATCTTCTTTAACAGAACAAGGAAAGATTCATTTAAGTTTTCTTCTTTTATTATACATGATTTTTGTATGGTTGTTCCTTTTTTCAAAAATTGTGACAGAATCCATATAAAAGTTATTGTAGAATGTTGTTTTTAGCTCATTCTCACTTTAGTTGAAAAAACTGAACACTTTTGTATAAAGTTATAACAATCTTTTCCTGCTTTTCATTAGAGATCTCACTTCTTTTTTAGTTCAAAAGAGAAGATTTTGTTTGTTTCAGTTAGGAAAGAACCATATAAGCAAGTGTATTTTATTTTTGTATGGGATTTATTCTATGTTTCAAATGAATTGAACCTCTCTCTCCCTTCCTTAAGTAGGGCATAGTTTGAAAGTGAAAATGAAATTTTGCACATCATACTGCATGGTTTTACTTTTATGTCCTCACCTCATGCATCCACCTAAACGTTCAAGATAAAATTAAGCACTAGCTTAGGTTTAAAATTTTTAGAAATTTGTGTGATAATTTAGTAACATGTTCGGGTGTTGTAAAATGTAGGAGCTATCATTTATTTTTCTGTACTACAAACCAGGACTCGTGTGGTTCTTCCACGTACCATCGGTATATCAAATGGCCTTTCAAATACCCTTGAGGTATACAGAAGGGTACTTCACGTACTCGATTATATATCGAAAGGATCCTTGTGAATGGTTGTGCATTAGACAACACTACTACTGATTTGAGCTCCCACGTACTTGACGTTTATCAGGAGACACTTTTAGCAATCCTGAGACCATCCGAATTAACCCTTTGGCCATCTTGGCATCACATTAGTTGTGAAGCCTTGATAATCCCGTGAGGTTCCAGACCTTTGATCCAATCCTCTCACATATTTTGCTTGCTTCTTTAGTTTGAGTAGCGCTTGTTGTTTATACAGTTAGGATTTTTTAGAAGAGAGAGATAGTTTTGTTACATAGTTATGGCTTCGCCTTCCAGGACTACCAACCAAGAGACTCCTTTACCAAGTATGTCTTTTGTGTTCCCTCCATATTGGGATGTTGGTCTTCCTCTCATGGCTATGTTAAGCCTTTCTGGATTGACTATTGGATTACATGTTTGGTTATTCTCCAGTCCAGTTATCCCATGTACACCGGTTGCTTTAGATCCTAATCCTTCATTACGAGAGAATAAACCTCATGTTGATCCCTCGCCTTCTTCACCAGATGTGTCTTCTCCCATTTCTCCCTCTTTGTGTTGAAATATTGTAACTTCGAAGAATATTCTATATGTATCTTTTGTGGTCCCCGATGGTCCTACCGGGAGAACCACTTGTATTACTTTGTATCCCGATGCTTCTAATCGGAAGAACTAATAAGAGTCATGAGGTAGTCCCCTCTAATTGTAAAGGTGGGTCATTAGCACCCTAGTGTGGTTACTTGAGCCTACATGTGTAACTCGAGCCTACATGATTTAACTCGAGCCTACATGTCGAATGAGTTAATTCAAGTGAACGGATGAATATAAATAGAGGTGTGGTGCTTCTCATTTGTGACACACACTCTCACTTGTGTAGCACATTAGTGGAGAAGAGAAGTAGCTGGAGAAGGAGGAGGATCAGGCTTTGATCTCCTTGCTAGTTTTATCTTTTATCTTTTTGGGGCATCTATATTGAGGAAGCTTTTGCTGGGTTTTTCCCTTTAGGATTTTCCCAGGATAAATCCTTGTTTTCCTTTGGTATGGTTGTGCTTTTCTATATTTCAGTGATCCTGTTTATATTCTTTTGTTATGAATATGAAATGAAATACTGGTGTCTTAGCTAAGCATATGAAAATTTAACACTTTGCCTGTTGAAATTTGTAGTACTAGTAGTCAATTGGATAAGAAGAATAAGAAAAGGAAGATTAAGAAGAATAAAAACAAACAAAAAACCAAGTCTCAACCAATTACTCTGCCCGTTGCAGAGAGTGTTGATCTGCACACCCAAAAACCGCATAAGCCCAAATTCCCTTATCAACTTTGCAAGGGTGATCACCTTCTGAATTTTTTTAATGGTATGGACCTAGTTTTAAAAGAGTGGTCTAAGGTTTCTTGGCAAGAGATGTCATCATCCTCTGGTCATCATACTGATGATCCACCCTCAACTAGTGACTTTGTGGTTAAGATTCAGAATGGTAAAGTCAGAAATCCTTGCTTGCTTTGTAAGGAAATACACTTTACATACCTTTGTCCTCACATGGATCAAGATTATAAGTTGTTGGAAGATATTATTGTTTCTCATCAATGGATTCCAGCAAGTTATCGTAAGTTGTCTCTTGAACCCCCACTGGTTGACTAAGTGGTCGATTTGGTTTCATCCTCAGCCGATTCCACTCTTCCTTTGAAGAGTGAAGTTGAAGTGATCAATTCAGATTCATCTGTAGTTGATCCCACTCTTCTCTTGAAGAGTGAAGTTAAAGTGGTCGAATCGATGTCATCTCCACCCGATCCCACTCTTTCATCAGAGAGTTTTATGACTGAAGTAGTCACTTTGACTAAATATTCGTCTTGTTCTTCTCTTCCAGTAGAGAATTAACTTAAATCTGTTGAAGTTTTTATGCTTTGTTCTGATTGTTCTCGACAAGAGGAAATTTTGTCTCTTTTGACAAAACCCTCTCCTAGTAGTGAGGTTATTTCCTTTGATTGGAGTAACCTAACAAAATCTCATCTTCATTCAAGTGTTCCTTTCTAGATATCTGTGTGAATTACCACTAAGATTATACTCTGCACTATCATCGACAAAGGGGCTTATATTAGCATTATATCCTCTACTTCTTGGCAAGCCATAGGTTCTCCTACGCTTGTGCTAGCCACCGATCAGATGTTGGATTTTAATCGAATACCCACATGCGTTTAGGGATCCTTCCTCAGTTGCCTATTACTTTGGAAGGAAAAACTATTTGTATCAATGTTATGGTAGTCTAAGGTCATTTAGATTTTAATCTGCTCCCTGGGCATGATTATGTTTACGGCATGAAAGATGTAGTGTCCACACTCTTTCGAGTGATGTATTTTCCCCATGATGGGAAGATTGTGACCATTGATCAACTTTCCTTCATTAAACCTTATTATCATGTGACTCCTAGTCATCAAACTTCCCTGAATGTCTCGCATGTTCTTGTGGCTCTTTCCCCTTCTAGTTAGCTTCTTCCCATAATAGGTAAAATGAGGGGCATGGTTCTAGGGATATCATACTGGAGTTAAGTCGCTAGCTTCTTACATAAGGGGGAAAGCCACCAACCTCTAGAAATCATGTTGGCTTAGAACTTGTTGTGAGCATAGTTATTTTTCTGTGTCAAGCTCGTAAAAAAAGAAACAGGTTAGTGAGCATAGTTCCCTTTCTGTGTCAAGCTCATTAAAAAATGAAATAGATGCCTATGAGCATAGTTCCTTTTCTCTGTGTCAAGCTTGTTAAAAAATGAATCAGATTTCTACAAGCATAGTTTCTTTTCTCTGTGTCAAGATCGTTAAAAAATGAATAAGATGTTTACATGCATAGTTCTTTTTCTATGTCAAGCTCGTTAAAAAATGAAATAGATTCATGTGAGCATAGTTCCCATTCTATGTCAAGCTCGTTAAAAATGAATCAGATGTCTGTGAGCATAGTTCCTTTTCTATGTGTCAAGATCGTTTAAAAATGAAACAGATGTCCCTGAGCAAAGTTCCCATTCTATGCCAAGCTTGTTAAAAAATGAAATTGATGTCCTCTAGCATAGATTACCTTTTGGTTTCAAGCTTGCATAAAAATGAAACCATTCCTAAGCATAGTTTGTTTTCTATGTCAAGCTTGTTAAAAAATGAAAACAGGCTTTCTCAAGCAAAGTTTACCTTTTGGTTTTAAGCTTGCATAAAAATGAAACCATGTTTCAAGCATAGCTATTTTCTATTTCAAGATTGTGTAAAAATGAAACAGGTCATTTTGAGCATAGTTCATTTTCTATTTCAAGCTCGTTAAAATATGGAGTATGTTTCCTTAAGCATAGTTTACTTTTTGGTTTCAAGCTTGCATAAAAATGAAACGATGTTCCAAGCATAGTTATTTTCTGTTTCAAGCTTGTGTAAAAATGAAACAGGTCATTTTGAGCATAGAGTCTTTCTCTGTTACAAGCTCATTAAAAAATGAAGCAGATACCCTGAGCATTCTTTCAACTGATCTTCGAGCTCGTTAAAAACAATAAGATGGTGTTGAGTTTAATTTTCATTTTTCGTGCTCTGGTTAAAACATGATAACTTGTTTGAGCTTAATTTATTGTTTTTTCATGCTCCAGATTCAAACATGAAAAAGGTTCCGAGCACCTTTTATACCTTCAGCGTGCTCGTTAAAAACTTAGTGAAGAGGTATCGAGTGTACTTTTACTATTTTTCAGACTCATTAAAATTGGATCATGAAAAAAGAACCCCTTAATAGAGTCCTCTTTAAGCTCTTTTTAGACTCTTAAAATGTGAAAAGATTGTCAAGTGAACTTGTCTTCTTCACACTCATGAAAGGACCTAAAGAGTCATCTTCCTGGTGATAGTTTACCCTTTTTCGGACAGGGGGCACTACTTACAAAAAATATACACTCCAGCCAATCATGAATGGAAGAGTTCTCTAAGGTATTATTTTATACTTTTTCAGGTCTTGGGGACTAAATCATACAAAAAAGGGCCCTTTGGAATCTTCTTTAGTTTGTTCAGACTCTCTAAACATGAACTACACCAAGTTTTCTTTCATTGGGCTCGTTAAATTAAACATTGAAAGACCATTTTTGGGAATGAACCCCTCCTTTCTTAGGTTTGTAAAACATATGAGTTTGGACTCGTCTGAAGGACAATATATATCGAGTGTTTGTTACCCTCTTTGAACTCGTAAAAACGAAAAGAGGCACTCATCAATCATGATGGGGAAATTAAGGGAAGGGAAATACATTTCATTTGCAATTAATGGCAGTTATTAGTCACCTTTTAACATGGCACTTGTCTGCATTTCAGTCAGTTAATTGGGTATTCAACTTTTCTCTGAGTTGATCCACTTTCATGAGTCATGCTACTCCTTTGATTCATGTCCATTGTCACATTGTGTTCCACCTCATCAAGTCAATGCTTCCAAGTCTTTGGTTGTGCTGCCCGATGTTCAAAGGGAAGTCATGTTGATATTTTACACCTACAGTTAAACAAATTTTTTTGAGTCAGTTACTTTTGAGTCAGTACTATGGTTGCATCATACTCAAAATTCCAGAACTTTGTTCTGAGTTTCATGTCATCGATGTGGGATTCATCATGGCCCTCCTTCGACGAGACTTTTCCTGTTAACATTAGCTCATCATCCAGGAATTAGTCTTAGAAAAAAAAAGATAGTACCTTGAGATCTGTATACATCAATGACGGATTCTCTCGCTCTCGACATAGGTTCACATCATTGACCTTTGATCGAAAGATTTGACTGAGTGTTCAACACCAGAGAATCTATTCACATTCATGATATTGTACTAGGGTACCTTGGGAATAATTGACATCAATGGTGATCTCCCTTGCACTTGTTAATGGTTCTCATCATTGACTAGTAATCAAGTGGTTTCTACCATGTTCGACATCAGAACATTGTAATCACATGGATAGAATCGTACTTTGTGGAAGATGAGACGAAGACCCTGGGTACTTGTTAAGCACTCATTGCTTTCCCCAATTTTCAATGGAGTATTTGTATGAGTCCTAGCATGGATCCACATTTGTATGTTCATGGTCGTGCTTAGATTTGTGTCTGTATGACATAGATCTACATTGTATGTCTGGTAGCTATGTCCAAATTTGAGTCTTCTTCACATAGATCTACGTTGTATTTTAGTATCCATGAATTTTTTGTATCTCACATGGATCTGTGTTGTATTGGTCGGCAGCCATATTGTGAGTCATTTGGGACATGTATCAAAATGTGTTGCAGAAAGTTTGTGATGTTTGAGAAGTTCTGACTATTGGACCTTTGCCTCGGGACTATACCTTGCTCTTTCAAAGGATATTGCGTATCGTTTCCCTCTATCCATTATAATTTGGGGGTAATTCTATTATAACAAAATCTTGTCACCCTCATGTTATGAGATAGGTATCCCCTTATCTTCTCCAATCTTTCAAAGTTCAACTCTAGAGAAATGAAGGTTGACATTATCCCCTTGCAATTTTTCCCTGTGTTGAGCTAGTAATGCTTCTCTCCCATTGACAAAAAGCATTACCCAAGTCAGCACCGCTCCTGATACATGAGCAAGAAGTGCTACCACTGCTCCTTTCCTTACTGCAAGAAGCGGTGCCCCCTTATCACCACCTTTTTGCTTCATTGGAGGAGTGGAGCTCGATTTTTCAAATAAAAAAAGCATGTTCCGAGAGGATTCTCGAAGCTGACCTCCGTGGAGCCTCATCCCTATGGTTTAGGACCAGCTGAAGCTCGAGATCCTCCCTTTTAGGATCCTATATCCACCTCACCCATGAGATCCTCAACCATACCTATCCTCCAATATCTTTAAATATTGGCTCACCCCCCATGGGAAAATAGAGGAAGAATTGTGTTGCATACCCAAACTCTGTCAAAATCATTCTTGAGTCTTTGGAGACAAGGTGAAGTTAGAGGCAAGGATCCATTGGAAGGAACTCTCAACACCAAGGCATGAAGGTTGTAGTCTCTCCAATCATTTATTAATAAAGAATGTCTTTTCTTTCCCATATTTACTATTTCATATGTATATATTGTTTGATTCCTTGGTCATAATCATATATATAGTTGATTATATTGTATGCTATCATGTTTTATTTGTTGTATTCCATATTTTACAGGTTCTTCTGCAGTAAGCTTCAAGGATAACAAGGACAAGCTTTGAGAAAAGTATCATGGCATCATATTCTAGTGATGAACCATATCTAGGGAGAGTCTAGCATTCTGTGTTTGTGTTTTGTTCTAGATCTGAACCATTCAGACTACGGAACTAGCTCTTGTCCGCAGGAGGTGCATATTTCCGGCTAACAGTATACTTGTATAAAGAATGCTCCTTCACACCCAATATAACTTACTTTTCTAAAGAAATATATTTTCTTCAAAACTTATGGGACATTGCTTTCTTTAAATTACCAAGAGGGGCCAACCTCTCTATTTTCTTGTATTGGACAATGCTTCTTTTATTATTTGAATAAATAAGATATCTCCTGATAGATAACGTGTCACTTTGTTTTGATGATATGTGCCTCCACAAAGAATAATAAACACACACACGGATATGTATGGGATCTATTAATTCGATAATAATAATATGCTACCAATATGGGAGCTCATAAAATGTTGATTTCTTTTCATCCCAATGGCCATTTTCTCAACATAGGTGTCAAGGAATCCAGGATCGTCGAACATAGGCCATATATTCAAATAAAAAATATGTGTAGTTTCCTTTTCCTTCTCTCTATCATATGGACTAAGCTAGTCAGTCGGTGTCATTATTTTAGGCTTTTGGGTTCTCTCTAGTTTACCATTGAAAGTAGATGTTTCTCTTCTATAAGAGTGTTTTTCAGGGAGGAATACCATCAAATAGTCATACACCAATCCTTCATAGAAGGTCCACAACATTTACATCCATGATAACCTTTTGTTACAAGACCTGTGGTGTTATAGGATACAAAGCATGCTAGTGTTGAAGATCAATACAGACACATCGACTTAAATATGCCAAGAAATATTGCTTTGAATATAAACAAATCAAACAACATATTTAGTAGAGAAAAATCCTAATCCCAGATAACCATATGCGGTGTACGCACATATTCCATACAATGCAAAACTCTTTTTTGTTTGGATGGGTCTTGATACATCATATACATGTCTCTCTTCCCATAATTCCTTCAATTCATTGATCAATGGTTGTAGGTAAACATCCATAGTTTTCACGTTTCTTCTACTAGGGACTATAAGAGACAACATAATATGGTCATTCTTCACAAACAACCATGAGGGGTTGTTGTTATTAATCACTACTACATGAAAAACATAATAGTTGGTGTTTTGGAGGGAGTATGGTTTGATGCCATCCATGGCTATGCTCAATCGAAGGCTTCATACTTCATACTTGAATTTATTGATTCGTGTATCCTCTATATGATTCATGGATATTGAATATGTTGGGTTTAACATAACTCCTTCCTCACTTCGGTGTGATGCATGCCATCCTTGTAGCATACTTAATTAGTTGCAATGAAAGAGGATTTGAATCCTTGGGATTATAGGCATGTGCCTCAATATCTTATGAGGAACATGTTCCTTATCCTTGTTTCATGATTTTTGGTACCTTTCATGCCCACATTTTGGACAAATCTCTTTGTCTGCATATTCACCTCTATATAGAATACAATCATTGGGAGATGCATGATATGATATGTACTCAAGACCCAACATTTTTAACATTTGGGTTACCTCTTTGCAGCTATCGAGAAAGACATTATCACTCAGAAGTACCTTATCTTTGAATAACTTGTAGTTGGTAGGAAGTATAAATGTACAATGTTGTTGTAATATATGGGATTACATGAATATAAACAACATAACGTATAGAAGATTAAGCATTCACATTATACATACAAGAAGACACCAAAGGAGTGGAAACAATAACAACACTAGTATTATATCAAAGCCAAAATGTGTACAAAGTAATCATGAACTATATGAATAATGACTCACTAGCATATATATATTGAATTACAATCAGTTATTCGGTTACAAGTAGTTGCATTAACTTAACCAACCAAATGGACCGAGATGACAATGGTAAGTTGGAGGACCTAGTCGGCTAGTCAACTAAGAACCTCCAACATATCCCCCACCAACAAAATGTTTCTTTGTCCCAAAGAGAACAAGGAGATGTTGCGGTGCTACTTCTTATGGTTACTAATTGGTTGATGTAGTTGGTGGATCTAGAGTGATACATGCTTCTACAATATCTAGAGCAGAGATAGCAAGTCGTAGCTTGAAGTCTTTCCATGTGTGTGATGTAGTCTAGATGTCTACATTCAGTGATGAGAGATCGAAGATGTGAATGATTTTGTCAAGAATCATGGAAAGGTGCTTGATGTTGTGTAGGTTGGGACCGAGGAGTATGTCTTGGTTGTTGGTGACAAGAAGGAGGTGATTGATTTGGGAAGTGACAGGTTCGACTTATGTCTTGGAAAGATATGCTTTAAAATCCCATTGTGCGTATTTATTTAGAATCTTAGATAGTCAGTTCTGATCCATTTGAATTTGTTGCTCTAGATTATGAAGAGTGGAAGGGTCGGCAGTAGACTTTTGTTGGAATATTTGATCTAGGGTCGTTCAGGCCTTTCCCATGTCAATAAAAAAATTTCCATAGAAAGTGTACCAATTGTTAAGAACTATCATAGACTGTTGGGATTCAACATCATACTCCTTTAATTGATTTTGTCGGTCAAGGAAGAACTACTACTACTTTGAAATGAGTGAAAATGATTGCTAGATGTATTTTTGATCACTTTGTCTTACAACCTCCTGATACAATGAAGTAAGGGACCCAACTAAGGTGACAATTTGATCTAGAGGGATCTTAGTTGTAGGTCCATGAATATTCGGTGCCACTTGAAAGATCATGTTTTCACAAGTCTGGAGTGCTTTGTTATGTTCATCTTCAATTCTATCGACATTTCGGTTGTTGGATTCCCAATGTTTGTTCTTTTTGGTGTGAATTACATCCATGAGGGAATCCAACTCATGATATTTATAGTATAGGTTCAAACATAATTCGTGCATTCAAGGGGTCCTTTGTGATATTTAAGGTTAACTTCAACGACTTCTTCTTATTCTTTTTATTCTTCATCTTTTGAAATGTGTAGGTTGGAGTTGTTGCATTCGATGAGGGGAGAAGAGGAGTCAACGATTTACTAACTAGAGAGGGACCAACTAACACAAGTGGAACAATAGAAACAAGTGGAGTGGTAAATACTATAAGAGTAGTAGAATATGGAGGATTACTCCTTGCAGTCAGCACAGTTGATATCGGAAGACTAGTCGACTCCTGGAGAACAGTCGACATTGGAGGGGCAGTCAAGACTGAAGTTATGGTTGATTCCAATGGATTAGTCAATGTGGTGGTAACGATTAATGCTGATGGAGGATTCAAAATAAGGATACTTATGATTTTTTATATAGGTGCTCCAACAATAGTAGAAACAATAACGGAAGATTGAGTGGGCACTAAGATATTTGGAAAATCTGGCATATTTTCAAAACTTTTCTAATAAATTGACTGAGGTGGGCGACTTTCATAGGGAACACTCGACTACTTAGGAATTGTTGGAATATAATCCGTCAGTATTATACATTAATTTAAATAGTAGGAAGATGAAGAGACTCTCGGATGTGATCCCAAGAGTCATTGTAATGTATAAATAAATGTTTTAGCCATGAATAGAATTGAATCGGGAGTTATACCTATCAGTGGTATCAGAGCTTGGTTGTTTTCCATAACTCCTGTTGTTCTGGCATGTCTGTGCCCTCCTGGATGCCAAACTGCTCACTCATTTCCTCTGCCTCTGCCAATTTGTTTCAGTCTGCTTGCAATTAGTTGCATGCTCTTTGATAGCCTGAATGACTAAATTCTTGGTCATACGTTTGCTTTACCTAACCCTTATTTTGGAGATATGTTCTTTCTTCACCGTCCCATAGTACTCACACGTTGCTGTTGCGATATTCTCCATGGCAGCGTTGAGAGGGATGTGCGCCAAGAATTTGTTGAATATTGAAGCCGTCTTGCTACTGTTCATTGCAAGAATGTTTGAATTAATACCTAACCCTAATTTTGCATCATTGCTTCATTTTTCTCGTTTGCTAGTGCTTCTACTCTACTACAACTTGTATTTCTCACAACCACATAGTGATTCCATTCCACTACCTGTTGAGATATTCTCCACTTCACCCATAACCTGTTTGTCAGAGAATCCATGCATTTGTTGTTCAAACTTGGGTAGAATCCACATGCTACGAGTTGCAATCTCATGTAGGGATCCGTGGTGGGAAACAATATGGAAGGATTACTGCAACTAGTCAAGTCTCAGAATTTGTTGGAGATTGAGGTCGTATTTTTGCTGTTGCGACCACTGTAAAGAATGAAGATCGCTGGTTTTTCCCTCTCCAACGTGATTGCAGAATGAAGATCGCTGGTTTTTCCCTTTTCTGCGTGAAGTCTAGTATCCTCCACCTGCGATTTTGAATTGCGCCAGGTCTGTGTCCAATCTGGGAGGGTCGTGAGCCACTCCTTTTATAAATACATACGAATGAAAGACCGTGGCTACGATTTTTGGAAAAGATACATTATGGTTGCGTGATGTAAACCAAACGATTATTGTTCCTCAATCGATTGAAGCTATGGTGATTCTACTGCTGTGAGTTTTCTGAATACTGATAGTTCCATATTTCTACTACTGCAACTGCGTGAAGACTGTTCTCTTCAATAGCGTGGAGGTAAACACATAAACCCTAAATTTTTGACCTAATTCCTGTGCATGGAGTGACTATGATCTCCCTTGGTGTGGCTGCTGGGATGCTGATGCACTATGGAAAGTTGTGTATTGGAGCTGTGAGTTTGAATCTATATGCATTGAACTGGTATCTCTCTATACTGTGTGCGTTGAAGACTGATATATTGTGTTGTGACTGATATATCATACTGATATATGTTGAATACTGATATATGTTGAAGACTGATATATGTTGAAGGATGATATATATAAGACTCCGATGGAAGATATATGCTGCTATGTATGATGTTGTAATCTTGAAATGTATAAACCTAGAATTATTGCATTTTTTCCCTTTCGAATTTGAAGCTGCGACTACAAGAGCACCTGCTGTGTGAGGATACTGCTCCTGTGAATTGGTGAGAGATTGAAAGCATATTTTCTCTACCTCCGTGTTGTTGGTCAATGATACTATCATTTTAAAACTTGAAGTTGAGATATTAACATTGTAAATCACCTTGGCAGAGACTGTAGACCTGGAAGGTTATTATTTTTCTATTTCTCTTTGTAAATTACACTAACAGTTGTAAAAAAAAAATGCAATCTATAGCATCTATTGTTGGTGATGTCCTCACTGGCAAGGAAACATATCCAAAATGGTCTAGAAAGATCAAGAAATCAAGCAAGCCTGTTGAAGAATCCCTTTACTTTGTTCAGAAAATAAAGAATCGGTCCAAAGACCCTTCCAAGGGAGATTGCAGCAAGAGAGGACTAGGAAGAAAAAATTTCAAAGGCAGAGGGGGCATAAACTACTCTAGAAAAAGATCATATTTGCAGTGCAAGCGTTGTGGAAATACTGGGCACACATCAGATCAGTGTTGGGCTTCGTGGGACTCCCTCAAAGACAAGCATAACCAGAAGAAAGATGATAATAAAAATCAAGATGCTAGTAAATCTTCTGATTCTGCTCATTGTATTGTTGCACATTATAATCTTGGAATTAATG
>LPNX010275892.1:63900-134864 GCA_001517045.1 Pseudotsuga menziesii
AGTGAAGGAAAAGAATTTGAGGATGTGACCAAGTATCAACAACTTGTAGGAAGTCTTATCTACCTTACAACAACTAGACCAGATATTTCTTATGTTGTTGGCATACTTTCAAGGTTCATGCATAAACCTTGTGAAGGACACTGGTCAACTGCAAAAAAAGTTCTAAGATACTTGAAGGGGACTCAAGACGTTGGACTCAAGTACTCTAAAGTAGATGACTTCAACCTTATTGGGTACTCAGACTCATATTTTGATGGCGATAAGGAGACATGAGTATCAACTTCTGGATACACTATGAGTCTTGGATCAGCAGCTGTCTCATGGAGATCACGCAATAGTCAGTTCCGGAAGATTCAACAACAGAAGCAGAATATGTGGCTGCAGCTGAAGAAACGAAAGAAATAGTATGGCTCAGGAAGATACTTGAAGATTTGCAAGAAAAACAAGAGAACTCCACTCCATTATTGGTCGACAATACTTCTGCAATCAAGCTGGATAAGAATCCTAGATTCCATGATCGAACCAAACACATCAACACAAAGTATCATTTGATTCGACATCATGTAGAGGCCAAGACAGTCCATCTTTGACATTGTTCCACAAATGATCAAGTTGCAGACATCTTCACCAAAGCGCTTGGATGAGAAAAGTTTGAAAGATTCAGAAACATGCTCGGACTTACTAACACCCCTTCAGATTAAGGGGAGGATTGTTGGAATATAATCCGTCAGGATTATACGTTAATGTAAATAGTAGGAAGATGAAGAGACTCTCGGATGTGATCCCAAGAGTCATTGTAATGTATAAATAAATGTTTTATCCATGAATAGAATTTAATCGGGAGTTATACCTATCAAGAATAATAGTTATAGTTGGTAGAAAATATGGAATGTTAGGGTAAGTAGTTTCTTCTTGAACCCGGTGTGGTTCCACTATGGATTTCCAACTAGGAAATATGTTTGGAAAATTAGCGATAAATTGTTGAAATTCGGGATTCTGCAAAGTCTCAAGAACAAGTAGTTGGTGCTCAACAATGGGCGTTGGGGACATGGGAGGTGAATTGTTAAGTACCGGGACAAGATTTCTCATTTGTGACTGTATGTGAGTTTTTGAATTTTTATATGGAGTCGACTTTACCTATACAACAACTTATTGACTAGCGAGGACTCGATCAGTTTGCTCGTCGAATATGATGTGATTTGCAACATCATCCTTTATAATTTGCATGGATTGTAGGTGTATCTCATGTATTTCTTCTTTTGTAGATGTTTGAAGGATCATTTTTCTTTTGGATGACCCTTTTATGCTTTTTTTTTGTTTAGTGCATATCTACTTAGCTACAACATCCATTTTTTCTTTGGACAGATCAAGCTCCAACTGTTGGTCATCTTGAAGTTTATCATATTTTGTAGTCTCCCCAGTCAGATCTTCAACTTCTGTCTATTTCATTGGTTTAGGCACATGTATTATAGTGAGTGTACTTTCTTCTGTGACCAGGGACCTAAAAATATCTAAGTATAATATGGCTTCATAGACTTCCTCTTTTTCACTTTTGGTCAGGAGATATTTTATATTTTCCTGCTCTTTCCATGTAGACACATGGATTGGGTACATTGTGTTTGATTGGGAACTCGTGTCTGATAATATGTCTTGGATGGATGGGTAAAATTAGATCTCTATTACATTTCCAGTGGCTCCTTGCATATACCATACATTAGTGCATTCGATCTTCGACTATATGTGGACGGTCAGAGATAGACTTCGATGAACTAGTTGAGGGACTCGTCATCTCAAAAAAGTGGTCTTGAGGACTTGAAACCAGCTTTCAAGCCACATTTTTGTGACTGTAGGGCCTTTGGGGCATCCATGAGTATGGAAATTTTTTAAATTATACATAGATGCTAAAAATTTGGTAGTGAAGGAGGGATCACTGACGAGGGTGATCACGTACATTTCCATCTAGATGAGAAGGGACATGTAACGAATTGTCATGCCAGTTTCTTGGCATATTTCATAGGTCAACCAAACTATCCCAACTAGGTGTTCTTCCCAGTTAAAGTGTTCTCCCTCGGTGGTGATGTCTTTTACAGCTTCCAACATGTCGATCCAAATGGCTGATGGTCGAACCGTACTTGTTAAAAAAAAATAATAATAACTGCATCATATTTTTAAGTCGTGTATTGGATTTTTTTATCACTAACCCTTTTGAGATTTGCCTTCCATTGATCCAGTGAATTCTTCAACTAGTGTTGGTTTAGACTTGATCGGTATGGCAGGTCCTTTTCTTGGTAAACTCATCACATTTGCAATCACTTGGGCATTGATTTCTAGGGGATGGTCCAACCATAATTTCTTGTTATGGTATTTTCTCATAATGTACTAGGAAATCAAGTATTTTAGGCCATCAAAGTTGTCCAGCAAGGGGGCGCTCAAATAGTGGAAAACTTGGAAACAACAAACTTTTATGCAACTCGAACCATTTTTCATTTTGAATTCCCCATTATTATAGTTCTTTCTAGTACCGTCTCCATTGGTGTTCCTTGATGCGGGCTCATTGGATTCTAATGAGGCGAGCTATTAGCGACGACATTGTAAGATATTTCGGCTCAGACATATTTTTCATAATTTTCTTCATTACTCTTGTGGTCGTATTACTTCTCTTTGGCGCCATGGTATTTTTAGATAGTGGATCAGTGTTACTAGTTATGAAAGGAGTGGTTTCTAAATGAACTTCTCAATATCTCTATAGAAGTGATCCCAATCCTGTTCAAGATGCATATTTATAAATGGAGAGATGAACGGTCAATTTCAGGTTGTATATGAAGGCATTAACTTCTGATTTGATGGGAAGTTAGCTACTTCTCATGTGCAAAATGTCTTCTCATTCAATATTTGTTTATCAGTATTCATGGATTCAACAACATGATCAGTCATTGAGTTCTATTATGGGTGATGTTGGCTTCAACGTTCGACTCGGTTGATGATGCATCGATTGGTTGGTTAATATAGGCCAACTAGTCGGTCCTTCCCATCGATGAGATATAGGTGGGGTTTGATAGTTGCTCTTCATACTTTACTCTTTCTCATTCTCTTATTTCCAATATACAGCCATTGCATTCATTTCTCCTACGATCAGCCATTTCTAAGACATCTTTTTTTATTGAGATGAGTTGTTATCTAACCGTTTTGGTCATTTCTCCTCTTTTCTTCTTCTTATTTTTCTTTTCAAAATTACATTTAATTGACAAATAAACAATCGAGCGCAAACCTAGGGATGCAACATTCGACCATATAGTGATACGACTATTGGTCAGCATTAGATTCATTCTATACTCTATATATTTTTAGTCGGGAGTCGTCGACAAGTTTGGAGAATACTCGTCCATGTAGAGTCCTTAGTTGAACTGAACCATTGTTATTCAACTATTCAATGATATATGTCCCTACCCAAGCAGAGTGCATATTTTTAGATTTTCCTTTTATCGAATTGTCATATAATAATGCAAGGTCTCCGAATGCAAAATCCTTCCATCATATATGTCAGTTGTGTCAAGATTTATGTTGTTGTTTTTGAACTTCTTAGTGGTGGATTTCCATTCGTCGATGCTACTTGAGTTTGTTAATTTCAAAATTATGATCCTCGTTTTCTCTAGTACTATCCAAGTGAAGCACATCCACTATAATGGGTGCTTGTTGTTTGAAATGCAGGGGTACGACTGCTTCCTTTCCATACACTAGTTTAAAAGGTGTGTGCCTCCTCAATCTTTGTATGATGTTCGATAGGCCCATAGAATAGTGTAAATTTTGTCTTCCCAGTTGTATTTCTCAATACTAAAAGTTTTCTTCATTCCCTTAATCAGAGTTTTGTTTAATTTTTCAATCGCTTTGTTTGACTACGGGTGATAGGTTGTGGTATTATGATAGTCAATCATGAGTTCATTTACTATCACTTTTATATTTTTGTTTATAAAGTGTGTTACTTAATCACTTATTAAGGTGAAGGGGCATCTAAATCATGTGACTATATTTTTGTAAATAATCGTGGCTGCTACGTCACTTGAACATGTTTGCATTGGTTCGACTTCATCCCATTTATTGACATATTCGACAACTGTGTTGATATAGTGTGCTCTTGTCCATCGAGCTGGGACAGGGAATGAACCAACAAATTTGATAGCGCAAATTTCAAACGTGAGATTCAGATTGATAGATAATAATGGAATTTCATTCCTAGGAAATGGTCGACCCATCCTTTGACATTTGTCACACTTTCCTACCTATTTTCAGTAGTCTTTTTGAAGCCTTAGCCACCATAATTTGTATTGAAAATTTTTTCTTGCGGTTTTGTCAGCTTGAAAGTGTCCACTAGTGGGTTTTCTATGTGCTTCATCAATGATATCCTCATGTTCATGCTCTAGTACACATATTCAAAGTATCTCATCTGGTCCCAACTTGTAGAGAGATCCATTCATTAAGGTATAGGGCACAACTTTCATTACTAATACCTTCTTTTTATTTCTGGCATTCCTTCTGGTGCTTGACCCTCTTGTAGGAATTGTTCAATATGTTCCAGTTCAGTTGGTACTGCTTCCACTCGAAATAAGTGAGCATCAGGTATTTTTTTCCCGATACCGTCAAGTTCTTCGCTTGTTTCACTTCTAGACAAATGGTGGAGACCAACATTTTCCTTCCCTGGTCAAACCATTATTTCAAATTCATATTTCTGAAACAAAAGGAGCCAATGACATACTCGACCATGGTAGAGAGGTTTGTTCACTAAATATTTGAGAGCTTGTTCGTTGGTGTAGAAGATGAATGGATTAGCTAGTAGATAGTTCTTGTACTTTGTAGTATGAAAATCATTCCTAGGGGCTCTCATTTTGTGGTCGAATAATTCCTTTTGGATTTTTTAATATTTCTACTCACATATGCATTTGGATAATACATTATGTCATCTCCAAGGTAAGTGGCGATAGCACTGAATGCAACTCCGGATATGGATGTGAAACTTGATCTACCAGTTTGGAAATAGAAGAAATGGGGATTTGACTAATTTTCTCTTGAGTATTTCAAAGGACCCCTCACATTTATGCGACCAATGTAATTCTTGATTTTCTTTCAACAATTCTTCCAAAGGCTACATTGTATCAAAGTAGTGTCTAATGAATTTTTTATAGTATCCTATGTGTCCTAGAAGTATTCATGCCTTCTTTGGATTGACCGGATATTTCAAGTCAATAATAACCTTGATCTTTTCAAGGTCAACTTTGATTCTATCTTTGAAGATGGCATGTCCTAGGAGGATTCCAATTGGTATTGCAAATATACATTTTTTTATTTTCAATGAGAGTTGTATCTATCGACACAATTCTAGCATGAGTCAAAGGCATTGTATAAGGTCGCGGAGTAACACGTATATTTTCCAGTCATTGAAGTAGACCACCATAATTTTGTATATATATTCTTGAAATGCTTTGACGACGATTCTTAAGAAGACTATTGGTGCATTATTTATCCAAAAAGGAATTACTTTGTAGGAAAACAACCCAAATTTACAGACACATGTTCTCCTGTGTTGATATTCCTTGGAAATAGAAACTTAATTATATCCTAAAAATCCATATGTGAAGGAATAAACTTCATGACCAATAACTTCGTTAATAATATCATCAACAAATGTGGTAGGAAAAGGGTATGTAACATGAATTTATTTAATCCTCGGATGTTGACACAAATGCGTTTTTCATCAGACCGTGTTTCTTTGGATGCATGACCACTTGACTAGACCATTCCAACTGATATACATGATAGATGATTTCGGCTTCTAACATGTTTTCGATTTCCTTCTTGACTATATATTTATATCTGTGTGCCAATTTGTAAGGGTGTTTTTTCACTGGTTTAACATATGGTTTGATATCGATCTTCATTTCTCCCATTTCTTGCACCAATCCCTTCAAATATTTATAGTATGTGGAATAAACATCTTGATATTCTCTCAACATGCTAGTTATATTAGTTTTTTGTTGTCCAATCGAATAATCCTCGATCTTCACCATTTTCGGTTGGTTGTCATTTGAGATATCTAATTCTTAATCTTGATTTGTCAATCCATTCACCTTGGTTCCTTCACATCATTAATTGGTCGATCTCATTCTTTAAATTTTGTGAATGTAGGAGGAAAGTGTTTTTCTGTAAATATTTCTGGCTCATTTTTTTCCTCTGTGGCCACTTTCATTATTGATTTTATTGGATTTCTCATTGACAGATGGTCTGATTTCCAGTGGAACATTTTAAAGATAGTTTTATCATTTTCCAATTCTAATCATGTTGACAGCTGAATTTCCTTAGTTGAAATATTATTGCATGTTGACTCAGTTTGATGATGATTTAGTCGGACTGACTTCGTTCTTGTTATTTTTTGTACTTTAATACAAATATATTACGATCTTTATCTAAAAGAATAACAAGCACAACAAGATACACAAGACACAAATATTTTCCTCGAGGAAACCATAAAGGAGAAAACCCCACAAACTTCCTTAGAATAGTTTTGTCACTAAGACATTGTTACAATATGGAAAAACCAAAGAATAAGATGTCTTGTGTATCTCTCTATCTCTTCCTCATTTAGTGAACATGCACATAAGAGAGTGTGTGAGAGTGTATTAAATGAGGGAGGTTTCCTCCCTATTTATACAAATCAAGTGAATGACCAAGAACATGATTGGTTCAACCTCTTAACCTAGTAGGGTTGACTTTACCTAGGGTGAATAAAAAATACATTTTATTATATTCATGTTGGGTACTGTTTCCCTGAATTACAGCGAAGGGTTTACCTCAATGACCATATACAATAATGACATCTCGAATGGAGGGAAAACATACCTAATGGGGAAACAACAATATACAATAGTAATATACATTATAATATCTGTCGAAGTTACAATTACAACAACACTCCCTATTAAATAGGAAGGTATTCTCTTGCTAGGTATTCTCTGGTCATGTCATCCTCACTGAATCATCATCGTCATTGCTACCATAGTCCTCATCTTGTCGATAATTGAATAGTGACATATGTCGGATCTATCTATCATAAGAAGTTTCCACAGAGACAACCATGTTTCATGTTGGGTGTAAGCCTATTCTTGATCTAGTTCTTCATCATATCCATGAGCAAGACATCACGTAGGTACAACCCAGGACCATACATTACATTTCCACTACAATCACCTGCATCTCCTACTATCATCTCATTGTATCCATATCATCTCATCGGCGCACACAGAGAGAAGACCAGATGCACGCCACATGTCCAACAGAACACTTGCATTATGTCAGCATAGAAGCATGCCATGAGTCATTACATCTCAATCACAACTTTCTTCTACTATGCAAGAATATCGTAGGAGCACACCAAGTTCATTACATCTCTCCACAATTAGCTTGCGTTCTACCAGCATAGGATCACGTCAGGACTCATTACATATCCATGAAAACCTACATCTACCACTATGCAATAATATCCTAGGAGCACACCAAGTGTCTTCATGACTGGTGGACCTCTCATCATCTCCAATATGGAAACACATTAGGAATGATTACGTTCAAGAATAACCTCCATCTTATGCTAGAACTAATTACATCCAAGAACAACCTCAAGGACTCATTACATTTAAGGACAACCTGCGTTCTACGCCAGGACTATTTACATCTAAGGATAACCTTCCATGACTCATTATGTCTAGGGATAACATGCGCTCTACGTCGGGACTGATTACATCTGAGGACAACCTGAGAGGACTCATTACGTCTCGAGAAAACCTGTGTTCTACGTTAGGACTGATTACATCCAGGGATAACCTATATTTATTTCCATGTGAGATCTCATTCTAGTGAATCTATTTCTTTCAGTATCTCATCTTCTCTATCATTAGAGCACTCCAAGACATATTACATTCCAAATCCTACTTGTGTCTCTGACCATGTGAGAACTCGTCACTCCCTCTTTCTAGGGACTTCAATCTGGATCAGACCAAGTCTCTCTCTGAAGTATTATAACTTTACTTTGGCTAATGTCTTGGTCAATACATAGACTATCTGGATGTTTTTCACCACATACAAGAGATTCACAAATCCTCTTTGCACCATATCCTGGATATAGTGATACTTGATCTCGATGTGCTTCGACTTGTCATCGAACACTGAGTTATCTGAAAACTTCACGCAACTATTATTTTCACAAAATATACAAGTCACCTCTAACTCAAGATCAAACAAATCATATAGTAGCTTTCAAATCCATAATTCCTCACAACTAGCCGAACATGCTATAACATACTCTTCCCCAGTTGTACTCAGCACTACGTAAGAATGCTTTTTGCTAAACCAGAATATCATATCGGATCCCAAACTAGAACAACAACCCAAAGTGATCTTTCTTTCAATGGTGTTGTCTTCCCAATATAAATCAATATAAATGTGCAGGTTAATCTTCTAATTCACTTCATACTTGATCCCATACTTAACTATACCCTTCAAGTACCTCAATACATGCTTTGCAGCAATCAAGTGAACATGTCTCAGATCTGTCAGGAAATAGCTCAAGGTGTTCACATCAAAGCATATATTAGGTCTTGTATTTGTCAAGTACATCAATGAACCAATCATTTGATGATACATTGTGGCATCAACTGACTCCTATGAAGAATCACTCAGTAGCTTCAAGTTTGATGCCATAGGTGTGGCTATTTCCTTGTATTCTAGCATTTTTAATATCTTCATCATATCCATGACATACTTTCCTTGACCAAGGAAAATTCCATCCATACTCTTCCACACCTCCATGCCTAAGAATTAGTGCATCATACCTAGGTGTTTCATCTCGAACTCAATGGAAATTAGTCTCATCTTTGCATCTATAATGATTTCTTCCACTCTAGTTAGAAACATGTCATCAAACTATAGCAGGAGTATCACCGGTCTTCTCCCTTGAACCTTGAAGTAAATGATGGAATCCGATTTACTCTTGGTAAATCCAAAGCTCATCAAGAATCTATCCATCTTGTCGTACCATGTCCCAGGTTCTTGTTTCAAACCATAGAAGTATTTCTTTAGTTTTCACACATGAGTATGTATGTCATGTGTCTCAAATCCCAGTGGTTGCTCTACATACACTTCCTCTTCAACTACACCATTCAAGAATTTCTTCTTGACGTCCATATAGTGTATATTTCATTTCATTACTAAAACAAATGCAAGTATATATTTGATGGAAGTGTATCTCTCTACGGGTTCACATGTCTCCTCATAGTCTATGCCTTATGTTATCACCCTCTAATTTTTCCTATGGTTGTGGTAGGAAAATCATAGGGGTAACCATTTCAAACCAACATTTAGACTGTATTGTAGCCTATACAGTCAGAGAGGGACCTCTCTATCTCACATGGTCATTCACATACACATTTGGATTTAAGAAAGAATTCAAAAGGCTAGATATCTGATGAGAACAGGGTATTTGTAATTTCAAAGGGGGTAAAATAGAAAAACAAGAAGTACCATTGGGCAATGGATTCACAACTTGAATCAATAAAGGGTATCACGGTGAAAATGAGTGTGTATTTTCCTTTTTACTCTGAGGAAAAGTAGGTGTCACATTCAAACAAATATCTTCAAGTGGTGATAGGAGAAAGGAGAATGAGCCCAGTGAAGCAAGATCCACCTATTTATGGATGAATCTCTTGCACCGCCTTTAGCAGAAACAACAATAAAGGCTAATAACTGATACAGAGCACCTAACAAAGGGTGAGTTCTATAACAGTCATCCTAAGCACATAAAAAATGAAATATCTTATGCGAGGAGTGCTTAATGAAACTAATTCCTCACATACAACTAGAAAGCATTAGAAGAAACTCACATAAATGAAAATGATGCAAACAAGAAACACAAACTAAATGTAGAACACCATGATGAATCTCAGAAACACAGAAGAATATTTCTCATTAACACTTCCAAGAAAGTTTACAGAGATATAAAAACCAAGAGAGGAAGGCTTCTGAATGAAAGTTCCAACCCTTTCTTCCTCTATCGAGGTTACATTTATAGTGTCATGGGATCCCAAGACCAACCTCGAAACATAACCGAATTCACTTACAAAATTGGGAATCAATCCTGAATCATCATTTCAAACCCTAACAAATTCCTAAGGTGGCATATTTTCCATGATTTACACATAAAACATGAAATATGGGGTAACATACATGCTGGATAAAAAATGGCAATGCGGCGTCTGGGATGCAAGCTTGCTTGATTGAAAATTATGTTTCAGAGCACCTCTTAACAGTTTTACTCTCCCAGGAGAAATTTGCACCATTGAATTTATCCATGCTTCATATCCATTTCACACATACACTGATATTATTCCTCCTCACACCTTTCATATGCGGAATCTGTTGATGTAATTGTAGCTTTGGAATGTATTCACTTGTATATCTTATGTATTGTACCCTGATGTTTATTCCGGGAAGTGTTTGAGTCATGTCATGCCATGATGTTCCTATCGAGAGATTCAATAATGTAAACAAGTCATGTAAAGTCATTGTGGGTAACCCTCCTATTGATCAAGGGTTAAAGTCCCCGCAGTTGTGGNGTTGAGTTAATGTCAAGTCGGGTCATTAGTACCCTAGTTGTGGTTACTCGAGCCTACATAACTGAGTTAGGATTACTCGAGCCTAAATAACTGGGTTAAAGGTTAAGTGAACAAAAGAATATAAATAGAGAGTGAGACTCTCTATTTATCACACACACTCACTCACTGGGGTGCATGAGTGAGAGAGAAGAAGCAGAGTATGTCATATATTGTTCAGCTAGTTGTGAGGCAGTATGGATGAGGAAGCTACTGTCTGATTTATTTGATCTCTATTTGGATGCTACTTGTATATATTACGACAACCAGAGTTGTGTGAAGTTTTCTTAGAACCCGGTGTTCCATGACAAGTCGAAGCATATCGAGATCAAATATCACTATATCAGGGATATGGTAGGAGCAGTGAAATTCTAGTATGTTGCGACGGATGAACAGATAGCTGATGTGTTGACTAAGCCATTTGCCACAGTGAAGTTTGAGTACTTCAGGGAGAATCTTGGTGTTCTCTAGATCGAGGTTCGCTCCAAGGGGAAGTGATGAATCCATGATCCATTCTGACATGGTGAGAGTATTGGTTCCTTCCATGGTTAGATGAAAGGGCTAAGCCATTCTGTCATGGTGAGAGGATTGGTTCCTTCCATGGTCAGATGTGAGTGCTGAGCCATTTCGAGGTGACTGTGATATGTGTTCTCACATGATTAGATATAAGTGTTGAATGCCATTATCTGAATGGAGGCACCTGGTCAGTTACCAAGAATACTCAGCTTAGTACTGAGAGGCCATTCTTTGGGAGAATGGAGGCACCTGGTCAGTTACCAGGAATTGTTTCAGTCTAGGAATGACACTTAGCCTGGGATTGAGAGCCTTTCTGACATGATGTGTGATGATTTTACTATCATGGTCATATGTAAGTGCAGAGCCTTTCTAACATGATGTGTGATGAGTTTCCTATCATGGTCAGATGTAAGTGCCGAGCCTTTCTGACATGATGTGTGATTAGTTTCCTATCATGGTCATATGTAAGTGCAGATCCTTTCTGACATGATGTGTGATAAGTTTCCCATGATGTTCAGATGTAAGTGCAGAGCCTTTCTGACATGATGTGTGATGAGTTTCCTATCATGGCTAGATATAAGTGTTGAGCCTTCTGACATGGTTTGCGATGAGTTTCTGACCATGGTCAGATGTAAGTGTTAGGCCATCCTTTCTGACTCAGTCAGATATAAGTGTTGAAGAAGATGAAGACCTACTTGGAGGATAGGCCTACAACCAACATGAGAAAGGGCTGGCTCTGTAGAACTTCCCGTGACGAGAAGAATCAAGAGATAGCACCCATGATGATCCAGTAGTGATGATCCAGACCCAGTGATGATGATCCATATCGAGTGATGATCCAGATCCATTGATAATGATCCATATCGAGTGATGATCTAGATCCAAATGAATATGAATTGAATATGAAGATGACGAGAACTTGATGATGATCCAGATGATACAGAGAAGACGACTTGTGCTGATAAATTGTGTCGAGAGAATACCTTCCTAGTTAAGAGGGAGTTTTGATGTAATTGTAACTTTGAAATGTATTCACTTATATATCTTATATATTGTACCCCGATGTTTATTTTGGGAAGTGTTTGAGTCATCTCATGCCCCGATGTTCCTATCGGGAGATTCAATTATGTAAACAAGTCATGTAAAGTCATTGTGGGTAACCCTCCTATTGATCAAGGGTTAAAGTCCCTGCAGTTGTGGCGCACTAGGGTTATTATACTCTACTAGAGAACTCGAACCTGGTGAGTTAATGTCAAGTCAGGTCATTAGTACTCTAGTTGTGGTTACTCGAGCCTACATAACTAGGTTAAAGGTTAAGTGAACGAAAGAATATAAATATAGAGTGAGACTCTCTATTTATCATACTCACTCACTCACTGGGGTGCATGAGAGAGAGAGAGGAAGTTGGGATCAGAGAAAGAGACAACTACTGTCGGAGATCATTTTATGTTTTCATGTTTTACTTTTACTATTGGTGCTCATTCTATCTCTGAGGAAGTTGTGGGGTTTTCTCCTTTATGGTTTCCCCGAGGAAAATTCTTTGTGTCTCTTATCTCTTGTGATTTTTGCTGTGCATGTTATTCTCTCAGATAATATCCTAGATCATATTGCTTAAATGATAAAATTCTAACAAAATCAATTTGAGCCATGGATGAAAACTTTGCCATGATCTATGTCATCCAAAGTGTGGGGTCCTACCAGAGTTCGTTAAACCAAACCATTCTTAGCTGTCGTGGATGTTTCGGACGCAAAATTCCCATAGATCATAGATTTGGGCCAATGGGTCATGGGTCCCATACCACATTCCACATATTTCAGTTGTTAACCTTTTTCATGCATGCTGGATTGGCGGAATGGATTCTAGTCATGGATCCCGATCTTGCTTTGATTTGGGCCATCGGATATCGAGCCTCGTACAAAATTCTGTTGATTCCCAAAATTGGTCATGACATGAATGTTGTATCGATGGACCCTCTCTCTGCCATATATATTCTCATAATTGCACATCTGGAAGTCGATCCTCTCTAAGTGTTAGCCCCATTTCACTGATCATGAATAATTATTTCGCGCTAGCATATTCACCCAACAGAACCGCTTATGGCCGTCGATCTCCATCGATGTTGATCTGCACCTTCCATAGTTGTCCGACTATGACCTTTAGGAAGAATTTCATTTTTTACTCCCCTCCATATGGCCCGACCCTAGGATTTTGTCAATGTTTTCCTTACTCCATGACAAGTCATGGATCCTCCAAAACATGCTCACCACTCCTTTAGGTCGTATGATAGAAATGCCTTAACGTTTCTCATCTTTGTCAATGGTTTATCCATTTGCAGGGAATTAGTGCAGATGTCTTTGTAGAAGACTTTAATATTTATCATAGGTGCTAGAAATGGCTCCAACTTGGGGATGATATCCTCCCTATGAGGTAGAAAATAAATTCATAGACTAGGCACCTGATCCATTGGGTTGGTCCCACTCTTTCCTGAAATTCTCAAAATTTGTTCTAGTGTCTGTAATTCCAAAATTTGCCTAAAAGAAAAATGAAATGACAGCTCCTCTTGAGGACATTACTTCCTTCACCTTGGAATTTAAGTCTGTTAGATATTTGTCCACACATGCAATGTCAAAAATAAATGGTATATACAATGACATGGAAATTAACTTACTTTACCAAAAATAATGTTTGAGGAGCCTCCCATTTACAGGAGCTCTAGATACTAGACCGCCCTCCATCTCATCCAATAGGTAGGCATTCTTCCCTCTAAGAGATAAAATATTCTAAGGGCCCTTCCACAAGTGATCAAACTTACCATGCTTCCATTTCTCCTCATGTGCTGCATCCCACAACAAAACTACATCTCCCAACTGGAAATCATTGGGCTTCATCCTTTTGTCAAATATTTCTTTCTTTTTCTCCTAAATTTCCGAGTTCTGTCAAATAATTGCTCCCTCTGCTGTTGTAGTTCAATCAACTGATACATCCTCCTTTGAGTTGGATGTGTGAGGTGCCAATGCACTTATTTACGTTGATTCTGTCAACCCACAAAGCATGAGTCAATTTTGTTTTCCAGGCCTTCTTGTTATCTTGTAACAACTTCTTTATGATTCTCATGAGGATCTTATTTGAAGATTATGCTAGCCCATTTCCCTGTGTATATTAGGCTGTGGAATGTCCCAACTATATGTGATATTTGAATCAAAATTCCACCATCTTC
Organism: Pseudotsuga menziesii; assembly: GCA_001517045.1. Lineage (NCBI taxonomy): Eukaryota > Viridiplantae > Streptophyta > Pinopsida > Pinales > Pinaceae > Pseudotsuga > Pseudotsuga menziesii. Next base: position 78,323 of record LPNX010275892.1, read on the forward strand.
TTAGACTTGAATGTAGGAGCATTGTCGATGATTATCTTCCTGCGAACCCCAAATCTCGACAGGATATGCTCCTCTAGAAACTGCATGATCACTGTCTCGGGAGCTTGTCTTGTGGGTATGGCCTCGATCCATTTAGTGAAGTAGTTAGTGGTAGTGAGGATCCACCTATGTTGTCCTAAGGAATATGGATTTATTTCTCCAATGAAATATATCCTCCATTGCTAAAAAGGGGATTCAATCTATATGGGTTTCAAAGGCAGTGGTAATAGCTTCCTTCTCCCCTCAAATATCTCACATTTGTGGAAGGAAACAAATTTCTTATGAGTATCGAAGAAGATGGTGAGACAATAAAAACCTGTCCTCATGATTTTGTTTACAATGTACTTCCAATAGTGATGGCCTCCACATTCTCCTGCATGGAATTCCTCAATGAGCCTCTTTGCCTCCTGCTCATCTACATAGTTCAACAACACCCCTCCTAGCTCCTTCCAATACAATTTTCCATCTAAGATGCAAAACCTACATGCTTTTTGCTTGAGGAATATAGCCCTTGTATTGTCCATACCCATTGGGGCCTGAAGATGTTGTAACACAAATATGATATCAGTGTACCAAGGGGATGACAGAAAATGCTCAGCCACCGGGGGGCTTGACTGTCCCTGAGAATTTTTCTCTTCTGCTGACAATCCAGTAATCATGTGTAGGCTGAGAGAATCGCAGTTAGATTGGTCCATAATCTTGGCTAGTCCATGGAATTTAATCAATTTTGTGGGCTTGATATCCAATTTGTATTCAAGAAGCACCGCTATCCACTTTCCCCTTCATCCTTCAGGATCGGGTTGAGTCAGAAATATCCTTTACAGCGTTGGTGGAGACATGAACAATGATATGGGAATGTAGGATGTACACTCGGAAATACTTTAAGGCATGCACTAGAGCATAAGCCTTCTTATCCATGATATTATACTTCAGGGGAGAATCTCTCAGGGTCTTTCTGTAAAAAGCAATGGGCTGCTCATGTCCCTCATGATTCTTCTGCAATAATACCCCCTCCACTGTGTGATCTGAGGAAAATGAAAATATGAGGAAGTCTTTAGAAAAATTAGGGCTTGCAAGTACAGGTGATTCAGAGATAGCCCTCTTGATATGCTCAAAGGACTATTTTGCTTCAGGTCTCCACTTTATTTCTTTGTCCTTTCCCAACATGTTGGTTATATATTTCACTATTCCGGAAAAGGCAATAATAAATATTCTCAAAACATTTACCTTTCCCAGAAAGGATTGAACCTCGAGTTTATTTCGAGGGGGGTAAATTTTGTTGATTGACTCAACGCTCTTTGGATCTATCCTGATTCCTTCTTGATAAATTATGTGCCCCAACAGCTTACCTTCCTTCATGGAAAAGAATGAATTCTTTGGATTTAGAGAGATGCCAAATTTTCTGCATTTTCTTAACATTCTTTGCAGGTGTGCAACATGTTCCTCATCATACTGTGAAAAGACAGTGATGTCATCCAAATAGATGACCAATATATTATCCTTTTCATCGGTGAAGGATGTTTCCACGACCCACTAGAAAGTTGCTCCTACATTCATTAGTCCGGATGACATCTTTTCATACATGAATGTGCCCTAGGGTGTGGTGAAAGTTGTTTTATCCTGGTCTTCTGGATGCACTACGATCTGATTATAACCTGAGAATCCATCCAGAGTGGAGATCCTCTATGAACCCACTACTCTCTGCAAGATATGGTCCATTTTGTTAAGTGGGTAATGATCCTTCAAAGAAACTCAGTTCAAGTTCCTGAAATCAATACATATCCTTATCTCCCAGTTCTTCTTCCTGACGGGGACCATATTTCCTACCCAACGTGAGAATATGAGGGCCACAATGATCTTAGCTTCAAATAGATTTTTTATTTCTTTTTATATCAAGGGTAGCAGCTTGGGGTTCACCCTTAGATTTTGATTGAAAGGAATATCATCTTTTTTTATTGTTATGGTATGCTGGATTATACTTGTATCATAAGCCTTAAGGTCACTATAGCTCCAAGCTAACACATATGAATATTCTTTCATCAGCAACAATTATTTCTATTTGGCCTCAGGTGAAAGGGTTCTTACTATTTTTATGACCTTGGGATGGTTTTCTGTCCCAATATTTACATATTCACAGCTTGGTACCGGTTGAGGTTCTTTAGCTAGATCATTTGGATCAAATATTTTTTCTAAAGAGACTAAGCCTCTAGGATAGAGTTACCTTTGAGCTGGAGAATTTCCTTTCCACTTAGATTGTTTAGATACATCTGATGTCCCTTATCCTCCTACAACTCTAGCTTCCAAGATTCTTCAACTTCACAGCCTTCAACAAACTCAGTAGACTCAACAAAGACAACAATCTCAACATGTGGCATGTCTCTTGAAGTTTCGGTCTGGGTCGACAGGGATTCTTGGGAGAGAGTAGGTACTTCTGGGAGTGCATTAATTTCATCAATGTTAAAAATAACAAAATCCCTAGTGAGAGTGAGGAAGTTTTGAATCTTCTTGTCGTCTTCAAATACTTTCCAACTCTTCACGTTATCAGGGACAGAGGCCCTATGCCTAACTTTGACTTCGTATTTTCCACTGCGGTGTATGGGGACCTTGAAATCCATAGCAGAAGTGGCTAGGGAATTATCTATGCAATTCTGTAATATGGGGATTAGATTAAAATTGCACTCTTCAAAACATTCTATCAGGTCTCGGGCAACATTCCTGTAAATTCTCATTCTGGGGTGTCTAGCTCGATATTCACCTATCATTTGTTTAATTGTCGGCTTAGAATCTCCATGTATCATTACCCTCCTGAATTGAAAATCCTCCAGTACCTGACATTAGAGGAAATTTGGGGTCTAAAATGGGCCTTATAAGAAAACGTGCTAACAATAAATTTTGTGAGTTGGAATTCAAGAACCAATAGAATTTCAATAAAATGAGTCAACCATAATGGTTGAATTAACATATTTGTCATAAAAGAAAACTACTTTTTTGGTTCGTTTTTTCGACATATTTCCTTGTGTTTTTACTCAAATATTAGGAGAGAGAGCTCATTGGATGTAGAATTTAATTCCGTGTCCAACAAGTACCCACACTGCATACTTTTGACGCACCCCGCTACCCCAAAAACAAGAAATGCCTGAAAAAACTTGATGATATGTCATCATCACATTTTTTCAGGAATTTCTTGTTTTTAGGGTAGCAGGGTGCGTCAAAAGTATGCAGTGTGGGTACTTGTTGGATTCATAATTAAATTCTATATCCAAGGAGCTCTCCCGCTCGGAATTCGAGTAAAAAACACGGATATATGTTGAAAATAAGGACAAAAAAAGTAGTTTTTTTCATTCTTCCTCCAAAATTAATAACTATTATTTTATCATTTTCCTTAGGAGGCCCATTTAAGACCTCAAATTTCCTCTAATGATGGCTTACACCATAGCCTCATACTCTGCCTCATTATTTGTACAATAAAAAGCAAGTTTGTAGGAGTAGTTTAGATCTCTCCCTCCTGGGGATTTCACCCAAAATCCATCTCCTTCCCCTTCTTTGCATGCTTCCCCATCAAAACTCACCTCTCATACTCCTTCTAGCTCTTCCTAAGTGGGAACAAAGCCAGCGTTTTGTGAACTACAACTTTCTTTGCCTCCTTCTATAAAGAAAACAGTTGATCCCGTCTCAGTATCCAGTGAGTATATGGGGTGGTTGTGTGGTCTCTCAACACTGGTGACCATGTATTCCAGCTTTTTCTCCCTGAAGAGCCTTCTCTGTATCCCAAAAATAGGTATGGTGGCATAGGAAATGTCTATTTAGAGAGAACATTTGAGTTTGGTTGCATAGGATCTTAATAGAAACATTCCAAAATTTGGGGGAATGTCAGCCACAACTACATCCATGACAAGGGTTTTGGTAGGGATCTAGGCTAAAGAAATGACCAAATATTTGATCAATCCTAGGCAATTGACTTTATTAGAATCGAACTAAAATGGATCTTTGTATGGTTTGGTCACTTCTAATCCCATCTCATCCATGATTCTTCTGGGAATTAGGTTGCGAGAGGCTCCTGAATGAAGCATGGCATTGTGCAGGATGGCATTATGGATGTTCATACTAGCATAGAAAGGGGGAAATTCTTCATCAAAAGGATCATGTACATGGGGTCCAAATAGGATGGTGGGCCTATCATCCTAAAGATTCAAGGAATCTGATATGGCATATATTTCCCCTGGAGGCTTCAATACTGTGGAAATTTTGGAATGATATTCAGAGTTTTTTCAATAATTCAGTGAGAGGGACATAGATTTTTATCTTATAAATTTCGGCCTCTAGGATGAAAGAAGTTTGTCCTTGGTCAGAGCTTCATGGGTTATCTTCTTTTCTTTCTTTACCTGTAGGCTCCGTCACATTTTTGGAGCTATCCTTAGGGGGTGTGTCATTTTTAGATTTACTTGTAGATGCCTTATTTCCTACATCTCTTCTTCTCAGGCCAATCTGTCTTTGCATCCAGTATAGCAAGTTGATATACTCTCCTGAAATCCTCTATCTCCTCTGGGGGCGTCTCTCCCCTTTCAAGATAAGCATTATTATGTTCTTCTTTGGTAAAAAAGGTGGTGGGTGATTCAACGTCGAACTGATGGATATCATTCTCTGCTTGGTTTTCACCATATTGTTCCACATAATTTTCTTGAAATGGAGGCTTGAAAGGTGGATTGAGAGGGTTTCGATGGTATCTATGCATGTTCTAGAGAATTTTTGGCCTTCTAGCATTCTGATTTCTATAATGCTGCTCTTTATTTTCCCTGGGAGGAGTTCTATTTTCCACGACAAGACTTTCCATTATCCTTTCCATGGCTCTCATCATTGTATCCATTCTGGCCTCTTGTGAGCTAGAGGTAGAGGGTTGTTCAACTTCTTTATCTTTTCTTCTCTCTCCTCTTTCTCCTTCATCTCTTCTCAATTATCCCTCCTCTATTCTCCATTCTCCCTCATCCCTTTTCTTCTTTCTTGCAGCAGTCAAGTTTACCTCTACCTCTATGGCATCTTTCATCATATATGCTAAGGAGGTTGATCTCCTTTCACTTAGCCACAAGGTAAACTCGCTATCGACGAATTCAGAATATTGGAGTTGGGCAGAACCAATGGGAGGTTTGAACTGGGCAGGGATGGAATTGTATACTTTCATAAACCTGTCAGAAAATTCTTAGACTCATTCACTCTCTCTCCTCCTCATGGAATGGTATTGAGACAGATATTGCTTAGATTTCTTCTTGTTTGCCCATTTGTCCTTGAAAGAATATTCAAAATCTTGATAGCTCCAAATAGATTCATTTGGGAGGTTTTTGTACCATTTTCTTGCTTCTCTGGCTAGGTTCTAGGAAAACAGTCTGACCTTAACATCATCGTGGTCTACATCCTCTAGGTCTACCCAATTTGAGAACCATCCCAAGTATTCCTTCGCTAATTACCCCCTTTCCCCATTGATCGTTTGATCCTTTGGGAGTATCCCAGAGGGAGGTCGTGAATAACAACAAGAAGAAGAATAGGGGAAAATCTATTTTCCATCCATGGAGGTATAGCAGGGTGTCCAAGGGGGATTGAAACTAGTGTAACATAAATTGGTGTGCTATGAGAAACTGTAGGCATGTGGGGAGTTATGAGACTAGAATATGAAGGTTGATTTAGCTTAGAAGCAGTAGGATTTAATAGGGATAATTCATAGGTAAGTATATGACGCTCTCGGTCAGGAAAGTATTTGGGATCCTTTCCTAGAGGCTCTGAGGTCTAAGGTGATCAGAAGAAATGAGAGAATTCAAATGCATAGGTATCAGAAACTACTTTAGAAAGGATGGACTCATATTTGGTTCTTGGGAAAGCCAGCTCAAACTGTTGAGTATATAGTTGTCATTGATTTCAAAGGTGTTCACGAATGACAAAGGAATAACCAGTGAATATGATGTCAGGACAAACTCAATGAAATACTAAGGTAGTGATGGCATGGCATGGCATAGTTGAGGATGTGGCATGACACATATGATGACATGGAATATGATGGTGTCCTAATGATGATGTCATAAAAGTTCAGTTATAACTAATGCAATGGATGAGATGGACATGGATGATAAGACAACATGAATGACTGATCTGAAGACTTCCAAGGCAGTGTCAATAGTATGATGTAAACAACAGTTAATGAAACAAAGAATAGAGGTCGAGTGGAAGTAGAGATGCAGTATGAATGACAAAGCTAGTTACAGAAATGAAGAGTGGAACTGCAGAAGAGTGAAATAAATGGGAGATAGAGTATATGTAACAATTGAATAACAAAGAAACTATATCTGCAAGAATGTTTAAAAAATTTTTACAATCAGCAGCATGATGAAATTATCTATTTATATAAATCTTCAAAACTGTTAGAAACAATCGTAGAGGATTTTTGCAAATAAATCGTGCAGATACGCAAATTCATGGTGAGATCTGCATTCGATCTAAATCGACGGTCAGGAAGCATCCCGCATTAGATCCTATGATTAAGGATAAATTCCACTACAGTCAATATTGAATGGCTTATATTAGTCCCACACTAGATCCGACGGTTAAGGATTAATTCCGACAGTTAGGCAGAAAATCCAAAGTTCTGCAAAAGATCAAGATTGGACAGCTAAGATTAGTTCCGCTAAAAGAGATCGACGATGCGGAAGAAAAAATGCGGAAAGGGAATTGTGGAAATAACGTTTAAAGATTTTATGAACCCACAATATGCAACCTGCAATCCAAAATATTGAAGGTCAAGAAAGACTCCTCAAAATATTGACGGTGCAGAAGAAAAATTGCAGAAAGAAGCTTGCAGAAAGGATCTTGTGGAAAGAAGCTTGTGGAAAGGAGCTTGCAGACAGAAGCTTGAGGAAAGGAGCTTGTGGAAAGGATCTTGCAGAAAGAAGCTTGCAGAAAGGATCTTGTGGAAAGAAGCTTGTGGAAAGGAGCTTGCAGAAAGAAGCTTGAGGAAAGGAGCTTGCGGAAAGGATCTTGCAGAAAGAAGCTTGTAGAAAGGAGCTTGCAGAAAGTCGAGATATGATTTGAGGAAATGTTACATCCCGCATCCCGCATCCTACATCCTACAACCCACGATCCAAAATATCGATGGACAGGAAGAAATCTGCATAAGATCAACCATGTGGAACGATTGGTGTAGAAAGAAAACTATGGAAATCATGAAAATACATTTGAGAAAAGTAACAAACTCACATTCCGCAATCTGCATCTTACCTTAGATCAACGGTCAGGAAAACGCCCGATGAAGATCAACGGTGGGGAATCGTTGATGAGGAAACCATGGTGGGGAAATACGATTTCGAGGGGGAAATATATGCATTAGATTGATGGCCCAAAGAGACTTAGAAATTGGATCAATGACTCTAATTAAAGCTGGAAGATGATCCTGCGGGAAGAAAATAGAGAGTCTCAAAGTTAGTTCAACGTCCTAGATTGATTATGGAGAAGGAGATTGCGGAAGCACCAGAAAACGTTAAGTTGAGATGTGGAAATGAATTATGAGGTGCTGAATGAATGAAAGGGTGTGGAAGAATGTTCTGGTTTGATATTTACATGTAGTAAATATTTCCTGCAATCCTTACACGTGATGCCCTCAACTATGAAGAGATTATACGCCATTATTGGAAGAGTATATGATAGTTTTAATTTTAATAATTAAATGTTCATAAGCATAATTATGATAAGTGTGATTATCATATTTGAAATGGCATGTTTGTGAAAGGGTGTGTTTCTAGAACAATACGTCCACAGGAAACGGGAAGATACTTATACACAAAAGTATGAGTGAGAGAAGTGTCTCGGAGTCCATATCAAAAAATTAGAAACAACGACCAGTGGGTGTGATAGAGAATAGAGGGAAAATAAATATAGCATATTACAGAAACATAATAGGGTGGCAAGGTGGCACTAGGGAAGGCAATAGGCCTACAGGGGGTTGTTTCCTCCTTCTAGCGGAAGCTAGTAAATGGGGTGTAGGGACATCCTGTCAATTGTAGCTGAAAAAACAAGGTGTCATATCATCCTTTCAGTAGAAACTAATAAACCAGGGGGTCATAGCCTCCTTCCAGTGGTAGCTAGTAAATAGGGTTTCGTAGCATCCTTTCAGTAGCAGCTAATAAACCAGGGGGTCATAGCCTCCTTCCAGTGGTAGCTGGTAAATAGGGTTTCGTAGCATCCTTTCAGTAGTAGATGATAAACTAGGGGGGTTTATCCTCCTTCCAATAGTTGTTGGTAAATAGGGTGTAATACCATCCTTGTTTGTAGCAACAAGAAAAACTATTTGTAAATGACAATTTTGCAGTAATAGGACGTATTGGTGGTTCACCTTATTGGGCTTCCACATTAAAATTGTGTTCTATGTATTCTTGTTGTGATGTGTTTTTAAATGATTGTTAATCCCATATTTGTCATCGGTTTTGGAAATTAATTACTCTTTTAAACATATTTTTTTTCATCTTTTTACATATTTTCTGTCATGCTCACTATTTAGCCCCACATATGAATGAATTTAAGGTTTATATAAAATCTGTTGATTTATGATTTTATTGGTTAAAATTGACATTGTTTGAAGCGCATTTGATCTATTAATTTATATATATATTTGTTTGCTAGTTATATAGTCTTTTTGGACAAATTAACATCAAACACTCATTCAGCTAGCTATGTGCACAACATGTTCAACTCGTCATCCAGCTCGCTGTGCGATATTCGTTGGTAGGTTTCTAGGTATTAAAATGCCGTTATATGCAGACCATAGTCCTTAGCATACCATCAAACAAACATTGCATTCATCCTAGATATGTGCACAACATATCCAGCTCACGGTCCAGCTTATCATTCAGTTCACCGAACCAACTGCGCGCTGTTGAAAACCGATTTTAGGCATTAAAACATTGAAACAACCTATGAACTACCTGCTATACACTCATTTGGGTGATGGAGAAACTATTGTTCTATAAAACTCGCCATCACGCTGCCTCTCCTCGACACCACACCAACACTAGTCCATGTGTTTGGGTGATGAAATGGTTTGCATTCTAGAAGACTCGCTAGTGTGCTCTCCTCTATCCAACACCAGTCCACCTGGCATGCTAAAGAAGGAGTTGTATGCCACCTCATGCATGCTGAAAATATTCGTTCGCGCTAACAAAGGATCCTATGCGCTACATCATGCAATGAAGAGAGATGACGAGCACCGAAGAAGGAATGGTTCGGTGCGTTGGAGTTTGATTAGTTATATGCCATTATGGTTGAATAAATTTAGAGAGCAGTCGACCACTAAAGGGTCGACTTGCTCATCCCTATAAACATTGTATATAAACACCTCCATGTGCAAAGTTAAAGAGTTGATCATTTCATTTGTTAGACAGTCGTTTTTGAAGAGAAGAATTATGTAACTCTGTTCCATCATTTTAATAGAGTCGTATGCTTTGTTCTTTATGATTGTGTTCGAGTAAGCGTTAGCTAGTCATCATCCCTAATTGCTGAGAGGGCCCCTCATCAACCAGAGGTTTATTTTCTTGTAGTTGCATTACCTTTCTTCTTTTATAGTTAGTTTAATTTCCAGTTTGTTTCTGCTATTAGATTCTCATAAACGTTTATTTCATTTATTTATTGTAATGCATTTTATTCCTGAAATTAAATAGCTAGTTGCGTGCATAGTTTGCTTTCAATTTGCTTCAGTCATTTCATTTCCATTTTTATTGTTCATTTTATTTGCAAGTAAATAGAATAGATCGTTGTTATCAAGTTAAAGTAGAATCAATTCTGTTTATTTCCTTTCTGTATAAGTTTATTTAAATTCCAATTTATTTCTTAATGATTGCTTTATGTTTATGAATTTGTTTAAGTTTATTTCACTGTCAAATTTGATTAATAAGTAGGTTTACTTATTGTCTATTTGCATTATATTTACATGTGCATAAATTCAGCTGAAGATTAGATCATTTAGGTTAGTTTCGGCTATTTTAATTGTACAGACTATCATTCGGACAACCTGTTTAAACTGTCATTCAGTCACCCCTTTCAGACCCACAGTCCAGTTTATCATTCAGCCCATCATTTTGTTTTTAGTGTTTTTAATGTGTTTTGAAATTGTTTTAAGTTATGTTCCTTTAGTATTTGAAGTATGCTTTGACTGTAATACTTAGATGATAGTTATATTTTACATTGAAGTTAAATTTGGATTGTTTTAGGTTATTTATTAAAAGTTACCTTACTTCTTTTCACCTTGAATATGTTTTGAGCTATTTTATGTTTTGTTTCTTGAGTTTGTTTCTGATTTCATTTTACTGTTGTATTGTTTTGTGTTCATGCCTTTGGATTGATTTATCCTTTTACATGTAAAATTTAGTATTAGATGTGTTATCCTTAGTATGTTTTAGGCTATTCCTTTTTCATTGTGCAATTACTGAAAAAGACTTGTAGGACATAATTCAAAAGAATTCCTATTAATTTTTCTACTTGTTCTTTTTATTAAGTTTTCTACTTGTTTCTTTTATTAAATTTTCTACTTATTTATGAATTAGGTCTTCCTTGCATCCTAGTTTCCAATTTGAAAAATTAATTATTGATAGTATCTTTTTCGGTTTAAAGTTATTTGCTTATGAAATAAATTATTGATTGTTTAGTTTAGTATTCTGTTCCGGTTTAATTACCTTAATAGTTGAATTCTTAGGAGTTTGACTCAGTTTTTCATTTTGAAAGATCTTTCAATCTTTTGTTTGTTAAAATATTTTTACGACACCATAGGAATTCGTCAACCTTCGCATATATTTTGTGTCAACTCTAAGCCTACCAACCCCGGTGGATAATTATATTAGGTGAATTAATCTAGATGATATAACACCCAACATTTTGGTGCTGTTGTCGGAGAGTTGTTATATAAGGTAGAATAGATAGAATAATTTTTTAAGCTTAAATATAGGTTGGTGGCGGGGGAGTGGTAAGACGAGAGGTAACAACCTGTGCATCTGTTATAACAGGCAAAAAGATATCGAAAGACGCCTATGGGAAGTAGTTCTACCCAAAAACCTAAGGAGACTCTCTCAGGAGATCTTACCAAGGAAGCCATAGAAGGAGAAGGAACCTTGGCAAGAGGTCCTAAGGACCTCATTTATGAGGAAAACCTCATTCCTGAGGAAATTTAAGAGGATCAACCACTAGGAATCTCTAACCCTCCACTAGTCTTGAATCCAAATAATACAACTTTTTCACTAGTAGGAGATCTAAATTTCATTGAGCTTGTTGATCCTTCCTATGTAAAATATCTTTTTGGAAACTCCGTAGATCCAGTTATCTTACAAATTGAAACATCCACAGTAGAACCTACTATCCCTTTAGGATTCAATAAAAATTTGGTTGATCAGAGGAAGATCTCTCTCGAAAAAGAACATTGGGATGCCCCATTATCACCTCTAAAGGATCCTCCTAGGTACATTTACATTAAAAACCCAGCCTATATGGAAAGACAGGGAGAGAACGAAGATCACAATGAAGTTAGAAATGAAGAAGAAGAAGGGGAAAATTGAACTAAGGCTACCTTCGGGTTCCCTATTTTAGACACTATACAAGATGTAACTATGAAGAACTTCCCTCCTTCCTCCTTACCTACTTTATATGGAAAAAAGAATGAGGACCTGGACACATTTTTGTTTGAGCTCGATATCCTTTGTAGGAGATATAATTATCTACAAGATGCTCATAAAATAAAACTCTTTCATGTTACACTAAAAGATTCTGCCTTGATATGGTTCATGGGATTAGGTGAATTCACTATCAGGACTTAGGATGATCTGAAAACCTCATTTTTGCAAAAATATCAAGAGTATTGCAAACCTAAGGACTCTCGACATGATATATTCAAGATACAACAACTTGAAGATGAAATCCTAGAGGATTATCTCAAAGTTTTTGTTTATACATTACATAAATCAAAATATAGTGACCTCCAAAAAGATGCAAAATGTACACTTTTTTCTTAAAGGGATCTTCGAGGACTTGTTAGAAAGTCTTAATCTCATGGCAGCTCATGATATTTCTCACAAAACCTTTGCACAAATCAGTGAGATGTGTAAAAATTATTCTAGAAGTAGAGGGAAAGTTGGGAAAAAATTTCAAGAGCCTTATGGTAGAAATGTAAGAGGAAACATCCCCAGTTCAGGTGGAGTTACAAGGGTAGAGTTAGGAAACCTATTGGATAATTTCAAAACTAATATCTTAGGAGCAATGGGTTCTAAACTATATGCTTTACAATCCATGAAAAGGCAGGATAAAGAATGAGAGGCAATGAGTATTTTTTGTCCAAGATGTAGGACCAAACATCCCCAAAGGGAATGTCCATTAAACAACATCTCTGTATGTCACATCTGTACAAAAGAGCATCCAACAGATAACTACCAATCCTTTCCTAGGTTGCAATCCATCTATAAGAGTGGGGATGTAGCTCAAACATCTAGGAGTCCTCCTTGGAAACATAGATACCAACCAACATATCAGAACTTTCCACCACAACCTCCACTCTATCATCCTCCATATCAACCACCTCAACAATGGAACAATTCAAGTTGGCAGAATTGGCCACCCCAGTACCCTCCTCCTCAATTTCTGCAGCAGCAATATTGGTCGCAAGGGTGGAGAGGAAAACCATATCCTTATTCACAACCTATCCCTACACCTAATCATCCTTATCCTCAGCATCAAACAAATTTCCAGCAAATTTTTCCTGGATTTGTTCCTCCGATTCCTTTCATTACACAACAACCTCATCACTTCCAGAACATAAATCCACCTCGACCGACATTATTACCTGCACAACCGATACCTAACCCAAATAATAAACCAACTCAAGCTCTTAACATCATTGAGTTGCAAACTCTTCCATCATATCTTATTTCAACTGTACATGTACATGAGATTCAATTACGATCTGGAAGAGTTGTGAATGATAAACCCAAGTCATCAGTCATCATTCATGAAGCAAGTGGATAAGAAGAGGATTCAGATGAACCCATGAATGATCTCATTTTGGAGGATTTGAACATTTCGAAGGTTCTAGTACACACCCATCCTCTGCTAGAAACTTTTCAGAAGAAAAGATTTCCTCCATTCACAGAAAGACTAGTGATAGAAAAACCTGTAGTTCATCCAGAGTGTAACATTTTGAATGAATTAAAGAATATATGTGTCAAAATTCCTATATTACAAGCTATCAAGGACATACCAATATACAACAAGGTAATAAAGGAGCTATGCATTAAATTCCCAGGGAAGAAGCAAAAAGACCATCTAACAATTCATGTTACAGGAGAGATGTTTGAGTGTATGATAGATCAGTCATGGATTGTAAAATATACAAATTCAGGAGCCCTAGTAGTGACTGCAATTATAAACAACACCGCCATAGAAAATACATTAATTGATTTAGGATCCACTATAAACATTATGAACACCACAGTCTTAGAAGTTTTACAGTTAGGACAATTTCTCCGATCTACCCCTTCCATCCTAGAACTAGCAGACCGTACTACGGTAAAACCTACTGGAGTCCTGGATGACATTGTCGTGTTAGTAGCCTCATGGGAATACCCTATCAACTTTTTGGTCATAGAATCAAATGATCCTTCTAAAGAGAATCCTATTATCTTGGGAAGACCATTGTTAGCTACTTCAAATGCTTTTATAAGATGTAGGGATGGATAGATGACTATTTCTAATGGGTTGTCTACACAGAGACTTATTTTATACCCCCCAGCATAACCAATAACTAAAAACTCATGGTGGTTAAATAGTTCTTTTGGGGATGAATAATTTGATGACCTCTCCCTCCCTAGTGATTTCCCCTAGGAACTTGTTGGCCGGTTTTTATGACCTGGTCCAATAAGGAGGTTTTTCCCACACAATCAGCTTAAAGCAGCGTCTGGTGTGTTTGGAATAGCAAAACCTCGCAGGTTATGGTCCTTCTACCAGCTGATTTTTCTCTTAAGGAGAAATTAAAATCAGCAAAATCTAACCTATCCTAATGTTATTTCTACCTAAATGAATCCTATAATTAATTTATGCTATCTAAATTGTCTTATATTTGCTTTCTTAAGGAAAGACTCCAATTCTTTAAGAGTTTTCTGAATATAAAGAATGTTGAAATTATGCTAAAAATTACACAAATCAATTTAACAGTTGTTAACTGAAATATACTAAAATAAAACTTAATCTGAACAATCTTAACTATCCTATCTATCCTATCTTAGCTGAGAGCATTTCTAAATACTAGATTAATTATTAATTAATATGAGATGAACAGAAAGACAAAGTGTACAATTTAAATAGAAACATTTAAGTCATACATAATAAGTCACTCTGTTATACAATATCTGACCAGAAAAGCTGAAAATAAGCAATTATTTTAGTTTTCTGAAATTAACTAATAATTAATGATCAACATAGCTATTTGAATCAAAAGATGGTGTCTAATATAAAATCACTGTAAAAATACAAATGATAATTTTAACAGACAGAAGTGTATATCCTTATAACTTAATGATTGAATTGATTATATGATCAAATTGATTACATTTGTCTTGTCCAATTGAGTTATTTGTGAATTAGATGGAACATATTTCCCATTCAATTTCTTGCATACTGATAAAGGCATCACATTAGAGGATGCTCCGGAATCTACCATGCAGTTATGAACATTCCTATTGAAAATTTCAAAGGTAAGTAAGAATGGAGGTGTGGTTGATTTAGAATTATTACCTATCAACGAAGCTTTGTCAGCCATTGCTTTCCCTTTTTCAGTTGCTGTTGGATCATTATTAGAACTATTTGCAGCAACATTTTGTTTTGCATTAGGAACAATTGAACTTACTGCGGGATTTATAACATGACTATTAGGCATTGGGTAGATTTGAAGAAGATCGTACATACTTATGTTTGCACGAGTCTTCTTTAAATCTTCAATGATATCATATTGTAAATATAATTTAGGAGCATTTTGAATGGGCTGGGTAATTTTGGTTGATTGAGTCTGCTTGCCGGATTGAGCTCGTTTATTAGGTTGTGAGTTATTGTTGTCATTATTTGTAGTAGAACTTGACGAAGCACCGGGAGTATTAGCAAATGTTCGACTATGAGTATTATAGGCATGTTGTCCTGTAGGCGGACTTTTAGTCTCATACTCTTTCACAAGACTGTCCCAGAAATGACCGTTAACTTGTTGAGGTTCTTCTGATTCTTCATCATTTTCTGATTCCTCTTCTTCTTCGTTTTCATTTATTTCTTGACTAGAAGGAGTTTCAGACAAAGATAAAACAACTCGAATTGTATTAAAAATCTCTTCATTTGCTACTATGTCAGGTGGTGTATTCTTATTATTTGCATTCGGGTTTTGTCTATACTGATTTCTGAAATATCCCCTAGAAGGAGAAGCTTCAGAATTGGTTTTCTTTAACCCTACAACTTCATTGGTTAATGTTCGAATAGCATTATGTAGCTGTTCTATATTGAATGCTTTGTCTTTGTCTGAATTGGGTTTTTCCGTCTTCCTACGAGGAAAAGAATCAAATTTCCCACTTCTATCTGGTTCATAGGACATAGAATTCTTCTCGACTTTAATGGCTTCCTCAAATGTTTCTATTAATGTTGTTTTTCCAGCTCTCTTCATGAACATCCCGGAATATTTAGGTAAAGCTGAAGTGTAATTTTCAATAATTATATCCTCAGGAGGTTGAGAGGCAATTGGGATTTTATTTTTTAATGTCAGAAACCTTTGATTGAAATCTTTGATTCTTTCTTTAGGCTCCATTTTAATCCTAGATAACTCTAGGGCTAAAAGATCGGGTGTTTTATCTTCCCTGAATTTATCTAGAAAGGCTTTATTAAATTCCCCCCAGTTTGTGATAGATCCCTGTACTAACGAAAAATACCAGGTAGAAGCTCTTCCTTCAAAAGTTAGAGGAAACAATTGACAAACTACATCTTCGTGTTGAACGTTCAAATTTTGAACAACCAACATGAATTTTTCAACATGCACCTCTAAAGGTTCTTTGTCATCTGGGTTAAACTTAGGGAGGAGTTTATCTGAGTGTTTAGGCAAAGGATGTTGTATACCAGGGACTGCTACAGCAGCTGTTCTTAACCAAGGGATTTGTGGAATGGGTGGATTGGGTGGAGGATTGCCTCTTCCTCCCATAGGTACATTTCCTACCATTGGACTTCTTTCAGAACTTGAGGAACTTCCTGAGTTGGAAAGTCTTGGATTATCAGGTGGTGATTCAGGAGGAGAAGGTGGTTGATCAGAACCGCCTCCTGCAATTAGTCTTGTAGCAGTATTTGTTTGAGTATTCTGCCTTTGATGTCTTTCAACCTGATGGTAAGGAGTACTATCAGCTATTTCCAAATCTTACGTAACTATGGTCAATTGTGGATTATGTCACTGCTGTCTAGGTAGACCATAATCTATTGGAGATATACCAAGCTGATTGGTGTATGCTCTGGTGAGAATATGTCTTGATTCCTCTAAAGTTTGAGCACTTTGTGCAGGAGTAAAGGGAGAGGTGACAAGATCACGCTTGAGAATGTTCCTAACGGTTTCTATAAACGGTGATCTACTGACTTCTGGAGGTTGTTGGCTGGTTGGAAATGTTTCATTAGTTTCACCTGCCATTATTCATTAACAGGCCCTCCTTCTAGTGCCATTTGTTGGCCGGTTTTTATGACCTGGGCCAATAAGGAGGTTTTGCCCACACAATCAGCTTAAAGCAGCGTCCGGTGTGTTTGGAATAGCAAAACCTCGCAGGTTATGGTCCTGCTACCAGCTGATATTTCTCTTAAGGATAAATTAAAATCAGCAAAATCTAACCTATCCTAATGTTATTTCTACCTAAATGAATCCTATAATTAATTTATGCTATCTAAATTGTCTTATATTTTCTTTCTTAAGGAAAGACTCCAATTCTTTAAGATTTTTCTGAATATAAAGACTGTTGAAATTATGCTAAAAAATACACAAATCAATTTAACAGCTATTAACTGAAATATACTAAAACAAAACTTAATCTGAACAATCTTAACTATCCTATCTATCCTATCTCAGCTGAGAGCGTTTCTAAATACTAGATTAATTATTAATTAATATGAGATGAACAAAAAGACAAAGTGTACAATTTAAATAGAAACATTTAAGTCATACATAATAAGTCACTCTGTTATACAATATCTTACCAGAAAAGCTGAAAATAAGCAATTATTTTAGTTTTCTGAAATTAACTAATAATTAATGATCAACATAGCTATTTGAATCAAAAGATGGTGTCTAATATAAAATCACTGTAAAAATACAAATGATAATTTTAACAGACAGAAGTGTATATCCTTATAACTTAAATTTATAGTAAAAATACTAATAAATACAGTCATAACGATATATTTATTCAAATGCGATATTGAGCTGACAAAGTGAAAATGATAATTAAACACAAGTATAACAAAGCATACTGTAATTAATATTAATATAGAAGATAAGATACTGAAATATAGAATATATCCAAAACAATAATACCAGTAATGATATTAGTCTGTAGATGTCCAGTTGCATCTCACATCCAAAGATTCAACTTCAGTAATGAAACAACACCAGCAACAAAATATATTTCAAGTATGTATTCTTCAAACACTACATCCCCTTGTTCATCAAAATTCCTAACTTATATAATACTATGATTCAATTTTCCCCATCAATGTTACATGCAACATTATAGGGTTCCTATAACTATAAAGAGAAACGAATCTCTTTTATCAAACACCTATCACTATAAACAGAAAAACGACTAGCCTGAATGTTTGCTGATTTAAAGGTACTTGGTAAATTCGTGGCCATTGTTGAAACTCCATCCTTCAACAAAAAGCCATATCTCCCAGCCAACACATTAACAACGTCCTGAAAATTTGGAGAAGAGTGATGACATATCCACCTGTGTTTAAACAAATGAAGCATCTCATTAAAACCAATTAAAACAGATGTAACAAAATAAATTAACATTTAAATGTATGCCTGTAAAATCTGCGATTTTACAGGCATGCATAACAAAAATATTTTATTACCTGTTTGACAGCGACACAACCCATGTACTTTGGAAAAAAATGAGAATAACCATCAAGTTTTTCTTTGAAGATCGACTACTCTTCGTGCTTCAGCTAATTTGGCCTTCAGCCTGATAATCTTTAAATTTTGTTTTTCTATTCGTTCAAGTAGGTGTTGATTCGTACCTATTATTGACCTCTTTGATTTTTTATACTGATTCTTTTTGGTACTCATTTCTTTCCACCTGCTGATCCAATTTAGCAACTCCTCTCTAAATGTTCTATTTTCTTCTTCTATCAATGCTGCATTAGATTGGCAATGCTTAAGTTCATCCTTCAACTCTGTAATCTTGGTCTGGTATGCCTTGTCTAGTACTTGCTGAAGAGTTTCTTCTTCATTGGCTACCTGAGGAGAATTAGGGATATCAATGTTTTGACCAGATGACTGGGGACTAATAAAAGACGGTTCAAGGTTTGAAATACAAGTGTCCATACATGATGGAGCGATCTCGACCTTACCCAGTTTTGTCACGTTTTCAACTAATCTTGTATTATTATCCTTTATCAGACTGGATTTATTTAAATGAGTAGTGACATGTACTGACGATGGGTTATCGTCTTCAATATGGATGACTGCAGGCTGAGTGTCCTGTCGATTAGCCATAGGAATCGAAATTGTAGGAACATGGTTCATACTTCTAGTAACCCTCCTTGAAAACACAAGATTGTCTGACTCAAACCCTCCTTTATCGCAGCATACCTGAGTGAGATGATCTAGCTTATGCATAGACTCCCTGCTATGTTCATAAGGATTATTTGACTCGGATAAATTTTTACAATGAACAATGTTAATACCTTTATTTTCTATTAACCCTTCCTTTGTTTTTGCAGGAGTACTATGATATCTATCCGATGGGGGCCCGTTCAAGACTGTTTTAGAGCAACGTGGAACTATATTATCAACATCTTCATTATTGATACTAGCGTTTACTGGTAGATTGGCTTCTTCAAGCCTTTTACCTTTTAACCCAGTCTCATGAACATTATTGACTTCAGGCTTAGCAGCCTTTCATTTCCTGCGGTTTTTTGGAGAGGGGTTCGGCCAATATTGGGTCGGCCCCAAATCACACTCAGTTAAAAATTCATCCCATGTATTGCCATTTAAAGACAATTGATGTTGCACTATAATTTTGACTAATCCGTGGTGAAAAAGACTTCTATCAGGGTTATTAAAACTTCAAACCGCTTGTGACATCTTCTTCCAACTTTGCCACAGATAAAATGGTAGATTAAGCCTACATCCCTGTAATGCTAATAGGAGTCTTAAGTGGTAAGAGTGTAAATGAGAGAAACTTCCATCGCAGGACACATACCTGACCATAATTTCATAGAAAGCTCACCACTCAGGCTTTAGGAACTTGACAGGGAACCCTATCTTCAGTTTTGTATTATCTGGTAATGGCAGAAGCAAAGAAAAACATTTTTTCTTATTAACCTTGCTACCTTTGAACTGGCGTTCTCCAACTTGCAGGAGCTTTGTCGCTTCTGCGATTTTGTCTTCATTAACAATGAACTTAAAACTCCCTATCTGCACAACATCGTCTTTTAAATTCATGGCAAACAGTTTGGTCACCTCTGCGTGATGGCCATCAAAACACTTAAAGAATTGCCCCCACCCAATTTTCTCAAATCGCAAGGCGACCTTCTCATCTGCTTCTATGAGTTCTGAACCTGAGATTTCGAAACGGTTCAACGGAGCCATAACCTCCTCAGCACTACCCTGGTTTCGGAATGGATCAAATGGCGATGTGAAGAGGGAGGGAATAGGTATCCAAGTGTATGACATGATGTGAAAACTTCACATGCTTCAAATTTGACAGATATGAGATCTCTGGACTTGGCCATTTTAGTCGAACCTAGCAATGATGAGTACTACATCCAACATTTTATTATGATACATGCATAATCCACGACTTAGCCACGACTATCAGTGAAATTGAACCAAATCAACATACCAGGGATCTTGTGATTGATGGATCATAAATTCAAACATTGATTATAGACAGTGGTCAATAATGAACTCGTACATCGTAATGAAATGGAATGACTGTCAACATTAAATCCTGTTAATACGATGCATCAATATATTCACAGCTGTCGGTTTATCATGAAGTGCAAGCCACATCTCTATGCCAACTCAGTGATCCAAGTGACAAGCGTTATCAATTTGACACATGGCTCTCGTAAACTCTGTCAATTAATGGTCTTCTCTAATTTTAGCGTGAAAGGTGGTAGCATTTAAGGCGATATAGTAACGAAATCATATATCCTAATGTTTAGCATGACAACTAGCAAATGGCTTGATTTAATATCTATGTCATGTATTTCATAGATTTAGTTTTAAATCTTTCAAAAATCCTATCGATTAATATCCGAAATTAAATTTGATCGGATATTAAGTGATAAAACTATAATATATGAAAATTCCTATATGATAATCATTTATTCACTAACTATATATACAATATTTACAAATTCATGGTAAGGCATTTTATGAAAAATAAGTTACCTTTAGTTCTAGGAAATTAGAACTCGTAATACCTCATCCATATCCAGCTTTTAAATAAACATAAGATGTGTTTTTGTTGATTTTCTATTGGCATACTATCCTTTCGAGTTTCTTAAATCATATATAATCATATAAATTTAACTTAATGATCGAATTGATTATATGAAAATTTATGAACCTGACTTATTAAACTGACAGCTGCTAATTGCCAAGTTTATAAACATGTTTTCATCAATCTCTTAACATGTCATTTTACTCTTCTTTGATTGAGAATACCTTCAGAATCGAAGATTCTGAAGGTGCTCTTTTATAATTTTAAATTGGTAAATCATAGACAAAGCTGATCTCCCTTCATCTTATGAGAAATGAAGGGGTTGTTGCTGTTTTCCAACAGAACTTCAGGAGCAGACCATTGAGAATGTATTAAACCAGTTTGTTTCTTCAACAACTTGTACAGATTTTCCTCAGTATTTTGCTCAATTCGATCAGATTTTTGGAGATGAGTTTCAAGAGAATATGGCTCTCTCAATGTTGACGGAGACACCTTGTGTCTTCACAATTGAAGATCATATAGGACCCTATACCATACCTTGTGAGGTTGGCCCTGAAAAATTTCGACATATAAACGCAAGGTTAAGTGAAAACCAACAAGCACAGCTGCTTAAAGTCCTTAAAAAAAAGCTAGAGCATTTGCATGGGAATACATCAATATGAAAGGTATACACCCTGACACCTATATTCACCATATTCACCATATTTATATGGATCCAAACATTTCACCTATAAGGAAACCGCAGAGGAGGATGAATCCTACTCTAAAGGATATCGTAAAAGAAGAATTGCAAAAACTCCTCACTGTTGGTTTCATCTATCCTATCTCCGATAGTAAATGGGTTTCTCCTTCAGTGGTAGTACCAAAGAAAGTCATACGGAAACAATGCATTTTTGTTGATTTTAGGGAGTTAAACAAAGACACACTTAAAGACTACTTTCCTTTACCTTTTATTGATCAAGTATTAGATACCCTGTCAGCTAAACAATATTTTCCTTTCTTGACAGATATAGTGGTTACAACCAAATTTTAATAGCACCGGAAGATCAAGACAAGACCACTTTTACATGCCCTTGGGTAACATACGCTTATAGAGTTTTTTAATTTGGCCTATGAAATGCACCTGCCACTTTTCAGTGAGTAGTCTTAGGAATATTTTCTGATCTTATAAATGACTGTGTGGAGGTATACATGGATGATTTTACAGCCTATGGTAATTCCTTTCAAGAAGCCCTTGAAAATCTTGAAAAGGTCCTGATCCAATGTTAAGAAAAGAATTTATCCCTTAGTCATGAAAAATGTAAAATGTTACTGACAGAAGGTATAGTTTTAGGACACCATGTTTCCTCCCAAGGAATTAAAGTAGATCCTAATAAGATCGAAGTTATTGTTGGCCTTCCCTCTCTGAAAAATAAAAAAGAGGTAAGAAGCTTTCTTGGTCATGCAGGCTGTTACCGCTGCTTTATTGAAAATTTCACTAAAATAGCTGCACCAATGTTTAAATTGCTCACAAAGGATGTAGAATTTCAGTGGACAGAATCTTGTCAATAATGCTTTTGAAATTCTAAAAGCTAAATTATTGGTGGCACCAATACTCAGGGGTCCCAATTGGTCCCTTCCTTTTCACATATCCACCGATGCCTCTGATACGACCATAGGGGGAGTCCTTGGCCAAAAAGAGGGACAAGCACCTTATGCCATTTATTTTATTAGCAAGAATTTGACTCCTGCCGAACTAAATTACACTTTTACTGAAAAGCAATTTTTGGCAGTAGTTTATTCTATTAATAAATTTCACCATTACATTACAGGTTATGAAGTTTTTGTGCATACCAATCACTCTTCCATTAGATTTCTAATGAATAAACCAATTACCAATGGTAGAGTGACCCGGTATCTTCTTCTATTGCAAGAATTTAACAGTATCATCATTGATCGACCTGGTAAATAAAATCTAGTAGCATATTTCCTTTCCTGTATTCAACATGAAGATGGTACTAAACCGGTTGACGACACTTTTCCTGATGAACATCTATTTGTTGTATCTATTCAAACCCCTTGGTTCGCAGATATTGCCAATTATTTAGCAACTGGGAAATTACCAAACCATTTGTACCCACATGAGAAGCATCGTATTATAGTTCAAAGTTCCAATTATTCTTGGGTGGATAATGATCTCTTCTGCACTGGTCCAGATCTTATTATTCGACGATGTGTGCGGGATGATGAAATGACAGACATCCTCCATGCATGCCATGATGGACCATGTGAAGGACATTTTTATGATAAGAGGACGACATACAAATTATTACATTCTGGTTATTATTGGCCAAGCATTTTTAAGGATGCTGCCAAGTACATGAAAGGATGTGATAGTTTCCAAACAATTGGTAGACCTACGTCATCTGATCAGATGCCCGTACAACCCCAAGTCATGATTGAACCCTTTGAGAAATGGGCTCTTGATTTTGTAGGACCGATTTCTCCCATGTCTTGTAAAAAGAATTATATCCTAGTTTGCACAGACTATGTCACCAAATGGGTAGAAGCTAAATCTTTGTTTAGGGCCACAGAGAAATCAGTGGTAGAATTTATATGTGAAGAAATATTCACCCGATTTGGTGTACCTACAGAAATTGTCACAGATCAAGGTACTCAATTTACTTCTAAATTAATGAAAGAACTTACTACGAAATATGGCATTTGACATTGCAAATATTCACCTTATCACCCTTAGGCTAATGGTCAGGTTGAGTCAACCAACAAAGTTTTAGAAGTCATTTTAGCCAAAACCATTCACTTACATAATAAGGATTGGGTAGATAGACTTTCGGAGGCTTTATGGGACTATAGGATAACATGGACAACACTACCGGACATACCCCCTACGAGTTAGTGTATGGAAAACAAGTCCTTTTACCTATTGAATTTCAAGTTAAAACATTTCGTATGGTAGCACAAATAGGCATGAGTTTGGATGAAGCACAAAAACAACGAATATTGCAGATTAATGAGTTAGATGAGATCAGACAAGATGCACTCCAAAGAACCATGTTAATATAGAATCAATGAAAGACATGGCATGATAAATTTATTAAGAAAAATTAATTTAATACTGGAGATTGGGCACTACTTTTCGACTCACGGTTCAAAAATTTCAAAGGAAATTTAACTACCTTTTAAATGGGACCATACGAAGTAGTTACAGCTATTGACAATGGGTCAGCTGAAATTAAGACAATTTATGGTTCACAAATTTCCTTTGTAGTAAATGGACACAGACTTAGACTTTATCACCAACCAACATCTAAACAAGATTTCATACAGAATGTTTTGCAGCAGGGGGAAATGGAATTAGTTGAAGGGGAAGTTATTCCTCCTCCTCTTGATCCTTAAAAAGATATTTTGGGGTTATCATCACTTGTATATATATAAATATGTTCTTGATTTTCTGAATAAATAAGAGTCATTTATAACATATTGCTTACAAGGGACTCTTTTTCTTTTTTTGTTATATATGTTTTCATGAATAAAATGAATCATCTAACAAGCAGTTTTGCAGTATGATTACAAATACTTTATCTCTATAAGAAGCTCATGGAGTATTACTTGAAAAAGGGAAGTATGTTAAAACAATCATCAGGTATCTTAACCTTTTTGGGGTACTTTTGGAATTTGCAGCTTATAGTGAAAATTCAAAAAAATACAATCCTGTGTATATCATTCTTAACCAACTCTTTTATGATTCATATGGTTTTTGGTATTTTGATTCAGACATGTATATTTTTTATTTGTTTTTGAACAAGTTTCTTGACAGACCCACTTTCATTATTATATTTTTCACAATCTCAACTTACACCTATGGATTACTAGTTCATCCTATACTTGTTATCAAAACTTGTCTCTCAAAGTATTTTGGTGATAACTCGAGAGTAAGTGAATTTTTTTCCTGTGGGAAACATTACTTATCTCTTATGAAGAAAGAAGGATTGTAAGGTCAAAGAACAACTTTAAGTTATTCTCTTTTGACATGATCTATGGTTAAGGCCATTATGAAATTACTTATAAGTTTATTTAATAAAAGTTGAATTATGTGTTTAGCAAGACCTAACACGCTCTAGGACCAATCAAATTCCATATATTTAATATCATTATACAAGGCAAACCCACCGGGGTACTGAACAAGCTTGCTAGCAGCGGGACTATGCTTGCATGGTACCAAGGTAAACCCGTCGAGGTACTGAAAAGGATTGCTGGCAGTAGGACAATACTGGGTAAAAGAGATCTAGTTAATGCACTACTATGCACATAGTTCGTAAAAACAATGATACTATAAAGAAATTTTTTAGAATTTATGAGTAAACATGTCCCTGCCAATTGTTTATAATGTCATTTGAGAATGGTTGTAAGTTGGGCTTGACCTTGGCCATCTAATTCAACAAATACCTAGGATGTCATTATCCTAGAAATGGGACCCATAGCTGTAAATCTCACACACTTCGGAGTAAACTTACATATTTTTTTATGACATGATATATTTCAAATGAGGCATGGATGACTAGCTTTTCCTATGGCATTCTTTTGGTTATATTATCCTCATTTAAGTGATCTTTCTAAGAACTATTATATTTTTCATGAATATACATATCTGAATCATTTCCATTTACTAATTAGTTTTTTTTTCTTACAAAATAATAACAGCATGATAGAAATCTTTATCTGGAACAATTAATTCTTCTCTCTTGTATGGCTTGAGGACACGCCATATCTTTGATTTGGGGGAGGATTAGGAAAAATTAGATTGTTTTTATTTTTTATTTATGTCAGATCTATTTATCCCTAACAAATGATAAGTGTTTTCAGGATAATGTAAGCAATGGAACTTGGTTATAGCATGAAGCATATTTTCACAGACAAATCAATATGGAGAACTATATGAAGGATCGAATGAAGGTCCAAATGAAATACCAAATGGCAATCTAAATAAAACATTGTGATATTATAGCACTTATGATTAAAATTTACTAATGAATTTTTTTTTTTGGCAAATAGTTTTTACCTCCATGTGGATGCTTTGACCTTAAAAGTTTTTTATCATTTCATTGTTGGCAACCCTATCCTCTTACCCAATCATGCATGTAAACTATCAAATGACTGATCTTCTTGTTAATCAAGGTTATTGAAAATGTGATTTATGCCCTCGTGTCATATGTTCAACCTGTCCAAAGTAAAACTTTGGACATGGTTGAACTAATTTCAAACCTTATGAATTCACCTATTAGTGCATATGCTCGATAATGGCACATGTTTCAAGGTTTGCTATGATAGGGTGATTTCTTAAACAAGTCAAACTTTGTGATATTACATTGTTTTTCATTTTCATTATTTCTGTAGAGCTATTTTCATCCATTTTTCTTACACTCTCTACAAAAATATTCTATATCATAACTATTGAACAATGCCGAATTACTTTGAACTTGAAAGCTATCAAATCAAGAATGTTGAAGAACTCAACAAAGCCATTTAATTTTTATACAATGTTTGACATGAAATATATGCTAATTTGAAAGCAAAATCCAGTTTAAACCACCTCCTTCATCTGCCAAGTTGAAGGCAGCTGCTAGCGCAACTCCTCCTTCTTCCTAAGTTATCTTTCTTTTTGCTCAGTGGGACCTGGCATTTCTCCGGTTTGAGGGAATGTTGAACCAGATTTGTCGTCATTTTTGGCAGTTAAATTACTCATTTAAACATATGTTTTGTCATCTTTTTAAATATTTTCTATAATGCGGCTCATTATTCAGTCCCAGGTATGAATGAATTTAAGGTTTATATAAAATCTGTTTATTTACAATTTTTTAAAATTGACATTGTTTGAAGCGCATTTGATATATTAATTTATATATATATTTGTTTGTATGTTATATAGTATTTTTGAATGAATTAACATCAAACACACATTCAGCTAGCTATGTGCACAACATGTTCAGCTCACCGTCCATCTCGCTGCGTGATATTCGTTGGCAAGTTTCCATGTATTAATTTTTTTTTATCTGCAGACCATAGTCCTTAGCGCACCCACAAATAGACATTGCATTCATCCTAGATATGTGCACAACACATCCAGCTCATGGTCCAACACATGGTACATCTCATCGTTCAGTTCGTCGAGCCAACCGCGTGCTGTGGAAAACTGATTTCAGGCATTAAGAAGTTGAAACAGCCTATGAACTACCTACTGTCCATGCGTTCAAGTGATGGAGAAGCACCTATTCTAGAAAGCGCGCCATCACGATGCCTCTGCTCGACACCACACCAACAGTCCATGTGTTTAGGTGATGAAATGGTTCGTGTTCTAGAAGACTCACCAGTGTGCTCTCCTGTGTCCAACGCCAATCCACCTGTTGTACTAAAGAAGGAGTTGTATGCCACATCACACACGCTGAAGAGATTCGTTCATGCTAACAAAGGATCCTGTGTACTACATCACACAATGAAGAGAGCCGACACGCGTTGAAGAAGGAATGGTCCTGTGTGTTGGAGTTTGATTAGTTAGACGCCATTATGGTTGACTAAATTTAGAGAGAATTCGACCACTAAAGGGTCGAATTGCTCATCCCTATAAACATTGTATAAAAACACCTCCATGTGCAGAGTTAAATAGTTAATCATTTCATTTGTTAGACAATCATTTTTGAAGAGAAGAATTATGTAACTCTATTCCATCATTTTAATAGAGTCGTATGCTTTGTTGTTTATTATTGCGTTCAAGTAAGCGTTATCCAGGCATCACCCCTAATTGCTGAGAGGGCCCCTCATCAACCAGAGGTTTATTTTATTGTAGTTTCATTACCTTTCTTCTTTTATAGTTAGTTTAATTTCTAGTTTGTTTCTACTATTAGATCATTGTAAACGTTTATTTCATTTATTTCCTATAATGCATTTTATTCCTGAAATTAAACAGCTAGTTGTGCGCATAGTTTGCTTTCAATTTGCTTTCAATCATTTCATTTCCAACTTTACTTTTCAGTTTATTTTCAAGTAGATAGAATATATCGTTGTTATCAAGTTAAAGTAGAATCAATTCTGTTTATTTCCTTTCTGTATAAGTTTATTTAAATTCCAGTTTATTTAATCTTAATGATTTCTTTATATTTATGAATTTGTTTAAGTTTATTTCACTATCAAATTTGATTAATAACTAGGTTTACTTACTATCTCTTTGAATTATATTTACATGTGCATAAATTCAGCTGAAGATTAGATCATTTAGATTAATTTCTGTTATTTTAATTGTACAAACTGTCATTCGAACAGCCTGTTTAAACTGTCATTTAGTCACCCCTTTCAAACCCACAGTTCATTCTATCATTCAGCCCATTGTTTCGTTCTTAGTGTTTGTAATGTTTTTGAAATTGTTTTAAGTTCTGTTTCTTTAGTATTTGAAGTATGCTTTGACTATAATAGTTAGATGTTAGTTCTATTTTACATTAAAGTTAAATTTGGATTGTTTTAGGTTATTTATTAAAAGTTACCTTACTTCTTTTCACGTTGAATATGTTTTGAGCTATTTTATGTTTTGTTTCTTAAGTTTGTTTCTGATTTCTTTTTACCGTTGTACTGTTTTGTGTTCATGCCTTTGGATTGATTTATCCATTTGCATGTAAAATTCAGTATTAGATGTGTTATCCTTAGTATGTTTTAGGCTGTTCCTTTTTCATTGTGCAATTACTAAAAAAGACTTGTAGGACAGAATTCAAAATTATTAAGTTTTCTACTTGTTTCTTTTACTAAGTTTTCTACTTATTTATGAATTAGGTCTTCTTGTATCCTAGTTTCCCATTTGAAAAATTAGTTGTTGATAGTATCTTTTTCAGTTTAAAGTTATTTTCTTATGAAATAAATTATTGATTGTTTAGTTTAGTATTCTGTTCTGGTTTAGTTACCTTAGTAGTTGAATTCTTAGGATTTTGACTCAGTTTTTCATTTTGAAAGATCTTTCGATCTTTTGTTTGTTAAAATATTTCCACGACACCATAGGAATCCCTCTACCTTCGCATATATTTTGTGTCAACTCTAAGCCTACCAACCCCGGTCGATAATTAAATATTAGGTGAATTAATCTAGATGATATAACACCAACAATTATAGATTTAAAAAGTGGTTAAAATAGTAAAAAGATAACAATACTGATTCACCCCCACCCTCTCAGTATTGACCAATAAACCAACAATTGGTATCAGAGTGAGTTCCTTCACTATAGTTTAACCACTGGAAGGAAGATCCCATTAAAACCACTATGGATCAATAAGAAGAGATTTACACAGTAAATGGATCTCCAATACTTGGAAAAGAAGAATACATATTTTGGAGTACAAGAATGAAACTTTATCTGAAGGCATTGGGACATGATGTATGGAATTCAGTGATCACTGATTACTTCCCACCAAAGAGGATAAGGACTCCAGCTCAAAATAAATCCAAGAAAAGTAGCTCAACGGCAATGGCTTCAATCCTTGATGGATTACCTGATGATGTCAAAGAAAAGGTAGGTGAATCTAACTCTACAAAGGAACTTTGGGACAAGATAAAATACCTCTACTCAATTGAGAAAAGAGAAGAAGGAATACTAGCTATTCTCGAGGATATTAGTGAAGATGAAGAATATTTATTTATAGGGACAACAAACTCAGATGAGGAATCAAAAGTGGACATACAAGCCCAATACATGGATGTTGTAGATGAAATTGAAAAATGTAGGAAAAAGAACAAAGTCTTGAAATAAAATTTCTCAAAATATCAAGAAGAGAAGAAGTCAAAAGAAGAGGAAGTCAAAACCCTCCAAGAAGAGCTACGCAATTCAAGACAATAAGTGTTGCCTAGTATGGAAGATGTCAAGAGCTTAAAAAAGAAGTTGTTGAATTCAAGGAATAAGTAAAGAAGTTAAAAGATCAGTTGATTGTTAGTGAGAAGTTCAAGGAAAGTACTGAAGCTCTTAATAAAGTCCTCAGCTTACCAAGATCCCCCAGGGATAAAGGAAGTCTTGCATATAATCATAAAGGATCAAGCTCCATCATTCATGAAAATGTTGAAAATGTTAAATGTCAACATGATGCCTTCAAAGATACACCCAAGTAGCAGAAGAATTACAAGGAAATGAAGTCCAGTTATCATAATTCTGCTCATCCTCCCAAGATGAAAATTTTCAAAAGACATGCAAAATAAAAGAGCCATTACAAGCAGAAAAACCAGAGATTCTCCAAACATACATTCTATGGATATTGTCATTGCTGTCACAAGTTTGGTCACAAGGATTATGATTGTAGAATCAAAGAAGAAGATGAAGGGATGATAAGGAAAGAAGACACCAACATTTCTAATGGAAAAAGACTTATTTATTTCATATGTCACATCATTGGACATTTTTCCTCTAAATGCACCTACACTAAACAAGATGAGAATGAATATAAGGAAATTTCGAAGTTCAAAAAGGGTAAACCAAGAAACAAGAAAAAACCCTATGGGAAAATTAAAATTGTTTACACCATGGAAGATAGTGAAGATTTAGATTGAAGTGAAGTCGAAGAAACTGAATTTTTATTTATGGGCCTAAACACTCATGCCTCAAATAGTGACTCAAATGTAGAAGGAGAAGTAGACCTAAGAGCTGAACTTGTTAGCACCCTTGAAGAACTTGACAAATGTAGGAAAAATAACAGACAGACAAATCTCACCATCAGTCAGTTGGAAGCTCAACTTCTAGATGCCAAAAAGGTTGAGGAGGACCTAAACCTACAACTCAAAAGAAGAATACAGGAATTTGAAAAGCTTGCAGAATAAATCATGCAATTCAAGAGAAAGCTTGATGAATGATCTATCAAATCAAATTTTGAGAATAGCTCAAGGATTCTAGATGACATTCTGAGTAGCCAAAGACCATGAAGTGATAGTTCTGGTTTAGGGTTCATTAAAGAAAAGAATCCAGAGAGTTTTCTTGTCACCAATCAAGAAGGAAGTAAGAAAAGCTATGCTGAAGTACTAAAGACTCCAGCTAAAAAGGAAGGAAGCAAGAAAGAAGGCTTAATTTCTCAAGATAAAAAAAGAAATAATATATAACCCAAGAGACCAAATAGATATCTATAGATCTTTTTAGGTCACTGCTATTCTTGTAATAATTTTGGTCATAAAGCATTAAATTGCAAAATTGAAAGAAAGGTTTCTGAATACAAGAAGAAGTCATCAAGTAATTGATCGAAGGGAACTAAGAATCTTTTTACACTACTCCAAAAATATGACATATAATGTTATAAGTGTAATAACCATGGACATATGGAAAGAGATTGTAAATTGAAGACTCCTACAAAGAATAATGTTGCAAACAAATATCAGAAAATCAAACGAAAGATGTGGAGAAGAAAGGAAGACTCCAAAGTTGCAGAAGAAATAAATATTTCAAACTTCAATGAGGTCTCCAAAGATAACGATGAGCATAATAGAGGCATAAATAAGGATGACATCCTTTATGAGGAAAAGCAAGATGGAGATATAAAAGAATACACTGATAAAGATGAAGGTGATGAAGAAGGATGTAGTGATGACTGTGGAATCCTTTTTTCTAGAAACTCTCTCGTGATTTAAAGAAAACCCTAAAAATAACATTGGAAGGGATCTTATACTCAAGGGGATTTAAAGTCAGAAAATTCCAATTGGTATCTAAGAAAAAACTCAATTGGTGTCTAATGTTGAAGTATATTGAAAGCTATCTTCTTCAAATATGATGGGAGATCAAGGTTGGTGTATGGATGACATAAGAGAAAGTATGAAGTAACGTGAGAAAAACAAAATGTGAGAGTAATGAAGACCACGATGTCTGCAATCAAATAGAATATGAAGATGATTATGTTCACTTAGTATTTGAAGTCATGACACATAAAAATGGTTGACAGTAAAAGAAAACTCAAGTCTAAAAAATAAAAATTCAATCTATTGATAAGGTAGCAGGATGAGTTCAGCATTGACAAAGAAAAAGTTTGAGGTTATGAGTCTTTGTATCTAAGATAGTGAGACTAGAGAAACTATGTAATAAAATGAAGTAATCTCTGTGTTGAGGATCCAAAGTTATGGGTCTCTGGACAGTTGATAATATAGATCTAAAATCCAAAAGAATCTAGTAGTATATGCTAGGTTTTTATATGAAGATTTAAATGCACAGGCTTAAGTAATTCTAGTAAAAGCGGAAGCTAGTTAACTTTGAGGAAGAATAGACCATTAGATATGGCAGCAGGAACAGAGTTAAAAAAAAAAATGTATCCTAGACATAAAATGTTTAGTGTGAAAAAATGTTGAGTGTAAACTTTGTCACAAAAATGTTGACAAAGGAGAGGAAGTACAATGATAGGGGGAGTCCATGGATCTATCAGTTAAGCTATCATTAAAGAACATGAAGTGTTAAGATAAATGATAATAAATTGATTAAATAACACATTTCAGTTAACAAAGGGGAGATATGATGATAGGGGGAGTTGTCACAAAGTAGAAAGACATGAAATCCTATATCAAAATAGGTACAACATTGGTATAAAAGGTTATCCTTTATCATTGTTGTCAAAGGGGGAGAATGTTTAGAGGTTTCCATCAATGCCAAAGGGGGATAGTGTTGAGTATATAGTTGTCATTGATGTCAAAGGTGTTCACGAATGACAAAGGAATAACTAGTGGGTATGATGGCAGGACAAACTCAGTGAAAGACTAAGGTAGTGATGGCATGGCATGGCATAGTTGAGGATGTGGCATGACACATATGATGACATGGAATATGATGATGTCCTAATGATGATGTCATAAAATTTCAGTTATAACAAATGTAATGGATGATATGGGCATGGATGATAAGACATCATGAATGATTGATTTGAAGACTTCCAAGATAGTGTCGACAGTATGATGTAAAGAATGGTTAATGAAACAAATAATAGAGGTTAGGTGGAGTTAGAGATGAAGTATGAAAGACAAAGCTAGTTAGAAAAATGAAGAGTGGAACTGCAGAAGAGTGAAATGAACGGGAGATAGAGTATATGTAACAATCGAAGAACATAGAAACTATATCTGCAAGAGTGTTTATAAATTTCTTATAATCAGCAGCATGATGAAATTCTATGCGTATATAAATCTTCAAAACTGTTAGAAACAATCGCAGAGGATTTTCACAAAGAAATCATGTAGATCCATAAATTCATGGTGAGATCTGCATTCGATCTAAAATCAACGGTCAGGAAGCATCCCGCACGAGATCCGGCGATTAAGGATCAATTCCGCAACAATCAAGATTGAATGGCTTATTAGTCCCACACTAGATCTTATGGTTAAGGATTAATTTCGACAGTTAGGCAGAAAATCCAAAGTTC
This sequence comes from Pseudotsuga menziesii, assembly GCA_001517045.1. NCBI lineage: Eukaryota > Viridiplantae > Streptophyta > Pinopsida > Pinales > Pinaceae > Pseudotsuga > Pseudotsuga menziesii. Next base: position 111,504 of record LPNX010275892.1, read on the forward strand.
TGGAAAAGATCAAGATCGTAAGGCTAAGATTAGTGCCGCTAAAAGAGATCAATGGTGCGGAAGAAAAAATGCGGAAAGGGAATTGTGGAAATAACATTTAAAGATTCTATGAACCCGCAATCTAGAAGATAGAAGGTCAGGAAAAACTCCACAAAATATCATTGGTTCAACAGAAAAATTGGGGAAAGTGAAGCTTGTAGAAAGGAGCTTGCGGAAAGAATCTTGCGGAAAGGAGCTTGTGGAAAGAAGCTTGCAAAAAGGAGCTTGCGAAAAGGAGATTACAGAAAGAATATTGGGGAAAGGAGCTTGCAGAAAATCAAGATATGATTTGAAGAAATGTTACATCTTGCATCTCGCATCTTGCAACCCGCGATTTAGGAGATTGATGGACAGGAAGACATCTGCATAAGATCAACTGTGCAGAATGATTGGTGCAGAAAGATAACTGCAGAAATCGTGAAAAGACATTTTGGAAAAGTCACAACCTTGCATTCAGCAATCCTCATCTTGCCTTAGATAAACAGTTAGGAAAACACCTGACGAAGATCAACGGTGGGGAATCATTGATGAGGAAACTATGGCGCAGAAATACGATTTTGAGGAGGAAATCTATGTGTTAGATCGATGGTCCAGAGAGACTTATAAGAAATAGGATCAACGACTCTGATTAAAGCTGGAAGATGATCTTGCGGAAAGAAATAGAGAGTCTCAAAATTAGATCAATGACCTAGATTGATTATGGAGAAGGAGATTGCGGAAGCACCAGGAAAAGTTAAGTCGAGCTGTGGAAATGAATTATAAAGTTTTGAATGAATGAAAGGGTGCAGAAGAATGTTCTGGTTCGATATTTACATGTAGTAAATATTTTCTGCAATGCTTACAAGTGATGCCCTCAAGCATGAAGAGATTATACGCCATTATTGGAAGAGTATATGATGGTTTTAATTTTAATAATTAAATGTTCATAAACATAATTATGATAAGTGTGATTATCAGATTTGAAAGGGCATTTTTGTGAAAGGGTGTGTTTCCAGAACAATATGTCCGCAAGAAATGTGAAGATACTTATACATAGAAGTATGAGTGAGAGAAGTGTCTCGGAGTCCATATCAGAAAATTATAAATAGAGACTAGTGGGTGTGAAATAGAATAGAGGGAAAAGAAATATAGCATATTATAGAAAACATAATAGGGTGGCAGGGTGGTGCTAGGGTAGGAAACAGGTCTGTAGGGGGTTGTTTCCTCCTTCCAACAGAAGCTGGTAAATGGGGTGTAGGGACATCCTGACAGTTGTAGCCGACAAAATAAGGTGTCTTAGCATCCTTTCAGTAGCAGCTGACAAAACAGGGGGTCGTAGCCTTCTTCCAGTGGTAGCTGGTAAATAGGGTGTCATAGCATCCTTTCAGTAGCAACTGATAAACTAGGGAGTTGTAGCCTCCTTCCAATGGTAGCTAGTAAATAGGGTTTCATAGCATCATTTCAGTAGTAGTTGATAAAATAGGGGGTAGTATCCTCCTTCCAGTAGTTGCTGGTAAATAAGGTGTAATACCATCCTTGTCTGTAGCAGCAGGAAGAACTTTTTGTAACTAACAATTTTGCAGTAATAGGACGTATTGGTGGTTTACCCTATGGGGATTCCACGTTAAAATTGTGTTATGTGTATTCTTTCTGTTATGTGTTTTTAAATGATAGATTTAAAAAGTGGTTAAAATAGTAAAAAGATAACAATAATGATTCATCCCCCACCCCCTCTCAGTATTGACCAATAAACCAACACAAACTCTTCACCACAATGCTTAGATATATCACTAATAGAAACAACACCTTCAACAGGTAAGGAAAGAGTTCTTACTAACCTTTTTAGTTTATTTTCTTTTCGAAACAGGATTTCTGGATCGAATATTTTTTGAAAAGATTCAGCATCAGGATTGCTCCTCGTGTTGGTTCTTCTGGCTTCCTGTATTTCCCAGTGGATTCACCTTCCAAACATTTCAAGTGGAGTCACCAGAGCATATATAACCAGCATGTTCCTATGAACGACCGCTCAACCAATTCGTAGAACTAAACAATGTCATTTTCCCAAGGAGATAATATAGATTATTCCTCGGTAGCGTCGCTAAGATGTTATCACCCTATAATTTTTTGTATGGTTGCGGTAGGAGAATCACATGGGTAACCATTTCAAACCAATCTTTAGACTGTATTCTAGCCTATACGGTCAGAGATGGCTCTCTCTATGTCACATGGTCATTCACATACACATTTTTGGCTTTAAGAAAGCATTCAGAATGCTAGATATCTGATGAGAACAGGGTATTTGTAATTTCAAAGGGGGTAAAATAGAAAAACAAGAAGTACCATTGGGAAATGGAGTCACAGCCTAAATCAATCAAGGGTATTACATTGAAAATGAGTGGGTATTTTTCTTTGTACTCTGAGGCAAAGTATGTGTCACATTTAGTCAAATATCTTCAAGTTGTGATAGGAAAAAGGAGACTGATCCCAGTGAAGCAAGAGGCACCTATCTATGGATTAATATTTTGCACCACCTTTAGCAACAACAACAATAAAGGATAATAATTGATACAGAGCACCTAATAGAGGGTAAATTCTATAACAGTCATCATAAAAACATCACAAATGCAATATCTAATGTGAGAAGCGCTTAATGAAGTGAATTCCTCACATACAACTAGAAAGCATTAGCATAAACTCACAGAAATGAAAATGATGCAAACATGAAACACAAACTGAATGTAGAACACCATGGTGAATCTCAGAAATGCAGAAGAATATTTCTCATTAACACTTCCAAGAAAGTTTACAGAGATATAAAAACCAAGAGCGGAAGGCTTCTGAATGAAAGTTCCAACCCTTTCTTCCTCTATCGAGGTTACATTTATAGTGTCAAAATAGAGCCAAATTCAGTTACAAAATTGGGAATCAATCCTGAATCATCATTTCAAATCCTAACAAATTCCTGAGGTGAAAGGTTCATCATGATTTACACATAAAACAACAAATATGGGGTAACAGACATGCTGGATCAAAAATGGAAATGCGACGTCTGGGATGCAGGCTCGCTTGATTGAAAATGATGTTTCAGAGCACCTCTTAATGGTTTTACTCTCCCAAGAAAAATATGCACCATTAAATTTATCCATGATTCATCTCCATTTCACACATACACTAATCTTCTTCCTCCTTGCACCTTTGGTCTGCGAAATCAATCTGAGCCACAGATGCAAACGTTGCCATGATCTCTGCCATCCAAAATGTGGGGAACTACCATATTTCACTAAACCAGACCATTCTTATCGATCATGCATGTTTTGGCCATGAAATCCCCAGCGACCGTATATCTAGGTTATTCGTAGATCTAGGCCATCAGGTCATGGGGTCCATACCACATTCCACATATTTTAATTGTTAACCTTTTCTATGCATGTTGGATTGGTGGAATGGATGCTAGCCATGGATCCTAATCTTGCTTTGATCTGGGCCATCGAATATCGAGCCTTGTACCAAACTCCATTGATTCCCAAAATTGGTTGTGGCATGCATGTTGTATCATCTGACCCTCTCTCTGTCGTAGATATTCTCACTTCTGCAAATCTGACGGTCGATCCTCTCTGAGTGTTAACCCCATTTTGTCGATCATGAATAATAATTTCTTGCCAGTATATTCACCCAATGGAACTGCTTATGGCCATCGATCTCCATTGACGCTGATCTGCACCTTCCATAGTTGTCTGACTATGACCTTTAGGAAACATTTCATGTTGTACTCCCCTCCATATGACCTGACCCTAGGATTTTTTTAATGTTTCCTTATTCCATGACAAGGCATGGATCCTACAGAACACGCTCAATACTCCTTTAGGTCATATGACAGAAATGTCTTAACCTTTCTCTTCTTTGTCAATGGTTTATCCTTCTACAGGGAATTAGTGTTGATGCCTTTGTAGAAGATTTTAATATTTAGTACAGGTGCTAACACCTTCTTTCTGGGAGAAGCCACGTGCCACAAATCTTGCCTTGGTTTTTTCAATGCTACATTCTGCAACATGCTTGATCTTGTAGACCCACTTCGAATTCACAACAGAATTCCCTTCTGGTCTCAGAACTATTTCCCATACATCAATCTTCATAATCGACTGGTACTCCTCCATCATGGCGTCCTTTCATTCTTTCTTTTCTGCATCCTCTTCATAGTTATAAGTCTCTTTATCAATGATTTCACATAGCAGGGAAACATAGTTGTTGTATGGATTAGGTATGTTCCTCCTCTATGCATCCCATTTGGAGTGCCATGCCTTTCTGCATATTGTATTAGCTCTCGCGCCCATGTTGGTTTTCTCTTGTGGGAGTTCTTCTCGTGAAGTGGTTCTATAGGTTCTTGTGGTTTTTACATGTCGTGGTCTTCATGGTATTCTTGAGTTGTTTCTTTGATTATCGTGTCTCGGACCCTAGTTTCTTTAGGTTCTTCAACCTCTTCAATAGGTATTTTTTTGGATTTGGAATATGTTGAGTCTTCGTCAAATGTTACGTCTCGGCTGATGTCAATATTATTAAATCCTAGAAAGTATATTCGGTAGGGATTTGAAGTATCACGGTATCCTACGAATATCCCCTTCCTTCTTGAAGGATTGCGCTTGGTCTTGTTTTCCTTTGGGATGCGTATGTACAATGAGAAACCAAATATTCTAAGATGGCTAACTTCTATTTTCTCACCTGAGAAAGCGTCTTCAGGATTCTTATTTTCTAGTACTTGGTGAGGAGTTTGGTTATGTACATACGCAATTTTCCTTGTTGCTTACGCCCATAGGTGCATCAGAAGATCCTGTTCATGTAGCATTTCTTTCATTGCTTCCATTATAGTTATGTTATTTCATTCTGCAATGTCGTTCTATTGAGGATTGTACGGAGTAGTCAAATCCCTCTTAATCCCAAATTCTCTGTAAAGTTCCTTGAATTCTTCTAAGGTGAATTTCCCACCATTATCCAACCACAGATTCTTGATCTTCATTTTATTGTGGTTTTTTACCAAGGTTTTGAATTCCTTGAACTTACTGAATACTGTTGGATTATCCCACGATACTGAGAGGGGGGGGTGAATCAGTATTGTCTATTTCTTCCAAAAATAACAAAACACACAATGAATCAAAAAAGTTAAGACACCAATTTTATCATGGAAACTTCAAAGAGAAAACCACCAATTCAAGCTCATTAATAAGATGAATTTACAAAATTGATTTATCTGCTTGCTGCAGAAAGGAGGCACCAACATCTATATTTATGCTTGCTTCAACATAAAAGGATGCTACAACACTAAGGTTTATGTCTTCTCCAACCGACAAGGATGCTTCAACACCTAGGGTTTCTTCCTGCACCAACAAAAAGGGATTCTACGACACCCTTTGCAAACTTATAGCCTGCCCTAGCACCACCCTTCCACCCTTGACTTATTTTTATCAGTATGCTATTCACTTTTTGGAATATGTCATTCGTAATCACAGAGACAGGTTTTTCCTTGAACTATTCTGTTTATAAATACCTTCACGTTTCCTATGGACGCATCTCTTCACCATTGCACTATTTCATTCTTTGATCATGCCTCTTCATGAGAACTCAATTCCTCATTCTAGAATTGAGCTAACAAGTCATCTATCTCCATTGTGATTCTACAAAAAAACTAAAATAATTCTCTATTAATCGATTTACAGTTTAATCTTCCAGTCATGTTCTTTTGCAATTTCTATTTAAGAAATCATCTTGAGCCATTGATCTCATTTCGGTATTTTTCCTGACCGTAGATCTGAGATAAAAATCAGATAATGGATATGTGACTTTTTCCAAATATCATTCCACTATTTCCACTTTTCAAACCAATCTTTCTGCACCATCGATCTAGTTTAATTTTTATCTTGGACGTCGATCTTTCAGATTGTGAATTGCGGGTTTGTGACCTCTTCAACATGTCATTTTGAGATTTTTTCTTTCCGCGCCAATATTTATGTTCTCATTCGAGTTCTATCATGACAGTCGATCTTCTATATTTTGGATTGTGGGTTTGTGACCCTTTTCAACATGTCATTTTGATATTTCTGCTTTCTGCACTGTCGATCTTATGTGGATGTTTTTCGGACCGTCAATCTTTCGGATTTTGGGTTGTGGGTTTGTGAAATTTTTAACATGTATTTTCAGGATTTATGCTTTCCTCCATTTTTTCTTTCGTAACGTTGAGCTTATGCGTATTTTTTCCGGACCGTCGATCTTCCAGATTTCAAGTAGCAGAACTATGACATTTCCCAAATTATTTTCTTGATTCTCTGCCTTCCGCTTCTTGACTTCCACATTCCGCTGACGGACTCCTTTATTCACCATTGATCTTTTGCGGATGTCTTCCTGACCTTTTATCTACAATCAAATGCGGGTTTGTGGATCTCCACTTTTCTTTAAGTGAAAATCATTCCCCACCATATATTTCCTTGTGGATTCAATCCTAACCATTGATTTATGATCCAATGTGGGTTTGTGGATCTTCCCTTTTCTTTGTGCGGAAATCATTCACCACCGTTGATCTTCTAAAAATTGGCTTTCGCATTTCTCAAGACTGATCTGGACCTTCCACGTGTTGATGTATTTGTAACTTCGGAATGTATTCATCCGTATATCTTAGGTATTTTACCCTGATGTTTATTCTAGGATGTGTCTATAATGTGAAAGTCATGTCAAGTCATTGTGGGTAACCCTCCTATTTGTCAAGGGTTAAAGTCCCCATAGTTGTGGGGCCCTAGGGTTATTAGACTATCCTAGTAAATTCGACCCTAGGTGAGTCATTGTAAGTTGGGACAATAGTCCCCACCATCGAATTCAAGGTTAACCCTCATTGTTGAGCAGAGGGAAAATTCCCCACAAGTTGTGGGGCACTAGGGTTATTAGACACTCCTAGAGATGTCGACTCTAGTAAGTAATTGTTAAGTGAGGCCGACATGTTGGAGTGCACTTCAAGTGAACAAAATAATATAAATAGAGAGTGAGCCTCTCTATTTAAGACACACACTCACTCATTGTGCCACATGAGTGAGAGAGGAGAAGCTCTCTCAGTGTGAGAGAGAGAGACAAAAGCTGCGGAGATCATATTTATGTTTTCAGGTTTTACTGCTGCCATTGGTGCTCATTCTATCTTTGAGGAAGTTGCGGGGTTTTCTCATTTATGGTTTCCCCGAGAAAAATTCTTTGTGTCTCTTGTCTCTTTTTTTTATTGCTGTGCATGTTATTCTCTCAGTTAAAGATCCTAAGATCATAATGCTATCTTAGAATGATAAAAATCTAACATGGTATCAGAGCTAACCTGAGAATAAGACATTGTGCAGCTACAAAATCTAGGGCTTCTTACTTTTTGGGTCTCTCTCCACAATCCATCAACAAAAGTATGCTAGGATGACTCTCCATTGAAGGGCGCATCTTTCTGTCGAAGCAGAATTCGATTCCGAGCATTTTCAGTTTTGGTGTAGGAAACTAGGGATTTCTACAGAAGAGGAATTTTTGAGTGAGGCCAACATAGGATTTATCTCCTCATCAAAATCGAATTTTAGAGACTTGGATCAATATTTTTGGTTGGGTGAAACTTCGGGAAAGTCAAACCCTAGTTTGACCCCGAGCTAGAAAAACCCTAATTACTAAAACTGCTATGTTTTGGTACATTTTCTATATCCTGAGATTGGCGATGGCTCAGGAGCTGAAAATTACCAAGTCCTAAGATAAAATATTTATTTCCACTGTATCCAAAATTAAGCCTCATATTCGCTATATTCATGGAGATATGATCCCTCCAAGTTAGGGTTCCAACCTCTTCCAAAATTCATCCATAAACAGGACACCTGAGGAGAATTGCTATATCTTGGGCTACAAAGGTCCAAATGAAATTTATGAATCTGTTATAGAAAGGGAATGGAATTTAATTTCTTTGATCTTTAATTTAGGCTCAGAAGATGAACCAGTAACACATGGAAGTCCGTACAACTTTGTTGTTCGGAACCATCCTGTAACAGGTCACCTTGGTAAAACAATCATAATTCCCCATTGGTGAACCCCATTCTGATGGAACCTATGGTGTTGGAGCAGGGACATGTGAGGATACCTTAGTACAAAGTTTTATACATAGAGGAGTGGTAATTTCAGAGATATCATAGAAATAGTGATAGACATTTCTGCAGAAGAAATTGGAAAACTAGGGCTTCCTGTTCTGCGAGCTTCCCTCCACTGTTTTCAGAAAATGAGTACATTGGACAGATCCATTTGAAGATATCTATCCTTCTATCCAATTAGATCTGAAAGATTCCAAGTTTTTAAAATTAGGGTTTCTCTGACAAACCCTAGATCAGCCAGCTTCGGAACCAAGACGGACACCTCGAATCGGTAAGATCTAATCTTTTGCTATTTTCATTTGAGTTTCTAATTTAAAAGTGATCTATCACATCATCTTGATGATAAGCTTGGTGAAGTTGAAAACTTCCAGGCATGGAAGCATATGATCTCCCTGAAGAAAATGAATTGGGCACCTACACAAGTAGAGAGGTTCCAGTTCTAGAGGGAGATGAGGCTAGAAGCCTTACACAAGAAGAACTTGGTCAAGGACAAGAAGATCATTGTTTATTCAATCACGGATCAACTTGTACCACAAGTGTCTTTCCTAAAGACACTGAAGATGTTTGATTCCCTAACCAAGCTATTTGAAGGAAAGAATATAAATCAGAATATGACCTTAAGAAACCAGTTGAAGAATGTGGAGATCCAGAATGTAGAGACCATATCGTCATACTTTACGAGGGTCTCTCAAATCATAGAACAACTTGAAGCAGTAGAAGAAGAAGTGGAGAATGCAGAAGTGGTGATAACCATCTTGAATGGCCTCCTAGGATCATGGGATTCAATCATTTGAAGAATGTGTGCTAGAAGGAAGTGATTACTTTCAGAAGACTTTGAGAAGAAGAAGAAGCTCGACTCATAAGAAGAGAAGAGAAGATGGGAGAAAATGAAGATAAAGCTCTCACCATCCAAATAAGATCCCTCAATTGATGAGGAATATGGATATCTCAACTCTTGAAGAACCTCTTATTCACCTTAGCATTCGGATAAGAAACGATGCTATTATGAATGAAGAAGACGATGAAGCTGAAGGCTCAAGAAGGAGTCTACCCACGAAACAAATAAAGATAAGTATTCAATTGTCATTTCATGATATTGTTTTGTTATGCATTTGTTTATATTCAGTTGATGTATTACGCATGATAGAATGTTTTCATTAATGACAGTATACTACTAATATGCATGTGATGGGTAATTAGCTCATGGTGCTATACAACACTCCATTGCTACTTATCTAGAATGAAACCTCTTTGCTGACATATTCAATTAGTGCACAATCTCAATGTTGTCCTGGTAGAGATGGAAGGCATCTAGAAAGTTTCTGTGAGATATGGATGGATGTTGTATTGGCTAAAATAGTTGCATTATCATATATTTATGCATAAGAATTTACCAATATGAATATTCCTTATGAAATGTTTCTAAATATACAAATGAATTTGACTTGTAGGAAAGATTGCATACATAATCACCTACAAGCAAAGAAGGATGAGACTTGTTCCGAAGAACCAGTGACGACAGTTCAAGATAAAGAATAATATGATGAATGCAGGGACATCATTGATGCAGAACCTTCAAGATACGAAGAAGTAACCAAGAAGAAAGGGAAGACTAGTTCAAGAAGAATGATGTCTAGGATGCAGTATCAATACGTCAAGGGAAGTTCGTAGTTCCATCATGCAGTAGATGGAAACATCATACAAGGAAAGATTCATAGCACGAGGCCTCTCACGAAAAGAAGGCATAAACTACAATGAGACATTTGGATACAGCTTGATGAAGACCTGAACCTTTGGTACAAGGTTGAAGATGAAAGCCTATAGAGGACGACAATCTCATAGATGGGTGCAAGAAGAACTTTTGAAAAGGTTCAAGATAGAGGATCTTGGTATCCAGTGATACTAGATGGATACATAGAATATTAGTAGCAGAGGAAGCTACTTGTCACTCCGGTACATAATGTTTCAGTGCATAGAGTACGAAATACAGAGGGAGAATGATGCTCTGCTTTAGAGGGAGTGACTGCAGAAGATGCTGAGGTTTGACATGGTATGATAGGATGGATAGATTACTGATGACTATAGGCTTTACTGAGAGTAAAGAGGATTCCAACCTTTGCTTCAAGGTTGAAGGCGAAAGATCAATGATGCTCCTGTTATGTGTCGATGCACTACATTCTAGGCATGGAGGTGTGGAAAAGGGAAGTATGTAGTAGAGATCCTGAAGAGGTTTAGGATGATGGACTGCAAGGCCATGGCCACACCTATGGCATCAAACATGAAGCTGTTGAGTGATGCTTCATCAGAAGCGGTTGATGCTACGATGTATCATTAGATGATTGGTTCCTTGATGTACCTGACGAATACGAGACCAGATATTTTCTTTGCTATGAACACATTGAGACATGTTCACCTGATGGTTGCAAAGCATGCAGTGAGGTACCTGAAGGGTACAGCTGATTATGAGCTCAATTATGAGGCGAATCAAAATATTATGTGGATTCATATTGGGAAGGCAGTGCCATTGATAGGAAGAGGACTTCGAGGTGCTACTTCAGTATGGGATCAAGTGTGATCTCTTGGTTTGGCAGGATGGAGTCCTATATGGCGCTGAGTACAGCTGAGGTAAAAGATGTTGCCACTTGTTATTTGGGAGGTAGTATGTTTCTTTTGAAAACTACTATTTGATTTGGTTGATATGACTTGCATTTTGTTGTATGATGCAGAGAGGAGCAGTGATCCAGATAGAGATCTCTTGAAAGAAGGATTTCTAGCATAGTTGATGAGACAGGTTTCCCTCGAATGTAATCAGTCTTGGTGAAGCTTGTAGGTCATCCTTGGACGTAATCAGCCCTGATATGATTCTATGCTAGAAATGGCCAAAGTAAATTTTGCGTACTTCAGGGAGAATCTTGGTGTTCTCGAGATCAAGGTTCTCTCTAAGGGGAAATGATGATACCTAGATCCATTCTGACATGGGAGAGGATTAAGTTCCTTCCATGGTCAGATGTAAGGGTTGAGCCATTCTATCATGGTGAGAGGATTTAGGTTCCTTCCATGTTGGATATGAGTGCTGAACCATTCTGATGCGACTGTAGGATTGGTTCCTACATTATCAAATATAAGGGCTATTACCATTCTGGGAATGGAGGTGCCTGGTCAATTACAAGGAAAACTCAGTCTAGGACTGAGAATCCATTCTGATGTGAGAGAGGGATGTGTTCCCACTTGATCAGATGTAAGGACTGAACCATTCTTTCATGGCTAAAGGATTAGGTTCCTCCCATGTCATATGTGAGTGTTTTCCATTCTGATGAGTACGTCAGATATAAGGGAAACTGCCATTCTCTGGGAGAATGGAGGCACCTGGTCAGTTACCAGGTAGCTCAGTCTAGGACTATGGGACATTCTGATAGGACTGTAGGATTGGTTCTTACATGATCAGATGTGAGTGAATGCCCTTTTGATGTGATGTGTTTACACATGGTCGAATGTAAGTGCATATCCTTTCTGATAGGATGAGTTCAGATATAAGTGCTGAGCCATTCTGGTGCGATGTGTTTACACATGGTCAGATGTGAGTGATGTGCCTTTCTAACAAGATGGGGTCAGATGTAAGTGCAGAGCCTTTCTGATGTGATGTGCTTGCACATGATCGGATATAAGTGCTGAGCCATTCTGGCACGATGTGTTTACACATGATCAGATGTGAGTGCTGGGCCTTTCTGACAAGATGAGGTCAGATGTGAGTGATGGGCTTGCCTTTCTGACAAGATGAGGTCAGATGTAAGAGCTGGGCGGGCGATTCTGACTTAAGTGTCAGATATAAGCACTGATGAAGACCTACATGAGTGTAGTCCTACAGGATTGACTCTGTAGAACTTCCTATGACGAGAAGAATGAAGAAGATAGCACCATTTGATTGAGATAGCAGAAGCAGTAATGATGATGATGATTCAGTGATGATCCAGCTTCAAAAATGATCTAGATCAAGTGATGATCTAGACTTGATGATAATCTAGTAGTGATGATCCCGATGAAGTGATGATCCAGACTTGATGATGATCTAGTAGTGATGATCCCAATCAAGTGATGATCCAGACTTGATGATGATCCAGTAGTGATGATCCTAATCAAGTGATGATCCAGACTTGATGATGATCTAGTAGTGACGATCTCAATCAAGTAATGATCTACACTTGATGATGATCCAGTAGTGATGATCTATATCAAGTGATGATATAGACTTGACGATGATCCAACAGTGATGATCTAGACTTGATGATGATCTAGTAGCGATGATCTAGATCAAGTGATGATCCAGCAGTGATGATCCAGATCCAGTGATGATCTAGATCCAGTGATGATATAGATCCAGTGATGATGATCCAGATCGAGTGATGATCTAGATCCAGTGATGATGATCCAGATCGAGTGATGATCCAGATCCAGATGAAGATGACTTGAAGATGAAGATGATGAGAACTTGAGGATGATTCATATGATACAGAGAAGAAGACTTGTGCTAATAAATTGTGTTGAGAGAATACCTTCCTAGTTAAGAGGGAGTGTTGATGTATTTGTAACTTTGGAATGTATTGATCTGTATATCTTATGTATTATACCCTGATGTTTATTTTGGGATGTGTCTATAATGTAATTGAGTCATGTCATTCCCTGATGTTCCAATTGGGAATTTTCTATAATGTGAAAGTCATGTCAAGTCATTGTGGGTAACCCTCCTATTTCTCAAGGGTTAAAGTCCCCTTAGTTGTGGGGCCCTAGGGTTATTCGACTATCCTAGTGAAGTCGACCCTAGGTGAGTCATTGTAATTTAGGGAAATAGTCCCCACCATATAAGTCAAGGTTAACCCTCCTTGTTGAGCAGAGGGCAAAGTCCCCACAAGTTGTGGGGCACTAGGGCTATTAGACACTCCTAGAGATGTCGGCTCTAGTAAGTAATTGTTAAGTGAGGCCAACATGTTGGAGTGTGCTTCAAGTGAATGGAAGAATATAAATAGTGAGTGAGCCTCTCTATTTAACACACACACAATCACTCATTGGGGCGCATGAGTGACAGAGGAGAAGCTCTCTCAATGAGAGAGAGAGAGAGAGAGAGAGAGAGAAGCTGTGGAGATCATCTTTATGTTTTTGGGTTTTACCTGCTGCCATTGGTGCTCATTCTATCTCTGAGGAAGTTGCAGGGTTTTCTCCTTTATGGTTTCCCTGAGGAAAATTATTTGTGTCTCTCGTCTCTTATGTTTTATTATTGTGCATGTTATTCTCTTAGTTAAAGATCCTAAGATCATAATTCTAGCTTAGAATGATAAAAATCTAACACCACGTACCTAATTCCAGGTAGGAGTCACAGGTCGAATACCCGATCCATTCAGGAAGCAAACAGTCGCTGAGTTGTTGTCCACATTGTTCGGCGGATCTCAAATAATTTACAATTTCGTTTATTCCACATCCAAGCAAAACATTAATAGGATTGCTAGTTAAATCAGCGGAATCCTTAAGGACCATCAAATATGTGTCCCCACCAAATCAACAATGGACTTCAAATATGATGAAGTGGATTTCATAAAAATTCCGCGCACATCAAAAGTTTCCGAAACCCCGCAACTCCACCTAGCAGAATCGTTGTGTGTTGTCAATCTAATTTGATGATCGATCTCAACCATTGATCTCAATACGATCTCCAGCAATTAGTTCTGATTTCACAACCCGAATCACCTTTTATCCTCCTTGCTCTTTTATGAGTGAAATCTTTCTTAGTCGTTGATCTTCAGCCACGCCTAATCTCCACCGCACGATCTCCAGTCGTATGGGAAATTGTTTTAGGATTATCTTGGGTGTTCCTTAACCTGGAGAAATTTATTTCGGCCGTGGAACTCTCGAATATACACACTCTTCAAACTCTCTATGATCTTTTCTAAATTGATCAGTGAAACGATAAATTCCTTTTTCAATCTGTTTATCTTATTCTCAACTCCACTTTGTGAACTTAAGTTCCAGCCGTAGATCTGGATAATATATGGATATTCATCTCTGATCTATGGATCTTCAATTCCTACTGTTATCTTCCACTGCTTTATTTGCATATCTTTCTCCTGTCATCAACTCTATTACTTATTTTTCCTTTTCATCAACCCTGTTACTGATTTTCCTTTGTCATTGTTGAACTCCTTTGACATCAATGACAACTATATTCTCAACAATCTCCCCCTTTGGTATTGATGGAAACATCTAAACATTCTCCCCCTTTTTCAACAATGACGAAGGATAAACTATTATGCTATTGAGGATTTCTTATCTTTCTCTTTCTAACAACTCCCCTTGTCATCATATCTACCCTACAGAAGGATAACATGTTATGCTATTGAGGATTTCTTGTCTTACTGTAGTTACATGTGTTTCTTTGGGACTTGACTAGAACCTGGAAACCAAACCTACAGCTTGCATCACATTTGGTCTTGTAGCTGTCGCATACAGCAGGATGCCTATCATGGATCTATACATGGTATGATCCACTTCAAGAGACTCATCGTCCTTACTTAATTTACAACATGTGATCATAGGAGTACTAACAGGTTTGGAGTCTTCCATCTTAAATATTTTAAGCATGTCTTTGATGTACTTAGTTTGAGAGATAAAGATTCCTTTCTCTGTTTGATAAAATTGTAACCCCAAGAAAAATGTTAGTTCCCCCAAGATTGACATTTCGAATTTCTTCTTCATTTCAAAAGCAAAGTTTACACTTAGTATTTGCAAATTACTTCCAAATATGATGTCATCTACATAAAAAACAACAATGATCATATTCTCGTCTTCGATTTTTAAGTAGAGATTACTTTTAGTGGCACCTCTCTTAAATCCTTGTTGTTTTAAGTAGTTTTCCAACCTTGAAAACCAGGCCCTTGGAGCTTGTTTGAGACCATAGAGTGCCTTTTTTAGTTTTCAAACATAGTCTCTATTTTCTGATAATAGGAAACCTTCGGGTTGTTCAATATAAACCTCTTCTTCTATCTTTCCATTCAAAAATGTAGAGTTGAAATCGATTTGATATAATTTAAATTTTTTATGGCTTGAGAGTGCTAGAAACATTTTGATTGCTTCAAGTGTTGCCACATGGGCATAATTTTATTCAAAACCAATCCCTTCTACCTAAGCATACCCTTTACATACTAATATTTCCTTGTTCCTTATCACTTGACCATCTTGATTAAATTTTTTCTTGAAAACCCATTTGGTCCCTATAACATTCTTATCCTTGGGTCTTGGGACAAGTTCTCAGGTCTCGTTTTTCTCAATTTGATCTAGTTTTTCATTCATGGCTTTGACCCATTCATTACTTTTGTTGGCTTCTGTAAAAATTTTAGGTTCCACTATTGAGAGTAGGGCTTGTTCATTAAATTATAGTTGTCTTCTTGTACTAATTCCATCAATTTTTATCACCTATGATCTGTGTCTCCAGATGATTCTTCTATATATTTTCTAGATGGAACTTTTGTACCAGGTCTTGGGGAGTCTTTTTCACTTTCCTGTGTATCTTCCTTCTTTATTCCTTCTTCTTCACTATGAGTACTTTTTTCCTCTTGTAAGTCTTTATTATTTGTATTTTTAGCACTTTCATGACTTCTTGGTCTTATATCATCTATTATTACATCTTCACTTTCTACAATCTTGTTTAACCTTTTATTGAAACATCTATATGCCTTCTTAGAAGATGAATATCCTAGAAATATTCCTTCATCAGTCCTAGATTCAAACTTGCCAATATCATCCTCGTTCCTTTTAATGTAACACTTACTACCAAATACTTTGAAATATTTGATTAAGGCTGGTCTTCCATACCATATTTCATAAGGGGTCTTGTCCTTATTCACTCTGAGTTTTCCTCTATTAAGTATATAGACAACTGTGTATACTGCTTCTTTCCAATATGCATCTGACAAATTTGCTTCATTAAGCATTGTTATGGCAGCTTCTTGGACTGTTCTATTTTTCCTTTCAACCACATCGTTCTGCTGAGGAGTCTTTGCAGCTGAAAATTGGCTCTTGATTCCATGTTTCTCACAAAACTCATCGAACTCATTTGAAGTAAACTCTCCCCCATTATCTGATTTAAGACATTTGATCTTCATATGTGTCTCATTTTCAACTATTTCCTTGAATATTTTGAAATTTTCAAGGGCTTATGATTTTTCTTTGAGAAATGTCACCCTAGACATCCTTGTGTAATCATCAATGAGCAACATGAAAGAATATTCCCCCTTAACTAATGAAAAAGAAACATTCTGGTTTCTTTTCTTTGTTATAAACCACTCCAGATATATCACTTTATGCTCTTTGACTATTCAGGATGTCATCTAGAATCCTTGAGCTATTCTCAAACTTTGATTTGATAGATCCTTCATCAAGCTTTTTCTTGAATTATATAATATCTTCTTCAAGTATCTCATATTCTTGTATTCTTCTTTTGAGATGTAGTTTTAGGTCCTCCTCATTCCTTTTGGCATCTAGAAGTTGAGCTTCCAACTCATTAATGATATGACTTGGATGTTTGTTATTTTTCCTACATTTCTCAAGTTCTTCAAGAGCACTAACAAGTTCAACTCTTATGTCTACTTCTCTTTATACATCTAAGTCACTATTTGAAGCTTGAGTATCAAGACCCGTGAATACAAGTTCAGTTTCCTCATCTTCACTTGTATCTGCATCTTCACTATCTTCCATGGTGTATACTATTTTATTTTTCTCATAGGACTTCTTCTTGTTTCATGTTTTACCCTTTTTTAATTTTGAGTTTTCTCTCTCACATCTTGTTTAGGGTAAGTATATTTTGAAGCAAAATTTCCAATTCTTCCACAGTTAAAACATTTTAGGGGTAACATTCCTTTATATTTTCTAGTACCCTTCTCAAGTTTTTTAATAAAATATCTTTCTCATCATCTAGGTTCTCTAATTGATTTTTGGACGAGGCTTTAAATGCCGCTTATTTTCTTGAGGATTCATTTAGTCTTGTTCTCATCTCATATGCAGTGAGGATTCCATGTAATTCATCTACTGTCACATGGTCAACATCATCTTGTTCTTCTAGGGTGGATAATTTTGAGTCATATTTAATTGGAAACGTTTTTAGTACCTTGTGCACAACTTCTCTCTCTTTTAATTTTCCTCCAAGACCTCTAATAGCATTGACAACCTCATCTACTCTTAGAATTTATTCCCCAATATTTTCTTATTCTTTCATTTTAAGGATCTCAAACTTCCCTTTATATGTGTGAAGATTGGATTCTTTGACTTTAGATGCTCCTTGATAGATAACTTTTAACTTATCCCAAGTTTTTTTGGCAGTATTTCATCGCATAACTTTCATAAATACAAAGTTTGTCAACCCACTCAAGATTGCATTTAGGGATTTGGCATTACCTTCATGTTGGCCTAGTTCCTCTAGGTCTGTAGGTGCTTGGTCATCTATTTTATACTCTTTCTCAATTGCTTCCCAAAACTTTCATCCAATGGACATCAGATGGCACTTCATTCTCGCACTCTAGTTTTCATGTCCCCTCCCATCCACTAGAAAGAGAACGCGACCATAACTTCTCTCTTTTTTTGTTGCAGGAGCATCTAGCTCGAATTTCATTGAATTCTGTATGTATTTTGATGGATTATTGATTTTTGCATAAATATATAGAGGCATGAATTCATCTTGCGTTCACTCTATTCAAGTATGAGTATAAATTCTCTAACTTCCCAATAGTAGAGAATTGATCCTGTCAGTGATCAAGTCGGCGATATACAAAGAAAGATATTACATGAGACCGAACGGTGGAGAAAGATCACGACGAAAATTGACGGTCACAATCTATTCCGCATCTGCAGACAAATCAAAGGATGAGAATCAACCCGCAAGAATCAACGGTGCAGAAAGCTTGAGTTTGTGGAATCGGGGAAATATGGAAATTATGATATTGTATCTCGCATTCCACATCCCGTATCCCACATGTTGAATAGACCGTTGCAGAAATAGAGATTGTGAAGCCACATCCTGCATCTCACATGCGGAAAGGAGAGTTACGGAAGGAGATTTACAGAAATAGAGATTGTGAAGCCGCATCCTATATCCCACAAGTTGCAGAAAGAAGATTTGTGGAAGGAAATTTGCAAGGGATAGAATTTACAGAAGGACGTTTCCGCATCCTACACCCGACATCCCATAAGTTGCAGAAAGGAAGGTTTATGGCAGGAAATTCAACCTGTTAACAAAATTATTGGACATATTTGATCACTCAGGCCATCACCAATCCGAAAATCTAAGACCCATAATGTAATTTAAAAATGCATTGAAAGAAAACATACAAAGATGCATAGAATTGCAATTATACAGCAGAAGAAATTCATCAATTCAACACACTAGGAATGTTCATCATATTTCATTAAGAAAATACAATTGCAGAGATTAACATAGACAAGTATACTTATCTTGAAATAAGTTTGTCCCACAACCAGCTACGTTGCTGCAACGTTCCACCCAACCATAGGCCAGTGCGCTCATCAATCTATCGACAACATTCCCACCCCCGAGCTGGGCATGATTCCCACAAGGAATAAGGAACACTAGTAGGCTCTCACATAGCCAAGGATACAACAAAACTCATCCAAGCCAACACAGTTCGGTTTATCAGGCTACAAACAAACAAGCCAATATACTACTGGGTTTATCAGGCTAATCAGCCAAGCCAGCTAACAATTGGGTTTATCAGACTACTCAGCCAAGCCAACTAACATATGGGTTTATTGGGCCACACATCCAAGCCATCTCACTACTGGATTTATTAGACTGCAGTCAGTCAATCCAACATTCACATTAAGTATCAGCCAAACCAACTAACAAATGGGTTTATTAGGCTACAAAGGAGCTATAAAGCTTGAAATGTTAAGCTAGTGAGCTCAACCACTGAGCTATGGAAACCTGCACTAGATGAGGCTTGGCTCCTAAAACATCTACACACCCAACATAAGGAAGCATCCCATTCTTTTCTACACAGTCCCTTAGGCTATGCCTTCCATTCCAGTGTTATTCAAGGTGTGTAAAGAAGAAAACTAGCCCCTCTAGATCTATTTGTGAGGTTCCTTCCCACACTAGGTTTATCAAGCTAGTTTAGACCCAATTCCACTCCAAACCAGTTTATACCAAGGAAAAATATGCACACATAGCAAACCATAATGTCAACACAACAAAATATGCTTCCACTCACTGTGTGACAGAGGAGAGCATTGCACAAAAACACTGGGGAAACCACAAATGACCACTCTTTCTCACAAAATGGAGTGATGTCCACTGCTCATTCATTCAACAAACAAAGGTGACCCCGAACCTTTGCACGGCTGAGGATGGTAACAATAGGCGAACAACCCAAAACAAAACACGGTTCTGCAAGCAGGATGAACACACAATAAGCATGAAAATAATGGAATAGAAAATGATCAGAATGGACCACAACGTTTCCATGAGAGCCATAAAATGGACCGGGCATGCACAAAATTAGGAAAAACTAAAAATGGGAAGGATAAAAACCCAGGAAGGTTCAGTTGCCTGAGAGCTCCACGTGAATGAAGGATGGATGATCAAAAATGTCTCGCTACTCCCCAAAACGTGAGGGAAGATGAAAATGTGAATGCATGAGGGAATGAGCATACATTTTTGGGTGGGTTCTTTTAGCACATGGATTTTTCCCCAATGGCTCAAGGTTAAACATTCCCCCCACTTATCGTTAGGAAATCATGCCCCCATCTCATTATTTGTTGCATTGACATAACTGGTTAGGGGTTTCTAATTAAATTGCATATTTATATGATGTCCAAAATTATAATGTGTTGACTAGCAAAAAATACAATCGGCATCAATTTTAATAGCCGAAACATAAAACGCTAAATCAATGGTGGGGGTTTTGCCTTTAGCTCCACACCATGATTAATTACAATATTTACATCATATATATTTAATGCAAATGGGGTCAAAATCAGGGTGTTACATTCCCCTCCCCCTTCAAAAACACTGTCCTCAGTGCTTTGCAAAATTGAACAAAAATGTTACGCTGGTACCTCCCTTAGTGCTCCGCAGAATTGAACAAAAATGGATGTTCCATTCACATGGCATCCTCCAGCTCCCATGTAACCTCTTCAAGACTGTAGTGCTCCCATTGCACCTTTACCTACCCTATGGCTCAGTTTCGGAGCATTGTGACCTTCGTGTCAAGGATGCGCATTGGCACGATTTGGAATTCTCCCTTGGGTTCCACCTGAATCACATCCCAATTTATCACATGGTTAGGATCATGTACATATCTCTTAAGAAAAGAAACATGAAAAACATTATGAGCCCTAGTACCAATAGGAAATGCAAGTCTATATGCAACTGGCCCTATTCTTTCAAGCACTTCAAACGGCGCACAGTATCTAGGTGACATATTGGAACACCTTCCAAGCTTTAAGGAACTCTTATTTTCCCTCACTATGAGGTAAACATGATCCCCAACATTTAAATATATGTTCACCCTATGCTTATTTGCATAAATTTTCTGTTTGTCCCGGGCTGCTTTCAGATTCTGCCTGATCTTTACAACCTCCTACTCCATCTCCTTGAGCAATTCTGGACCAAGCACAACCTTATTCACCGTATTATCCCAAGTCACTGGTGTCCTACACCTCCTGCCATACAAAGCTTCATATGGACTCATCCCCAAGGATTCTTGTTGTTCGTTGTTTTATGCAAATTCTACCAAGTGTAAATAATATTCCCACTTGGTTGGTTTTTCGATCACATACATGTGAAGCATGTCTTTAAGAACCTGGTTAACTTTCTATGTCTTCCCATCAGACTGAGGATGGTAGGCAGTGCTAAAATTCAACTTTTTACCCAAATCTACAAACAATCCCTTCCAAAAATTGGAAGTGAACTTGACATCTCTGTTAGATACTATTACCTTAGGCAATCCATGCAATTTGAAAATATCCTTCATGAAGATATTTGCAATTTCATCGGTCTTATGCGTAGACTTAACTGGTATAAAATGTTATTCCTTTGTCAACTTGTCCACCACAACCATGATGGAATCATGTTGTCTCCAATTCATTGGAAATCTTGTAATAAAATCCATGGAAATAAATTCCCATTTCCATTCAGGAACTGGAAAAGGATGCAACAAACCCGCTGAGTGTTGATGCTCAACCTTCACCTGTTGACATTTCATGCACCTTGAAATATATTCAGTCATGTCCTTTTTCATTCATGGCCAAAAGTACTTCTTTCTAGCTGTAGAAATTGTCTTCTGATATCCTGGGTGCCCAGAATATGGATCATGATGGATCTCATCCATAACAACCCTCCTCAAATATGCTACATTTGGAATATAAATTCTATTCTTATAAGTAATGAGTCCATCTTCTTCTAATTTATATCCCTCATACTTCTTTTCAAGGATTTTCTGCTGCAATTTGTCCTTGACCTGTGCATACAATTCATCTTCAACAACATGATTAACAATCTGCTGCCTCAACTTCGATTGGAAAATACTAAGAGATTCCACATGTATTTCCTGCACCTTCCTGCTGAGTGCATCAGCTACCTTATTCTCTTTTCCCTTTATGTGCTTGATTTTAAAGTCAAAATCACATAAAAACTCTAGCCATCTAGATTTCCTAGCATTTAGAGTAGGCTGATCAAACAAATACTTCAGACCACAATGGTCTTTCCTTGGCTCAAATCTTCTTCCTATCAAGTAATGTCTCCACATCTTGATAGCATGTACTATGGCTGCAAGTTCTAGATCATGAGTGGCATAGTTCTTCTCATGCTCCTTCAACTTTCTTGACTCATAACATATCACGTGGTTGTCTTGCATAAGAACTCCTCCAAGTCTTTGACTTCATGCATCAGTACACACCACAAAATATTTCTCTAGGTCTGTAACTTTCAAGAATGTTGCACTTGTGAGAAGATTCTTCAACTGCTGGAAGCTTTCTTCACAACTCAATGTCCATTCAAACTTTATCCTCTTCCTTTGCAAAGAAGTGATGGCATGTGCAACCTTGGAGAATCCTTTAATGAATCTCCTCTAATATCTTGCAAGTCCCATAAAATATCTTACATCTGTCACATTTCTTAGAGTAGGCCAATTCATAACGGCTTCAATCTTGTTAGGGTCCATAGATATACCCTCTTCTGAGATAATGTGACCCAAATACTAAATTCTATCTTTATAGAAGTCACACTTGCTCAAATTTGCATACAACTTATGCTCCCTGAGAAATTGCAATGTCAATCTCATATGGTCTTCATGCTCTTCCTCATTCTTAGAATAAATAAGGATGTCATCAAGGAAAACAAGAACAAACTTGTCCAAATACTTGTTGAAGACACTATTCATAAGGCACATAAATGTAGCTAGTTCATTTGTGAGACCAAATGGTACCACTACAAACCAGGGATGATTTTAAGAACCCCCCCTAGAATTATATGTATAAAAATTGGGCGAATCTCTCCAATATATAGGAAAAGTTGAAGGCGATTTTATCAATAATATAATATGTATATATAAAAAATTTGGCAAATCTTTTATTTTATTATATAATGTTGTAAAATTTTGGCGAATCTTTCATTTTATTATATAATATTGTAAAATCTTGGCGAATCTTTCATTTTATTATATAATGTTGTAAAAACTTGGCGAATATTTAACTTCATTATAAAAAATTGTAAAAACTGGTGAATCTTTCACTGATTTATATAATATTGTCAAAATAAAAGAATAACAACATTAGTCAAATAACATGAATCACATCATCAACAACAGAACATGTAGACTCACAAGTCACAACATGAAGGTGTCAGTGAAACACAAATGCACTGACTAGATTCAGGGCAAGCGGGGACTCCACTTGTTATCTCGTCCCTCAATGGTCCAACGGACATGTGGGGACCTGAATCTTGACAAACTGATAAACTCATAGAATCATACATTATGCTCGATCTTGGCCTCCACTAGCCAATGATGGTCATGGAGGCTAATAAAATTATGCATTGTAATTATGCCAATTAATTATTGCATTAGATGAATGTTGGTCTTGTGCCAATAGGTATCCTATGATCAATGCATAGGAACCTAGTGCATAGACCATTTTTCTCTTCGCTTAGATATGT
>LPNX010275900.1:0-25551 GCA_001517045.1 Pseudotsuga menziesii
AATTGTTGTCAAAACATTCCAAGAATATATCTATAAAACCATGGCAGTATACTTTGACGACTGGACAATCTACTCCACCCTGAAGGATCACTACACATGACTCAGGCTTATGCTGGAAAGATGTCGACAGATACAACTTTCCCTGAATATTAAGAAATGTATCTTTATGACACCCATAGGCATACTCCTCAGACATATTGTCTGTAAGCAAGGGATCAAGGTTGACTTTTCTAAAATTAAAATCATCCTCGACCTGAAGCCCCCAATAAACCCTAAACAGGTTCGGGTGTTATTGGGCCATATAGGATATTATAGGAAGTTCATACGACACTATTCAGACATGACCTACCCTCTAGAAGAACTATTAAAGGACGATATAGAGTTTAAATGGACAGAAGAGTGCCAAATATCGTTCGACAAACTGAAAAGAAAATTGGTCGAAGCCCCCATACTCAAATTCCCAAATTGGTCGACCAAATTTCATGTGCATATCGATGCATTCGGAATAGCAATTGGAGCAATCTTGACACAACCAGGGGATGATGGGATGGACTACCCTATCGTATACAGTAGTCGAAAACTAAATAAGGCTGAAAGAAACTATTCGACCACCGAAAGAGAAGCCCTAGGTATGGTCTTTGCATTTCAGAAGTATCGACATTACCTACTATCCAACCCCTTCATATTTTACACCGACCATCAAGCCTTGAAGTATCTTGTTAATAAACCCCTTCATCATGGAAGAATATGTAGATGGATGCTTCTTTTCCAAGAGTTTGAATTTGAAGTCGTTGTCCAACCAGGGAAGCTAAATGTCGGACCCGACCACCTATCACGTATCGACACAGGGGAGGAACCGACTGGAATAGACGACGACCTACCAGATGCCCACTTATTTCATATAGAAGTAGTTCCAAAAGAACTAGAATAAATTGCTCAGTTCCTAGAGACAGGCCAGGCACCAAAAGGTCTGAACACCAAGAAAAAGCTAATCTTAGCTATGAAGGCTGCCCCTTACAGCCTCATCAATGGATTTCTATACAAAATGGGGTTAGATGACATTCTCAGATGATGTGTACTTGACCATGAACGAGATCAGATCATGCACGAAGCACACTATGGACCTGCAGGAGGACATTTCCAAGCAGACACAACTACCAAGAAAATCCAACAGTTAGGATTATGGTGGCCAACACTCCACAGAGATTGCAAAAACTTTATTAGTCGATGTGACAGATGCCAACAACTTGGTCAACCTCTGCCAAGCATAGAAATGCCCTTGATATCTGTAAACCCTAGTCTCACATTTGAAATCTGGGCTATAGACTTCATAGGACCATTCCCTATACTAGCAAGACAATCATGTGCCAGATATATCATCACTGCAATGGATTATGTTACTAAATGGGCAGAAGCTAAACCTGTCGATACATGTTCAAGTGAGGTCGCAGCTAAATTTATATATGAAAACATCATCACCCGATTTGGATGTCCCCTGACATTGATCACTGACCAAGGAACCCACTTCATTAACAAAACCATCAAACATCTAACTGACCAATTTCATATCGACCATCGACGAAGTACAGCATATCACCCTCAATCGAATGGTGCAATAGACGATTTCAATAAAACATTAACGAAAGGGTTAACTAAAATATGCAGTACCGACAAAGCTGATTGGGATGAGAAAATCCCTGTAGTCTTATGGGCATACAGGATAGCCTATAAGCGATCGACTGACCAAACTCCCTTCCGACTAGTTTATGGACAAGAAGCAGTCGTCCCCCTACATTTCCGACAACAAACCCCTATTGTAGCTCAACTACTACATGTCTATGTCGAACATGCAAGACAGGATCGATTATTTCAACTAAGTAAGCTGGAAGAACATAGAATTATGGCCATCCAACACCAGGAGATTCAGAAACAACAACAGAAATCCTGGCACGACCGTAACATCAAGAACAAAAACTTGTCGGTCGGTGACCTTGCTTTACTCTATAATAGTAGAGTCAAAGCCAAACCAAAGAAACTACACACAGAGTGGATGGGAGCCTACGTTGTCGAAGAGATACACCCCAATGGTTCAGTTCGACTAAAAATATTACAGGGCCTAGTATTTTGGAAGCTCATCAATGGAGCCCGACTTAAACGGTACAGAAACTGAAAAAATAAATAAATAAATAATCATATAACGACCTTAACCGTCAACCAAAACCTATAAAAAGACAGAAAAATTCCAAAAACAAAATAATACATCTGACAACAAACCATGACAGCAACTCACTACCTCGACCACCGACATCACTACCATCGACCATCTTCATCGACCAGTCAGGCCGACCGTTTTCACCCACGACACCGACCATCGACCTCGAATGTTCCATCACGCATTGATGGCCTCGAGCGCCGAAACAAATCCTCCATTAAGTCACAATCGAGTATTGCATTTGGACTGTCAAGTCCACCATTAATACACCCATTTCGACACTCAACCCTATCCACGCCTATAAATAATGGACCGCCGAAGGTTCATTCACCACACCCATTTCCATCAGAGCACCTACAATCTTAGACGACCAAACCACAAGAACCCTGTCAAAACTCTGACCAGTCCGACATAATGGCACCAAAACTAACCAGAGCTACAGCTAAGGCAAAATAAATGCCAACCGAGGACACCCCTTTGCTCAACAGACTCAAGAACATCAAACACGCAAAGGTCCAGGAGGGCCCATTTCAGAAACTCTGGCAAGAGATCCAGGAGTGGGCCTTTGTCGACAACTGAATGACATAGGCCGCTGAGAAAATCTGGAACAGCAGCATTTTCCAGTACCCTAATGCACCATTGATGGCCAGCTTCGGTGGGAAAAAGGAGGCCGCGGTCAAATTTATCATCAGTCGTTACCACAATGGCCGGTTTTATTTTGACCAACCGATAGACATCACCGGGGAGGTGATATCCAAGCTTACGGGTCTGTCAAACAAAGGAAGTCCTGTACCTATCGGCATCAAAGAAGGGTTGGTCCAAGAACTTATGGGCACACCCACTGGGAAAAACTCGAAGGGCTTGATGATAGGCCAAATTGCGACAAGGATGCCACAAATTGTGGCTAAAATCATCGCAGTTACCCTTACATTGGCCGGTCGAAGCAGCGTCCTTAAACTGGAGATGCTAGAGGCTGTAGACACGATCGCCACAGACGTTCGAGTCTACCGATGGGGAGACTATGTCGTTGACCTGGTCAAAACCATATGCGAGCGCTGCCAAGAGGTCGGAGGTATCATCAAATTCCCATCCCTTATCATCTGGATTGTTATGTATCACATATGTCCGGAAGGCAGTCCAGTCTTTCGGGAGCCGACCAGGTTTGAAATGCACAGGTTCAAACCTTTCTCACAAAAGGGAACCATGCATGAGCTAGCCCAAGGGAAAGTCTTCTTAGACACTTGGCTTCAGCAGTTGAAGGTTCGTACGACGAGGTGGAGGGTGCCCCAAAACATCCGACGAAACCTCCCTTCCGACTCCCATATACAGTTGGAACTTGACCATACATCAGTATGGTACATGCGAGGTCAGGACCCCAAAGCACACGACCTCGACTACTACCCCACAGTCGACCAGATATTCCGAGATTTGAGCCAACAAGCAAAGACAAAGATACCAATTCCAGAAGCTACTAAACAGGTCGACTTCTCCATCATTGAGCCGCTTACCGATCAGGAGAAGGAGGAGGACTACGAGCTCAATCTGTACATCAGCACATTTGTGTCGAAGGATACCCCGACTGTGCCCACTGGTCGGGTACACCTAACTATCAAACCTTCGACTGCTAAAGTAGTTGAACAACAACCAGCAGTACAACCAGCAGCACAACCACAACCAACAATACAACAGACACCTCCACCGGCCCCCGCACCAACACCAGCTCCGGCCCCAGCAACCGTCGACCCAGCTCAAATACCCACAGGTGAAGTCGACGAAGCCGACCCTGAATATGCTTTATCCCGAAGCATCATTAAGAAGCTGGCTAAGGAGATAGCTATCGCCAGGAAGAAGGTCAAGGAGCAAAAACTACAACAAGGCCAGGGTAAGCGCAAGCTTATCCTTCCTGACTCGTCCGATGATGAGGAGGAGTTAGCAGCGCAGCCATCGACATTGTCAAAGATGCCCATGCAAATAAAGTGCCAGTTGAAACCCAGTTTCAACGCTATATCGAGGCAGGCGCTCCGGAGGGTCGACCCAAGAAAGCCAAAACACAAACGATGCCTGAAAATATCGTCAACCTTGTGTCAACCCCCCCACCCCCATCTCCGACGCTCATAGTCGAAGAACAAGCACCGGCAGAAGGGTTGGGCAGCCCCAGTGAAGAATATGAACGTCCAATCCCGGAAGCACTCAGAGCCAGGGTCAGCCAGGACGCTGAGCTTAAATCTTTTTTTGCAACACTACCTTCACTGTTTAAGTCGGCCCAGAAAATAAAGACAACGACTCCTCTCAAAATACACAAATAGGTTTATGCACAAGAAACGACAACTTTCACCAGGATCAATGACGAAAGAAACATCATAGGACACAGTTAGTCTGTCACCGAGCAGGTCGATCCCGAGACACAGAACGAACCACCCACATAACCGTTCGAAGCAGCAATCTCTTTCGACGGCAGTCTCGACCATGTTGAAGCAACTCTCGCAACCCCTGACCATACCCCCACTCCGTCCCCAACCTCCTTCCCCACCACCTCCACCGCTGAAATCCCCACCACCAGAATTATAGCCAAACTCAGCACACCCACCGTTATCTTCACAACCAGAAGCCAACATCCCACCTCCTCAAATAGAAAAACCCCCGTTCCACATACCCCCTCCTCAAAAAGAAACACAAACATATTCTATACCACCTAACCAACCAGAACAACCTTCGACCTCCAATCCACCAACTACAGACCCAACTTCCACTACTGCAGGTACCCATGAGCAAGCAACAGAAAAACAGCAGCAGAAGAAATAGCATCGTCCCAAACCATCCATTGTGCGGATAAGCTTAAAATATGCCAGTTCGTTGACCGACACAGAGGTCGGCCAAATCCTCAAAACTGTGGCTAAGGAGTCTAAGAAAAGGGCAGATCAGAAAACCAAAGTGCTGGTCGCCAAAAATGCAGAAGAAGTCGATTTTCTCGGCATATGCAGAGCTCTAGCACAGACGGTGATACCAGGCCCTCTCAAAGTCGACACAGATCGACCTATGGAAAGGGAATATCAGCTTTTTGAGGGCATGGTGTCGACCATCCAGACCCATCACCAAGATACTAAAGCAGAACAACAAGAGGAAACTGCCCGACTGCTCCTAACACAGCACACTGCCTTTTCGAAGGCTTACAAGGTCTTACAGGACCATATGGAGGAGTCCATTGTCACTGAGGAAGTACTAAGAGACTGGCCTACCCATTACGGGCAGGTCTATCATCAGACCAGGAAGACACGACAAGGCATTCAGGTCTTAGAGGGCCGGAAGTCGACAGAAGTAGAAATGAGGCAGACCATTGAAGAGAAGATTGTGATGGAGACCACCAAACTGCAGAAGCTCGAACGAGAGGCTCATCAGTGGGTTCAACAAGCCCTTCCAAACTTAGATAAGGTCAACAACATCTGTCTGCAGATGAAACAACTCCTCGATGCTGCAGAAGAACAAAACCAACTGTTGGGTCCCAACATGGAGCACATTGCAGAAAATCCCATGGCCGAAAAGATGTCGATACTATCAAGTCTAACTACTCTAACGATCGACATCCAGAAATCCCTGCAGACATGGACCTATTTCCAGCATCATCTGGCCATCACAGCTCCAGCCATTGTCGAGGTATGCATCCAGAAGAGACCGACTATTCGTCTGCACAATCCACATCCAGAGCAAAGTTGAAGGATTCGACAAAAAGTTCATTTTTGGGTACCTCCCTGTTTCTTTGGGGCGAAGAAACCTTTTGTTTGTGGGGGAGATGTAGAAGGAGCAAGTCGACGAAGTCGACTTGAACGAAGACCAACTTAGTCGATCAGCCGACTAAGTCGATGGTCCGACCAAGTCGGACGGTCGACTAAACTAGTTAATTAAGTCGGCTAACTAACAGTCGTGTTGGTTCACCGAACCGATAGGTAGTTATGTTATAACTGTTTCCAAATTGTATATATTAGGCTGTTGAGCCAAGCAAAGAACTCAATTCAGTTATGTGCCTTGTATGAACTCATTGTGATAATATAATCTGTTCCATTCTATCTGTTCTTATCTCTTGTCTCTGTTTATATTTATGTATGTGTTAGTATGTATTATTGTTAACCTTATGTGATCTGTGAGATTACAACAAGAAGAATGACCTTTATAAACCAACTAAAAGGTGTGAAGCTACAGAATATAGAGATCATATAATCATATTTCTCAAGAGTATCTGAGATCAAAGAATAGTTAGAATCCATTAAGGATGTGGTTGAATAAGCAATGGTGATGACTACCCTAAATGGTCTACTTAGAGAACAGGACTCCTTCATTACAGGAATATGTGCTAGAAGAAATTAAACCAGGTTCAGTAAGCTATGGTAAGAATGTGTACAAGAAGAAAGAAGGATAGTAAACAGAGAAGAGAACCTAAATGATAATGAAGATCAAGCTCTAGCTATGCACAGAGAGAATGGAAGAATCAAAAGGAAGAGTCAAGGCTCATCTCCCAAAACATAACTAGACTTCAAGAAGAATAAGAAACCTAAAAGGGATTATTCATCCTTTGAATGTGACTCGTGTCATAAGATGGGGCACATTGCTATACATTGTCCTCTTAAGAAAGACCAGTTCAAGAAGAATAATTGAAAGTACTATGCACATGAAGCTGAATAAAATGAATGAGATAAGGAAAGGACCATAGAAAATGAAGACTCTAATGAATATTATTTCCTAATTTCATCTCTCACGGGTTCAATCAAATGGAAGTGACACTTGGCTCATATACAGTGGTTCTTCCAAACATATGATAGGACATAAGGATTCACTCTCTTATGATCTTACTCAAAAATAATATTCACATAAGCTACAGCTTGGAGATGATTATCAATACCCCATCAAAGGAATGGTAGAATCCTCTTACAAATTAAGAACTGGAAAGTTAATAAAGATGAAAGAAGTCTTATATGTTCTAGGTTTAAAGAAGAATTTGCTTTCCATCTCAACTCTAGATAAGAAAGGGTTTAGAGTTTTCTTTTTAGATTGTGAAGTTCTTATGTGGCCGAAATGGGAAAAAATAGACAATGCTACTGTTATTGGTGTCGAAGTAGGAGGAGTCTAGAAATTGAAAGGACACACAGATTCAACCCTTAAAGCCAACACCATCAGTCCATGTGAATTATGGAATAGAATACTTGCTCATATAAACTACAAATCATTTCCAATTGTGAGAAAGGTCATCACAAGTCTACGAGAGATCCAGATCAATCATGAAGGAGTATGTAAAGGATGTGCTCAAGTAAAGAAATCCAAGAATCCATTCGCAAGCAGTAACAACAAAGCAAAAGGGATCTTGTACATTGTACACTTAGATGTGAGCAGTTCAATTTCAGCTACTTCCTTAAGTAAGTATGTATACTACTTCCTTAAGTAAGTATGTATATTATGTCTCATTTATTGATGATTACTCTCGTAAGACTTATATTTAATTCTTAAAAGGAAAATATGAAGTATTTGGAAAATTCAAGGAATTTAAGGATCTTGTGTAAAATCTATCTGAAAAGAATATCAAGATCTTAATACCAAATAATGGAGGAGAATTCACTTCAAATGAATTCAAGGACTTCTGTAAGGAAGTTGGGATTAAGAGGGAGATTACCACACCCTATAATACACAGCAAAATGGATGAGCAGAAAGAAAGAACATATCCATCATGGAAGCAATCAAAGAAATGATCCATGATCAAGATCTACCTATGCACTTATGGGAAGAAGCAACAAGAACCGCAATCTATGTGTTCTTGGAAAAAAAAACCCAGAAGAAATGTTTATTGGTGAAAACACCAAAGTAAGCCACCTAAATATATTCATTTTTCCTATATACTTACATATTTCAAAGGAGAAAATATCAAAATTGGACCCTTCAGAAAAGAAGGGAATGTTTGTTAAATACAGTGAACAGTCAAAACTTATAGAATCTATATTCTAGGATTCCTCTAGATCAAGATCAGTAGAGATGTTACATTTGATGAAGATGCATCCTTCACCAAATCTAGAAAGATCCTTGTAGATGAAGATCATGAAGAAGAGGAGGAGGCTCCTAGAACCACAAAAGGAACCAAACCAACAGTTAGAGACATTGAAGAATATCATATACAAGAATATCATTAACTAGAATAACCTCAAATACTAATTGAAACACCCCATAATATTATCTCAACAGAAAGAATATCAGCTTGGTATCGTGATGTAATCAAAGAAGAAGAAAGATATGGTGCACCAGAAGGAAGCAAAAGACAAAGAATCTACAAACTATGTGGAATTAATGAGCAATCTTGTTGATGAAGAACACACATATTTTGAAGAAGCTTTGAAGAAGAAGGAATGGATGTAGGATATGATCAAATAATACTAGTCAATAATAAAGAATGATGTTTGGGATGTGGTGCCAAGACCAAAGGACAAGTCAGTGGTTTCTTCAAAATGTATTTTCAAGACAAATCATTCAGCATATGGCAGTATTGAAAATTTTAAAGCAATATTTTTCGCACGAGGATTTTCACAAAAGGAAGGAATTGATTATGACTAAAATTCTCCACAATTAGCAAGATATACTTCTATCATAACAGTCCTTTCCTTGGTAGCAAAGATGAAATGGAAGCTACATCAAATGGATGTAAAATCAACTTTCCTAAATGGAGTCATAGAAGAATAATTATATATTGAACAACCACCAGGATTTGAAACCCACCACAAGGAAACACATGTATGCAGATTGAAGAAATCTCTATATGGGTTAAAATAAGCACCTAGACCATGGTATGGAAGAATTGATGGATTCCTAATGAATCTAGGCTTTACCAAAAGTAAAGATGGTTCCAACCTTTAATCATGGGATCATGATGCTATTATTGTATGTAGATGACCTATTTTTGACAAGAAATGAGAAGCTTCTCATTGAATGTAAGAATAAACTTGTAGCAGAGTTTGAGCTAAAAGACCTTGGCACAATGCACTATTTCCTAGGTCCTAAATTATGGCAGTTTCCTCATGAGATTTTCCTAAATTAAGGAAAATATGCAATAGAGATTTTGAAGATATTTGGGATGTTATATTGCAAAGACATTAAAACTCCGATGGTGAAAAACCTGAAGCTACTGAATGATGATTCTTCATAAATATTAGATGTCACATTATATAGACAAATTATTGGCTCATTGATGTATTTGAAAAATACAAGACCAGATATATGTTTTGTTGTTAACACCTTGATTTAGTATATGGTGGAGCCAAAACATGTTCATCTATCTGTATAAAAACATGTGTACCTAAAAGTTACATTGGATTGTGGGCTCAGATATACAGTCGATAGTGAGTTCAAATTGTGTGTCTATACTGATTCATATTGGGAAGGAAGTGTTGAAGATAGAAAGATCACTTCAGGATGTTGTTTTAGTTTGGTATCAGGTATGTTATCATGGCTTAGCAGAAAACAAAAAAGTGTTACCCTCAGTCGTGTCGAGGCTAAGTACATTGTAGTATGTTGATCCTTTAGCAAAGAAGTATGGCTTCACAAAGTATTGGCAGAATTGTTTGATACCGATATGGATGCAACTAAGATTTATTGTGAAAACCATAGCTGCATCAAGTTTAAAAAAATAGTGTTTCATGATAATTCAAAGCATATAGAGATAAAATATCATTACATTTGGTACATGGTGTAGAGAGGAGCTATGAAGCTCCAATATGTTCCTACAGATGAACAAGTTGTTGATGTGCTAACTAAGCCTCTATCTTGTGTAAAGTTTAAACACTTTCGAGACAAGCTTGGTGTAGTCTGAAAAGACCTCCCTCAAAAAAGGGAGTGATGGTGAGATTATTATTGAGGGTGAGATGGTAGTGATGTGCCAGTGCATAAAAGGTCAGTCGATTTAATCAGTGTGCATTTAGATGTTGATGTGGTCCAACATTAACTTGTGGACAATAGTATCCTCCTTGAGGATGGTGTTGTAGACAAAAACACTCTCTTGTTGAGAGTGGTCCTAGCCCTTATCGACTAAGGATGGTATTGTAGATGATAGTACTCTCTTATGGAGAGTGATTATGCATTCACTTGTAGGATGGTCTTGTAGATAAGAACACTCTCTTATTGTGAGTGGTAATATCCCTTACCGACTAAGGATGATCCTATAGATGATAGTACTCTCTTCTAGAGAGTGATCCTACATTCACTTGTAGGATAGTCTTGTGGACAATAACACTCTCTTGTTGAGAGTGGTCCTATCCCTTACCCATTGAGGATGGTTCTACAAATGATAGCACTCTCTTTTGGAGAGTGATCCTGCATTCACTTATAGGATGGTCTTGCGCAAAAGAACACTCTCTAGTTCAGAGTGGTCCTAGCCCTTACCGGCTGAGGATGGTCCTGCACATGATAGTACTTTCTTCTAGAGAGTGCTATTACATTCACTTCTAGGATGGTATTGTGGATAAGAACACTCTCTTGTTGAGATTGGTCCTAGCCGTTACCGACTAAGGATGGTCCTGCAGATGATTGTACTCTCTTCTGGAGATTGATCCTACATTCACTTGTAATATGGTCTTATGGAAAATAACACTCTCTTATTGAGAGTGGTCCTAGCCCTTACCATCTATGGATGGTCTTGTCATGTCCCCAACCTTCCGACCGGCGAAGAGGATGCGACCATGGCATTAACCATCTGGGAAACCAACCCCATGAACATGTGAAGGCATAAAATACTGAAATGCTGAAATAAAATGCTTTGAACTAGACATGCATACATGATCATTTATCATACACAGATGCAATTGTTTATCATACGCAGCAGAAACCACATACATTCATACAAGCATTCATTCAACATGTTCATCACGTTCATTAATAGTAAATAAGATTGCAAAAGTAAAATAGACAAGATTACTTATCTTCTAAGAACTCGCTCCGCAACCAGCTACATCACTGCAACGTTTCACCCAACCATAGGCCAGCATGCTCCTTAATCTCTCAACAGCACTTCCACCCCCAAGTTGGGCATGATTCTCCAAGGAATAAGGGAACAAGCAGGCTTACACATAGCAAAGGATACACAAAACATAGCCAAGCCAACACAGTTGGGTTTATCAGGCCATCCAGGAGTTGGGAAAGGATAAATGATAAGTTGGTGAGCTCATTGCAGAGCTAGGAACACCTACACCAGAACTAGCCTGACTTCTAAGACACCCACAGACACCCAACACAAGGAATCAGTCCCTTCTCTGCTACACAGTCCCTCAGGCCCTGCATTCCCTTCCAGTGCTATTCAGGGGTTGTGGAGAAGAAAGCCATCCCTCTAGCCCTGTCTGTGTGGTTTCCAGCCACCAAGTTTATCAAGCAAACCAAGCCCCCATCCCTGCTCCCAACATAGTCCAAAGACCAACCATTGCACGTAGACAATTAATCAACAATTATATCTTAGCAGGGGAAAACGAGTCCCAAGCAAATTATACAGTCCCAAAACATAATCATTGAACATTGGGAAAACAACAATCCCAAAACATCATCAATGAGCACAACTCACAACATGGCGAAAATGGCTCCAAACAGTCTGTGCGTGAGGGAAAACTTGCACCAAACCCCAAATGTAAAGAAAACCGCAACAATCACAACATAAGGGAAAAACAGCAGTCCATCCTGGGAAACTAAGCAAACGGAGAAGAATTACACAGACCGCAACATAGTCCCTGATCGCAAATGGCCTTCCACAAGAACAATCATGGGTGATAGTGCCCAAACAGCTCCCAGCTTGCTACGTGAGTAACAATTAGCGCAGAACACAGAGCATGAGAGAAGATTCACGCCCAATCCAAATGCGGGTCGAGAACACACCCGATTCCTCGCTAGGGAATAATGGGAATGACAGTGGAGATGACTCCTCACTCCTGGCTGCGTGAGACCAAAACAGAAATTACCTGTGCGTGAAAAAAATGAACAGCCAAGGCCAGAATGGCGTCCCTGTGTGAGGGCGTCCCTGCGTGAGGATGAACAGCTCCGCTTATGCGTGTGGATGAACAGACAGTCATGAGGAACAAACATACCAACACAGATAACGCGCAGTGGAGAGAATGAATGAAGGGCGTAGTCATTTTTCTCCCATTGTGAAGTTCATTGCTAGTGGAGTGTGCATGTAGGCAAGGAATGACACTCCTGCCACCCCACTCTCAAAAACAATAACTGCCTCAACCACCAGCAGAAATTCTTAATGGTAGTGGTTGGGTAAGACAAGGTGGTGACACATGGGTTTTTCCTTCATGCCTCAAGGTTTCACAATTTCCCCACCCTTATCCTTGTGAAAATCATGTCTCTTCTCAATTTAGTTGCCGCAAGCATAGCTGGTCGGGTTCATTAAATTAAAGATGCATATGTACATGATGACAAAGCTTAATATCTATGTTGCATGCCCCGATATACCATCGGTGACAATTTAAATCCGAAACATAGCATAACAAATTAATGGTGGGGCCTTGGCCTTGAGCTCCACACCATGATCATTTACAATATATACATCATATAAATCTAATGCAACGGGGTCAAAAACAGGGTGTTACATTCCCATCCCCCTTCAATAGCATTGTCCTCAGTGCTTACAAAATTGAACAAAATGCTACACTAGTATCACCTCAGTGTTCCACAAAATTGAACAAAAATGGATGTGCCAATCGCATGGCATCCTCCAGCTCCCACGTAGCCTCTTTAGGTCTGTAGTGGTCCGATTGCACCTTTACCTGCCCTATGGCTCGGTTCCAGAGCATTGTGAACTTCCTGTCGAGGATGCGCATTGGTTCAATTCGGAACTCTCCCTCGGGTTCCACCTAAATCACATCCCAATTTATCACATGGTTAGGATCATGTACATATCTCTTAAGCAAAGAAACATGAAAAACATTATGAGCTCTAGTGCTAGCAGGCAATGCAAGTCTATATGCAACTGGCCCTATTCTTTCAAGCACTTCAAATGACCCACAATATCTAGGTGACAACTTGGCACAACTTCCAAGCTTCAAGGAACTCTTCCTTGCCCTCACTCTGAGGTAAACATGATCCCCAACACTGAACTCCCTGTTCACCCTATGCTTATCTGCATAGCTTTTTTGTCTGTCATGTGCTGCTTTCAGATTCTGCCTGATCTTTACAACCTCTTGCTCCATTTCCTTGAATAATTCTAGTCCAAGCACAATCCTGTTCACTGGATTTTCCCAAGTCACTGGTGTCCTACACCTTCTTCCATACAAAGCTTCATACAGACTCATCCCCAAGGATGCCTGCTGTCCATTGTTATAAGCAAACTCTACCAAGTGCAAGTAATCTTCCCACTTGGTCGGTTTGTCTATCACATACATGTGAAGCATGTCTTCAAGCACCTGATTAACTCTTTCTGTCTGACCATCTATCTGAGGATGGTATGCAGTGCTGAAGTTTAGCTTTGTACCCAAATCTGCAAACAACGCCTTCCAAAAGTTGGAAGTGAACTTGACATCTCTGTCAGAGACTATTTCCTTCGGCAATCCATGCAATTTGAATATCTCCTTCATGAAGATCTTTGCAATGTCATCAGTCTTATGTGTAGACTTAACCGGTATAAAATGTGTTTCCTTTGTCAACTTGTCCACTACAACCATGATGGAATCATGTTGTCTCCAAGTCATCAGCAATCCTATAATAAAATCCATGGAAATAACTTCCCATTTCCATTCCGGAACTGGCAAAGGTTGCAACAAACCTACTGGATGTTGATGCTCAACCTTTACCTGCTGACATTTCATACACCTTGAAATGTACTCAGCCATATCTCTTTTCATTCCTGGCCAAAAGTACTGCTTTCTAGCTGTAGCAATCGTCTTCTGATATCCTGGGTGACCAGAATACGGAGCTTGATGGATTTCATCCATGACAACTCTCCTCAAATATGCTACATCTGGAATATAAATTCTACCTTTATGAGTGAGAAGTCCATCTTCTTCCAATTTATATCCCTCATACCTCTTCTCAAGACCTTGCTGCTGCAATTTGTCTTTTACCTGCTCATACAATTCATCTCCAGCAACATGACTAATAATCTACTGCCTCAAATCTGATTGGAAAATACTAAGAGATGCCACATGCATTTCCTGCATCTTCCTGCTGAGTGCATTACCTACCCTATTTTCCTTTCCCTTTATGTGCTTGATTTCAAAATCAAACTCACATAAAAATTCCAGCCATCTTGCTTGCCTAGCATTCAGAGTAGGCTGATCAAACAAATACTTCAATCCACAGTGATCTGTTCGGAGCTCAAATCTCATGCCCATCAAGTAATGCCTCCACATCTTGAGAACATGTACTATGGCTACAAGCTCTAGATCATGAGTGGCATAGTTCTTCTCATGCTCCTTCAGCTTTCTTGACTCATAACATATCACATGGTTGTCCTACATAAGGACTCCTCCAAGCCCTTGTCCGCATGCATCGGTACACACCACAAAGTCTTTCTCTGGATCGGAAACCTTCAATACTAGTGCACTGGTGAGAAGATCCTTCAACCTTTGGAAACTTTCTTCACACCTCGATGTCCATTCAAACTTCATCTCCTTATTTTGCAAAGAAGTGATGGCATGTGCAACTCTAGAGAATCCCTCAATGAATCTCTTGTAGTATCCTGCAAGTCCCATAAAAGATCTTACATCTGTCACATTTCTTGGGGTAGGCCAATTCATAATGGCTTCAATCTTTTCAGGGTCCACAGATATACCCTCTTTTGAGATAATGTGACCCAAATACTGAATTCTATCTCTATAGAAGTCACACTTTCTCAATTTTACATACAACTGATGCTCCCTAAGAAATTTCAATGTCAATCTCAAATGATCTTCATGCTCTTCCTCATTCTTAGAATAAACAAGAATGTCATCAAGGAAAACAAGAACAAATTTGTCCAAATACCTACTGAAGATGCTATTCATAAGGCACATAAATGTAGCTGGTGCATTTGTGAGACCAAATGGTACCACTACAAACTCATAATGCCCATACCTTGTCCTGAAGGCTGTCTTATGAATGTCTTCATCCTTGATTCTCACTTGATGGTAACCAGACCTCAAGTCAATCTTGGAAAATACCTTTGCTCCTCTCATTTGATCAAAGAGGTCATCAATCCTAGGTAAAGGATATTTATTCTTCATAGTAACCTTGTTCAACTGTCTGTAATCAATACACAACCTGAGTGTACCATCTTTCTTCTTTACAAACAGAACTGGTGCTCCCCAAGGAGACACACTCGGCCGGATATACTTCTTTTCCAACAACTCTTACAGTTGCATCTTCAATTCTAACATTTCCGGTATACTCATCCTGTAGGGTGCCTTGGACACTTATGCTGCTCCTGGCACGAGTTCAATAGTGAAATCAATGTCCCTCTTTGGAGGAAGCCCTGGAATCTCATCAGGAAAGACATCCCTAAATTCCTGTAACACCTGATAGTCTTCCAACCTAGGAGTTTTATCTCCCATTTCCTCCAAAATATGTGCTGCATACAACTGGCAACCCTTCCTATAGAACTTCTTTAACTGCATTGTTGAAACCTGTCGTACCAAAATCACCTTTGGAATGCCTTTCACAACTACTAGGTTCCCTTCTTCATTCATGCATTCGAAAGTCTTATTGTAACAATCAAGCTTCACCCTGTGAGCTTCTAACCAATCCATTCCAATGAGAACATCATATGAACCAAGCAGTAGAACATTCAGATCTACACAAGTGACCAATCCATCCATAACCAATGGACATTTCTCTACCACCTCACTTACCTTTCTCTTAGTTCCAGTGGCTAGCTGAACTAGCTAAGACTTCCTATGCTTTGTTTTCTTAAAAGCACAAATCTACACTACTCTAGGAGTAATGTAACTGTGAGTAGAACCAGGGTCAATCAAAATAGAAACAGATTGCTCAACAATATTACCTGCTACCTCAACCACAGCTGACTGGTGATCTGCCTGGAGGTCCTCCAGTGCTGCATAAATCCTAGGGATTGCCTTTGCTACTTGAACCACTGTTTCTACTTCTTGAATGTTATAAGCTAGCCTTGCACTCTCATTCTCGAGTGGACAATTCCTGTGCATGTGGGGTCCTCCATGTTTCCAACATTGGAGTGGCCCTCTATCCTGTTGTGGATCTTTAGGCTTTCCTCCTGTCACTCCAACTGGCTTACTCACAGCTTGGGATGGCTGCTTCTGCTGATTCCTAAAGCTAGAAGGCTTGAAACATTTCTTTCTTTGGTCAAAATTCTCATTCTTCTTGTCCTTCCATGCCTTATGGTAATCGGGTTTACCTTTTCTTTTCTCATAGCAATACTTAGCCTTCCTTATTGCTTCTTCAAGATTTCTAGGTTCGTAAAACTCAATTCTATCTTTGTAAGACTGAGGTAATCCACTCAGAAAATGATGGACCTTCATTTTTTCATCTCTGATGTATCGGACATACCTCAATAGTTCCAGAAACTTATTTGCATACTCTTCCATGGTTCGTCGTCCCAATCTCAGCTCATGGAACTCCTTAATCTTGTCATCATAATACCTGTTAGAGAGGTATTTCTACTTGAAGTACTTCTTGAACTGCTTCCACCTGAGTCTCCTTTCACTGATCCTCTTTACTTGCTTGAAGTGTTCCCACCAAATGGATGCTCTTCCATTTAGATTGAATATGGCAACTCTTTCCTTCATGTTTCCTGAATAATCATGCACTTGAAAGTACTTATTTATCCCAAGAAGCCAAGCTTCAGCCTCTTGTCCAGTCTTTACCTCACCATCAAACGTAGGAGGTTTAGCTTTCTTAAATTCGTCCTGAGAGTGATCCTTATGGGGTCTCTTTATTTTCCTTTTATGAGAAGAAGAACTTGAATCCCCACTGTATTCTTTAGAATCAGATGATCCACAAGAAGTCCTTCTCCTTCTCCTAGTACTTCTCTTACTACCTTCTGGTTTTGTTGTACCTCGTCCAGAGTCTATCTTTCTATGTAAGTCTGTCAAACTCTACAACATAGCAGCATTCAACTGATGCTGCTCTTCCTGGGCTTTGATCAGGCTTCTCATGGTGGCTGTAACATATGACGGTGTCTCTTGGAATCTCCTTCCATTAGACTCAATTTCATCATTTCTATTATGGAAATTTTCTCCCATGGCATCTCGCGCATGCTCATAAGAATCTCGAGCATCATATCTGTCATGGGTTCTCATAACTAAACCACCACTTATTTATCAAAATGCACTACCTGGAATACTACCCTTGAAGGTGACTATGACTCTGTAAACGTGTTAGTAACACAACTGTTAGATGCATAACATTGATATAAACCAGCATTGCTTACCTTCTCTTGGCAAAATCATAATACATTTTTTTATTTTTTTTTGTAATTCTATGTTTTCATGCAATCTAGCGCATGAAATCGCTGTCACTTTTCTCATTTTCAGCTCTAAAAATCCACTGAAAGATAGCTGAAAATCCCACTGAAAAATAGTCAAAATCTGCTGGGGAAATTCCACTGAAAACTCAAATTTTCCTTATGCAGAATCGGCTCTCATTTCCACTATTGATCCGACGTTTCGGCAGTCAAAACCACTAACTTCTCCGTTGTTCATCGGCTGTCAAAACAACTAATTTATTCCGCTGTATTGGCAGTTGGAACAACTAACTTTTTCCGACGTTTCACGCCGATCCTCCTCTGGCTTCCGACGTATCGGCAGACTGATCCTCTAATTTTCTTCGACCTGTCAGTGGTCCAATCTTCTAAAGTTTTCCGACGTTTCTGTACTTAGAAAATTTTCAGAAATCTTTCTTCTTCCTTCTGCCACCTCATCGGCAACCTCATCTTCTATTTTCCTCCGATACTTGCCGCTGCATCGGCTACTCAAACAGATAATTTTTTCCGACGGTTTCTATACTTAGATGAATTTTCAACTTCTCTTTTCATCAGCGATCAGATCCACTACCCTTCGGAAGGATAGTCTATTAGACAGTCGCAACGCGGATGTTCAATCCACTAACCATCACCGATGGCTAATGACTCCTAGATCGGATCAACTTTCTTCTTTCTATCGACGAAATAGTTCCTTCTACAGCCGCAATGGTGGAACATGATCTTTGATATTCTTCCGATCGGCGGCGTAACCTGATCGGTATCAACAGTCTTTCTCGTCGGCAGGCTAGTGCTTTTGGCTTCCGCAATGGCGGGCACACATAACACTTTCTGCTTTCGATGGCCGTTGTTT
This sequence comes from Pseudotsuga menziesii, assembly GCA_001517045.1. NCBI lineage: Eukaryota > Viridiplantae > Streptophyta > Pinopsida > Pinales > Pinaceae > Pseudotsuga > Pseudotsuga menziesii. Next base: position 18,506 of record LPNX010275900.1, read on the forward strand.
TCATTACTTAGAAAAAAAAATTAACTTTCTCTCTTTACAGCGTCGGTGGTCGGAGGCCTTATCCGTCGAACGCGTAGTCCTTCAGCCATTCGCAACGGTGGGCGTTCAATCAGCTATTTTCCGCTGACGGTCGTTGAACAACTTAGAAAATTTTCCACCATTTTTCCTTCCGACTGACCTCCGTCGGGTGTGCTTCTGCCTAGCTCTTCCGCTACATTGGAATTCTTTCCCACTAACTCTTTCGCTACATCGGAAGTATTTCCCACTAACTCTTCCACTACATCGGAAGTATTTCCCACTAACTCTTCCGATGATCCGACAGTTCAACACTTAGACAAATTTTTTAATTTTCCAGTCATAAACTGATTTCTGCTAGGCAGAAAGAAATACTGCTTCTGTCCCTACACCTTTTTGGTCCATTCAGGCCCATGCTGCAACATGAGCTCTGATACCACGCTGTCACGTCCCCAACCCTCCGACCGGCAAAGAGGACGTGACCATGGCGTTAACCATCCAGGAAACCAGCCCCATGAACATGTGAAGGCATAAAATACTGAAATGCTGAAATAAAATGCTTTGAACTAGACATGCATATATGGTCATTTATCATACACAGATGCAATTTTTTATCATACGCAGGAGAAACCACATACATTCATACAAGCATTCATTCAACATGTTCATCATGTTCATTAACAGTAAATAAGATTGCAGAAGTAAAATAGACAAGATTACTTATCTTCTAAGAACTCGCTCCACAACCAGCTACGTCGCTACAACGTTCCACCCAACCATAGGCCGGCGTGCTCCTTAATCTCTCAGTAGCGCTGCCACCCCTGAGCTGGGCATGATTCTCCAAGGAATAAGGGAACAAGCAGGCTTACACATAGCCAAGGATACACAAAACATAGCCAATTCAACACAGTTGGGTTTATCAAGCCATCCAGGAGTTGGGAAAGGCTAAATGCTAAGCTGGTGAGCTCAATGCAGAGCTACGAACACCTACACCAGAACTAGCTTGACTTCTAAGACACCCACACACACCCAAAACAAGGAATCAGTCCCTTCTCTGCTACACAGTCCCTCAGGCCTTGCATTCCCTTCTAGTGCTATTCAGGGGTTGTGGAGAAGAAAGCCAGCCCTCTAGCCCTATTTGTGTGGTTTCCAACCACTAGGTTTATCAAGCGAACCAAGCCCCCATCCCTGCTCCCAACATAGTCCGAAGACCAACCATTGCACGTAGGCAATTAATCAGCAATTACAGCTTAGTAGGGGAAAACGAGTCCCAAGCGAATTATACAGTCCCAAAACATAATTAGTGAACATTGGGAAAACAACAATCCCAAAACATCATCGGTGAGCACAGCTCACAACATGGGGAAAATGGCTCCAAACAGTCTGTGCATGAGGGAAAACTTGCACCAGACCCCAAATGTAAAGAAAACCACAACAATTACAATGTAAGGGAAAAACAGCAGTCCGTCCTGGGCAACTAAGAAAGCGGAGAAGAATTACACAGACCGCAACACAGTCCCTGAGTGCAAATGGCCTTCCACAAGAACAATCATGGGTGACAGTGCCCAAACAGCTCCCAGCTTGCTGTGTGAGTAACAATCAGCGCAGAACATAGAGCATGAGAGAAGATTCATGCCCAATCCAAATATGGGTCGAGAACACACCCAATTCCTCACTGGGGAACAATGGGAATGACAGTGGAGACGACTCTTCACTCCTGGTTGTGTGAGACCAAAACATAAATTACATGTGCATGAAAAAAATGAGCAGCCAAGGCCAGAATGGCGTCCCTGCGTGAGGATGAACATTTCCGCTTATGCACGTGGATGAACAGACAGTCGTGAGGAACAAACAGACCAACACAGATAACGCGCAGTGGAGAGAATGAATGAAGGGCATAGTCATTCTTCTCCCATCATGAAGTTCATTGCTGGTGGAGTGTGTGTGTAGGCAAGGAATGACAATCCTGCCACCCCACTCCCAAAAACAATAACTACCTCAACCACCACCAGCAATTCTTAATGGTAGTGGTTGGGTAAGACAAGGTGGTGACACATGGGTTTTTCCTTCATGGCTCAAGGTTTGGCAATTTACCCACCCTTATCCTTGTGAAAATCATGCCCCTTCTCAATTTAGTTGCCGTGAGCATAGCTAGTCGGGTTCATTAAATTAAAGATGCATATGTACATGATGAAAAAGCTTAATATCTATGCCGCATGCCCCGATATACCATCGGTGACAATTTAAATCCGAAACATAGCATAACAAATCAATGGTGGGGCCTTGGCCTTGAGCTCCACACCATGATCATTTACAATATATACATCATATACATCTAATGCAACGATGTCAAAACCAGGGTGTTACAGGTCCTGTAGATGATAATACTCTCTTCTGGAGAGTGATCCCACATTCACTTGTAGGATAGTCCCATGGACAAGAATACACTCTTGTTGGGAGTGGTCGTATCACTTACCAATTGAGGATGGTCCTATGGACGATAGTAATCTCATATGTTGAGTGTTATTGCATTCATTTGTGGACGAGATATTCATTTAGTTGCAAATGAAAGTATCATCTTTAAGGATGGTCCTGCAGACAAGAACACTCCCTTGTTGAGAGTAGTCCTAGCACTTACTGGTCGAGGATGATCCTGCAGATGATATTACTCTCATATGTTGAGTGGTCCTGCATTCCCAGTATCCTCTTTTAGGATGGACCTGTAGAAAAGAGTACTCTCTTATTGAGAGTGGTCCTAGCATTTATCGGCTAAGAATGGTCCTCCGGATGATATTACTCTCTTATGGATAGTGGTCCTACATTCACTTGTGGATGAGTTTGTGCATTCGGTACCAGAGATGATGAAGCTTGAGATGATACCAAAGATGATTCTTGAGATGATGCCAAAGATGATGATGCTCGAGATGATGCCAAAGATTATGATGCCCGAGATGATGTTCGAAATGATACAACATATGATGTTCGAGATGGTGTTGATGCTCGAAATGGTGCCAAAGATGATACCATACATGATGATGCTCGAGATGATACCAAATGATAGAGATGTATATGATGATAATGTTCCACGGATGATGATGATATTGATGTAACTATGAAAAAATCCTATGACATATAGATTCACCAGTTAGTTGTAAAGACGTGTTGTTGTGTTATAAAATACCTTCCTTGTTAAGAGGGAGTGTTAAAGAAATGTAACTGCATAATATATTCTATTTTGTATTATTATTGTTACTACCCCTTCCAGAAATGTTGTTCTTCCGATTAGGGATGTCATTGATGTAATTTGTAATGTAAATTGTTTAGGTAAAACCTCTATTGTAAATGAGGTCACTAGTACCCACAAAAGTATTATTAAAAATTATTTTTTAGTCTTCCAAGGAAATTTGGTCCTGGCAGCAAGGAAAATTTGTCCCAGTTGGATTATTAGGTCTCTTAACTAATTAGTATAAATAGGAGAGGCACTTCCATCATTTGTACAAGTAGAACACTTAAGCGGTTTCCCTAGAGAGAGAAGAGATAGTCCATCTGGAGGAGAGGAAGCATCCTAGTCTTATTCTTTGGGTCTTACATTGTACTTGGTTGAAGTCTATAGAGAGGGGTTTTTTGGGGGGATTTCTTCCCCATGAGGGTTTCCCAGGATAAATATTTTTTCTTTATCTTGTTCTGTTGTGCTTGTTATTCTTTCAGAGATCTATTTGTTTTGGTAATAACAATTTTTAAAATATTAACATGTTCTGTGGTTCAGAATTGTGGAAAATATTTCTATGGGAAAGGAAATAAATTCTCATGGTTGAATGACAGATAAGGACATATAATGGACCTTAAAAATACTCCATATGGATTTGGAATGAAATCAGTTGCAACAATGTTAAGTGCTAGGAAGTCTAAGAAAGGGAAAGATGGACTTATCTAGAATTGGTCAAAGCAATTGGAGAAGCAAGGAAAAGTGAATAGAGTGAAATAAGAGATATTGTAACAACAAGGAAAACTAAATCAAATTGATAAGATGGTTGTAGGAGAAATTGGAGTATAACCTCCATAAGGAAACGTTGATAAAGAAGGAAATTTCTCACCTTAAACTATTTATGTTTGTAGCATAAGAATTGCATGCTTGGAAAGTAGCAAGTGTAACTGTTATACATGTGTATATGTATCCAATTTCTACTTTGTGCAAAAATCATAGCTAAACCCTTGTGTGCTTGGAAGAAGGCCTATGAATTGGATCAACTATAATGTGAAAGACAAATTCCATGATATGATGAGCTGGAGAGAGTAAATTCTTTGACTTTTCTCTTGTTATATTTATATTTATGAGTTAATATACCAAAAAATTGGCATAAGAATGTTGGAAATGCAAGACATCCGATAATTGGAATGCATATGTATTAATGGCCATAATAAGAGATAATGGATAGTGCATTTGAATATGCTTGTGCATGCATGTGATATTGCGTATTGATAAAAGTGGTATGGTTTTACATTTGCAATAAGCTACTAATGATAATTATTGTGGTTGATGATGATTGGCTTACCATGTATGGTTGGAGCATGGATGGACGTGTTGATGATGTTGTTGCATGTGACATGTGGCCTTGTGAAAAAAGTTTAAGACAATAAATCTATGATTCATAGGTTGGTGTAAGTATTGTGAAATCCTTTGTAAGAGACAATTGATCAGGTAACATCAGAGATGTTGATGGAAACCATGCAAGTAATGGGTTATTTTTGTTGATTGCATAAGGGATGAAATGATATTGGGTAAGAATCCATTGAACCATATTCTAATCATCATAAATTGGTATGTATATGATATTGAATGCATTTATGTGAATGGTATCCCACCAAGTATGGTGAGGTAAGGGGTAGTAAGGGAAAGGAAGGCTTATACCATATGATTGTTTATAATTTAGAATTCATTCATATAAAAAAACATCATGCCAGGTGTGTACATTGGTTATGAGTTTAATGACCAAGGCCAGTGAGGACTTACGGTTCTGTTGTGGTTGTAAATTCCATGTGAGATGGTCATGGTTAAGGCCATATTGTGGTTGGATATGGAAATTCTATAGTGCTACACAAGTGTCAAATGTTCTTCCCATTGGTATTAGTGTCCTTGATTGTAACCTTCTTGCAAACACATAGATACCATTAGAGGGGGAGTATTTCTTGAGGGAATTGTGGAACAATGAAGGGAAATCATTCTAGTACGCCTAAGGGATCATTTAGTGGATAAAAAGTATATCTTGGTATTGTGTTTTGAAAAGGAAGAGGGTGTTTATATGGTCATGCAAGTATTGGGGAGTTGGTTGAATGATGTGTCGAGGAAATGGATAGACCTTTCAAATCATAACGATGGAATACATGACATGGGAATATGGTATCCGTGAATGCAAGGGTGAATTGAGTGAATGTACATTAAAAGATTATGTAAATCTTATGGTTATGTGTGCATATGTGTGGGTACATATGTTAAGATGCATTGTGTGAATGTGTGGTTGTGATATATATATAGATATAGATATATCATTGCAATCCACTAATAGCTAAAATGATAGAATTATTGGTAATTTTAAGATCATTTACTAAGATACTATGGACGCAAGGGAAGTATTTCATGTAAGGATATGATTGTGTAATCATGACTATTGAAAGTTTTATTTGAATGCATAGATAATGCAATTGTATAGTGATAATGATGCATATAAAGTAAATATGTTTCATTCCCTTCGATATATTAACAACTTATAGTGTTTGAATGATTGTGTGTTATAATTATGAGATCAATTTAGTGGTTTGTAAATGTTGCAATGAAAATATTATATACATGGGTACTCACAAGTTTGTTTTGCTAATTGAAAAAGTTTAGATTGCAGGTAGAATTGCCTTGGATATGGAAATGTGTGTAAATCAATAATGAAGATTGGAAGCTACCTTGTGCAAGAAAAAATAAATATGAGGGCCTCATAGATAATTTTAAAAAATCTAATTTCTATAGAGAACATTTTGTAAATCTCGGAACTTTTTTCTAACGATTTCTAATGATTGTTTGGCTGATCTAAAATTGTGTCAAGAATACATGGTGTAGGTAGATGTCCAGGTTATGGAAGCAAGTGTAAAACCATAAGGGACAGAGTGATACCACTTACAAGAGACAAACAATATGAGAGTGGACTCATGGTTAAATAAATCTAATTTATGTAGGATACAGAATTGTAAATTCATATTTGAATTTGGTTATTTATGTTATTTATTGTTTGGACGTTGTTTGTAAATTGTGTCAAGAGGACACATTGCAAGAAGACCATTGGATATGGAGGCTTATAAAAGCCAAACATCATGAGAGGGATCTCATGTTTGTGAAATTTTAGTGCTATATGAAATAGATTTGAAATTTTATTATTGAAATTTATGAGGACCTCGTGTTTGTGAAATCTAATTTCTATATGAAACAAATTTGAACATTTATAATTGAAAGTATTATGATGTCATATCATGGTAATTGTATGTTTGTAATACATGTGAGATGATAGATATGTATAATGAGGACATATAAAGGTTGTTGCAAGATAGAGGATAATGCTACTATAATGACATTAGAACCCTATGAGATGCCTTGATTACCATGAGCTATGATATTTTAAGGGTTGCTAGTGGGATGCCTTAGTAGTAAGGCATATGAGTTAGCACTCTCTTGTGCAAGAAATCCTGGTAAAATGATGGATAGCCCAAGGGAATAATGGATCGATGAAGGGGATGCATGAGCCTAAATGGTGAGAGACTGAAAGGAATAGGAAACATGAATGAATTTAAGTGAGAGATCCATATTATGTGTTAGTTGGGATTAAAAATACATTATAGGTATATGTTGATATATTGGGTGTGCTAGAGAACATAGTAATATGAATCTCACCCATGGAAGCCATTTGGAGAAAATATATGTTCATACAAATAAGTATTGGGATTATTGCATACTATATATATGTATATGTGTGTGTGTGTGTGTATGTGTA
>LPNX010275900.1:26923-138421 GCA_001517045.1 Pseudotsuga menziesii
CTATGGAGATGTTTACCAATAGTTTTTAACACCACATAGAATTGGGAAATATAGGTGCAAATTTGAGGGAAACAAGATGGTTGTAGGTGAGCATAGACATTGGGAAAGCAAGGAACCTTTACCCATTAATTTTTTCTACTCACAAATGCTTGAGAATCCATCAACTAATGATATAGGAGGTTATCCAACATCATACAACAGTTAAACTCCTTCTATGTAGACACTAGTAAGCACTTGGCAATATGGATTTCTTGAGAGAACTATGGATTGGTGAAGGGAATGCCTGATCCTACAAGGGTTTAGTGTGGGGTAGGTATTGTGGGAGCCAGGGTTGTGATTGCTAAGTGAGATTCCAATAGAGTTCAAGATGACCATTTGGCTAAGCATTGAGAGAAAAATGGATTTTGGGATGAGAAAGAGAAGCATGTAGGATTTCCTTTCACCCTGGTGGCTTCATAGACCATGTTGGAGATGCCCTCTTGGAAGAAAGAGTATATGATGGATAGAATGCCTATGATTGGGTGGAAAATCAATCTTACACCACTAGTTGTTTGTATCTTCTTGGTTTGAAGATAAGTGTTATCTTTCTATTTAAATATGTAATGATTTTATTGTATGCATGTGATGAATATGTTTTTTATGCATCATGTGTGCTTGTGGATATAGTTTGTTTATGCTATTTTTTATTTATGCATACGCACAAACATTTTATTGCCTATGAATTTTTCATTATGGCCATGATGCAAAATTTAGAGGCCCAAAATTCATAAATATCCCCTCCGTTTGTTCAATTAATGGATGGGGATGTGATAATTTCCTACTAAAGTGTGTATTAGCTTAACTCTTTGCACATATAATCAAGGCATGGTGTTATGGATCAAATAATTAAGATATTATAATATATCAGAGTACACACCATATACAACAAAGTAAACATGGTGCAAAACTCCAAGATATAAAAGAGAGATGAGTTATATGATAATTCATTAATGTTAGATTTTTATCATTTAATCAATATGATCTAGGATCTTATCTGAGAGAATAACATGCACAAAAATAATCACAAGAGACAAGAGACACAAAGAGTTTTCCTCAGAGAAACCATAAAGGAGAAAACCTTGCAACTTCGTCAGAGATAGAATGAGCACCAATAGAAAAAGTAAAACCCAAAAACACAAAGATTATCTCTGACGGCTATTCTCTCTCTCACTTGTGTGAGCTCCTCTTCTCTCACTCATGCGCTACTATTGATTCTGTGTGTGTGTTCCAATTAGAGAGTCTCACTCTCTATTTATACTAGTTTTCCACTTGACAATCAATTACCAGGGGCGACCTCACTAGGAGAATCTAATAACACTAGTACCCCTCAAATGTGGGGACTACTACCCCGACTTACAATGGAGGGTTAACCTCTATTACTTTACATAAATTTATTATATTAATGATTCTCCCGATAGGAACATCAGGGTACAATGAAATACAATATAAGATATACAAGTGAATACATTCCAAAGTTACAAATACATCAATGCTCCCTCTTAGCTAGGAAGGTATTCTCTTGACACAATTCATCAGCACAAGTCTTCATCACAGGATCATCATCAAAGATAGATCATCATCAAAGATGGATCATCATCATCACCACTGCTCCCGCTATCTCGAGAAAATGGTGCCATCTCTCAATTCTACTCGTCATAGGAATTTCTACAGAGCCAGACCTTTTTCATGTTGGTTGTAGGACTAGATCCATGTAGGTATTCATCTTCTTCAGCGCTTATAGCTGACCATGGGAGACCAATCCTACCACCATGTCAGAAAGTATCAGCACTTATATCCAACCATGGGAGGACCAGCCCACCACCATGTCAAAAAGTCCCATCACTTACATATGACCATGGGAGGACTAGCTTGCCACCGTGTCAGAAAGGCCCAGCACTTACATATGACCATGGAAGGCCCAACCTGCCACCATATCAGAAAGGCCTAGCACTTACATCTGACCATGGGAGGCCCAGCCTACCACCATGTCAAAAAGGCCTAGGACTTACATCTAACCATGGGAAGCACAGCCTGCCACCATGTCAAAACGGCTCAGCACTTACATCCAACCATGGGAGGCCAAACCTGCCACCATGTCGGAAAGGCTCAGCTCTTACATCTGACCATGGGAGGAACACATATTGCAACCATGTCCGAAAGGATCTGCACTTACATCTTACCATGGGAGGAACCAATCCTACCACCATGTCAGAAAGGATCTTGGACTCGTCACTTCTCCTTAGAAGGAACCTCAATCTGGAGAACACTAAGATTCCCCCTGAAGTACTCAAACTTCACTCTAGCCATTTCTAGCATAGAATCACATCAGGGATGATTATGTCCAAGGATAACCTATGAGCTTTGCCAGGATTGATTACATCCGAGGACAACCTACAGGACCGTTTACGTCTGAGTAACCTACGAGCTTCACCGAGATTTAATGCTCAGACAACCTCTCTCATCAGCTATGCTATAACTCCCTCTTTTGAGAGATCTCGATCTGGATCACAAACTGGAGCTTCACTCTCCTCTCTGCATCATAAAAAAAATGCGAGTCAGATCAATCAAATCAAATAGTATATCTCAAAAAAAGCATACTACCTCCCAAATAGTTGAGCAAGTGGCAGCATATTTTTTCTCAGCTATACTCAGCGCCATGCAGGACTCCATCCTTCCAAACTAGTAACCCATACTGGATCTTAAACTGAAGAAGCATTCCAAGGTTCTCTTCTTCTCATTGGTGCTACCAATATGAATCAACATAACCATGTAGGTTAGTCTTCTGATTCATATCATATTTGAGCCCACACCCAACTACACCCTTCAGGTACCTCACTGCATGCTTTGCAACCAAGTGAGCATGTCTCAGATCCATTAAGAACTGGATCAATGTGTTCACAACAAAGAAAATATACGTCTTGTATTCTTCAGGTACATCAGTGACCCAATCATCTGACGATACATTGTAGCATTATCCGACTCTAATGAAGCATCACTCAATAGATGCAAGGTCAATTCCACAAGTGTGGCCATAAACTTGCAGTTCATCATCTCGGACCTCTTCAGTATATCCATTGCATACTTCCCTTATCCAAGGGAGATTTCATTTGTACTCTACCACACCTCCATGCCTAGAAAGTAGTGGATCATTCTCAATTCCTTTCAATCGAACTTGGCAGCAAGTCTCCTTATTGGATCTTTAATGGGTTCCTCTTTTCCTATCAGGAACAGAACATCGACATATAATAGGAGCATCATTGGTCTTCCACCTTCAACCTTGGAGCAAAGGTTGGAGTCCACTTTACTCTCAGTAAAGCCTAGAGCCATCAATAATATGTCCATTGTATCATACCATGCCAGGATATTCTGTATTCACTCCCTCTGAAGTGGAGCATCATCCTCCCTCTACCTTTCGTACTCTATGTATTGAAACATTTCAGAAGGCATATTCATAATGGAAAATTCTTATGCATAAATATATAATCATGCAACTATTTTATCCAATACAACATTCATCCATATCTCAATGAAACTTTCTAGATGCCTTCCATATCTACAATGACATCATTGAGATTATGCACTAATCCAATATGTCAGCAAAGAGGTTTCATTCTAGATAAGTAGCAATGGAGAGTTGTATAGCACCATGAGCTACTTACCCATCACATCAATATTAGTAGTATAATGTCATTAATGCAAAAATTCTATCATGCATAAGACATCAACTCAATATAAACAAATACATAACCAAATAATATCATGAAATGACACTTGAATACTTATCTTTATTCCTTTTGTGGGTAGACTCCTGCTTCATCATCTTCTTCATTCATAACAACATCATTTCTTATCCAAATGCTAAGATGGATAAGAGGTTCTTCAAGAGTTGAGTCCTTTGTATTCCTCATCGCGTGATGGATCTTGTTTGGATCGTTAGAGCTTGATCTTCAGTTGATTCCATTTTCTCTTCTCTTATTATGAGTCAAGATTTTCCTTGTGTGCACTCTTCCCAGAGTCTGTTGAAGGTAATCACTTATTTCTGGCACACATTCCTTGAATGAATGAATCCCATGATCCTGGGAGGCCATTCAAGGCGGTTATAACAATATATTATTCTTCTTCGATTTGTTTGTCATAGCATCAAATGCTTCCTTTGTGTGTCTTCAAGGATGACACATGAGGGATGGGATGATGTTTAATAGAATCTATAATGATTCTCTTAGCTATATCCTTAGCCTCATCTCCCTCTGGCTCCTAGACCTTTCTTGCTTAAATGTTGATCCAAGTCAATTTCTTCAAGGATCATAGAGGTCTTATACTTCCATACTTGGAAAATTTCAGCTTCACCAAGCTTGTCATCAAGCTGGTGTGGTAGGTCATTTTGAAATGAGAACCTCAAATGTAAATAGAAAAATATTATACCTTACCGGTTTGAGATTTCCGTCTTGGTTCTGGATCTGGCTGATCTAGGGTTTATCAGAGAAAACCTAATTTTCAAAACTTCGAATATTTCAGATCTGATTGGACAAAAAGATGCTCCTCCTCAAGATGGGTTGAGCAGCATACTCATTTTCCCAAAACTATGATCAGAATTGCAAAATATTTGATGCCCTAGTTTTCTTCAATTTCTTATGTAGAATTTCTTGATATTATTTCTGCAATATATCCAAAAATACTACTCCTTTGTTTCTAAAAATTCATAATAAGGTATCCTCTTCTATCCTTTTTCCAACACCGTAGGTTTGAACAGAATTGGTTTCACCAATTGGGACTTATGAGAGTTTTCCCAAGATGACTTATTTCAGGACTGTTCAACATAACAAACTTGTATAGACTGCCACATGTCACTATTTCACCTTCAAGGTATGAAACTTTTACCACATAAATTAAAGTTTGTACCCTATCTGGAACATATTTAATAAATTTCATTTGGACCTTCACAGCCTGAGATATAGCAATTTTTCCTAAGTGTCCTGTTTAGGGATGAATCTAGGGAGAGGTTGGAACCCTGATTTGGAGGAATCATATCTCCTAGAATATAGTTAATCTGAGCCTAAAACATTTACACAGTGTACATCAGGAATTTAAATTTGGTCTATAAAAATTTCTCCCCCTGAGCCTTCTCCAATCTCGAGATATAGTGAATACACCAAAATGACTAGTTTTAGTCTTTTAGGGTTTTCTAGTCCGGGGTCAAATTAGGGTTTGACTTTCCTAAAGTTTTACACAACCAAAAATTTCAATCTTGGTCTCTAAATTTTGATTTTGAGGAAGATAGAAATCCTATGCTGGGCTCACTCAAAAATTCCTCTTCTATGAAAATCCCTAATTTCCCGTAGTAGTGACAGTTCAAAAACTGAAAATGCTCGGAATTAGATTCTGCTTCGACAGAAAGATATGCCCTTAAATGGAGAGTTATCCTAGCCTCCTTTTGATGATGATATGTGGAGAGAGACCCAAAAAGTAAGAATCCCTAGCTTCTGCAGCTGCACAATGTCTTCTTCTCAAGTTAGCTCTGGTACCATGTTAGATTTTTATCATTTAATCAATATGATCTAGGATCTTATCTGAGAGAATAACATGCACATCAATAATCACAAGAGACAAGAGACACAAAGAGTTTTCCTCATGGAAACCATAAAGTGGAAAACCCTGCAGCTTCCTCAGAGATATAATGAGCACCAATAGGAAAAGTAAAACCCAAAAACACAAAGATGATCTCTGGTAGTTGTTCTGTCTCTCACTTGTGCGAGCTCCTCTTCTCTCACTCATGCGCTACTGTTTAGTGAGTGTGTGTGTTCCAAATAGAGATTCCACTCTCTATTTATACTAGTTTTCCTCTTGAAAATTAATTACCAGGGCCGAACTCACTAGGAGAGTCTAATAACCCTAGTACCCCTCAAATATGGGGACTACTACCCCGACTTTCAATGGAGGGTTAACCTCTATGACTTTACATGACTTTATTATATTAATGATTCTCTTGATAGGAACATTAGGGTACAATGAAATACAATATAATATATACAAGTGAATACATTCCAAAGTTACAAATACATCAACAATTAAGAATAGGAGAACCTCCTTCAAATTCTCAAAGGTATTAATACATCCAATTCCCATGTTCCCCTCAACAATGACTATGCCACTAATATATATGCCCATTAAATCATTGTACATGTGCGCCTTTCATTAGGATAACCCTATTAAATATCCATTTACTTCAATAAATATACATTTAACCCCATATAATCCCCCCTTGAGTTCATATCATATACGTTTAACCCCATATAATCCCCCCTTGAGTTCATATCATATACATTTAACCCCATATATTCCCCACTCAGTTCATAACTTAGTAATTGATAATTTTCATGGAATAGAGCATCAAAAACCCATTACTCAAGAAGATATTATCAGACACCATAAACTACAACAAATTGAAGAAGTCACAATGACAACAAATGGAATTTAAAAAATATATATATGGAACAACCACTATAAAGTATTAAGACAAAAATTTAAAAAAATAGATCGATGGATCATCATTAGTGGAAACAATAAAGCATGAATATAAGGAAATCATATTACTTGGTTTCATCTTATGCAAATCATTTAACTACAAATCTTTGAGGATAAAGCTTTCTGAAGGAAGGTACTATGTGATGACCCAAAGGGGGGCATATATGGGCTAAAGTGTATATGTAATATGGTTAACCTAATGAAGGTTCCACATGTGCAATGAGTAAATAGGTATATACAAAGGTCATGTAGTCATTATTGAGGGGAACATGGAAATTGGATGTATGGATGTATTCAGGTATTTGGAGGATTTGTCCTATTCTTAAAGAGTTCTTGTATAACTCATGTCTCTTATATAGCTTGGAGTTGTGCGTCATGTTCACATTTTGTGTACATAGTGTGTAGTTTGGTTAATTATATTATATTAAGTATTTGGTCCATAACACATGGGTTCTCCATGCATAAATTTAGTTAAGTGAAGTTGAATAGTGGAGATTACCCCCTCACCATGTCTGGGAGCTAGCTCATGCTACACACACTAGCGGGTAAGCCCCCATGAATCATTACTTTCCTGTTATAACTACTCTTGTTTTCACTTTTTTTGTTTTCATTCTTCCTTGCAACACATTGAGTCATTATTATTCCCATCTCAAGGATAGTAGCTCATATAAGGGGACCAATATGTAGCATGAGAATTTTTCATGCTAGTACTCATATACGCCAAGCCACCTGAAGGTTGAAATGTATCATTTACTTTGTTCCATATTCATACGTGAGAATATACTTCTCTGAACATCCTTCAGTGAAGGATCACCTTCCTTTGGTTTGTCATCCTGGATGTATGATCTCTTAGGGATGGCAAGGGCTTTAATAGAGTCCTTTATTTCCTTCCCTCTCTTTGTCTTTGTCCCTTGGTCATGGATTTGGCTCCCCTTAACCCTTATAACACTCATTTGGGGAATTTCATAACTTATGGGTTCAATTTAGGGTGCAAACCCTTGACTAGGTTCATAATTATTTAAGATGCTTCACTACAGATATGAATGACCCAAATCAATCTTGGTTTTATATTCATAGGGTTTATAGTTAGTTATATGTCCTTTAACATTCCAAATATCATGGAGGATATCATATTGTATATTCCTAACTAGGGTACTGTTACCACCTAAGTTGTACTTAGTGGTTTTTTATCAAGTGAGCTTGGTGAACCGGGCAGGGTTAACTTGTTTGGACTTCAAAAAGACCTTTAGAAGTACTTCTGGGAAGTGCTTCTTGTATCATATCACATGTTCATACCCCATGGGGGAATTGTAATAAATTTTCTAGCATGATAGTGTCTGTAAAAGACTCGGTCTCTTAGACTTCATTTGTCAATCCGATCAGCCTAGGGTGTTTTTTCCCTTGGTTATTATTGGTTTTTGAACAAATGACTGATAATTTCTGAGTTTTTCACTCCATACCTCCAAAGTTGGGGTGGTCGGCTTGGAATTTAGGCCTATTGAGGTTATTAGAGTCTATGTGTCAATGTATAAGCATGCTAGACATCATTTTTGAGTCATATGAACATGTCTAAGTCCCCCTAGGTGTTTTTCAATTTTTCAATTTTTTAGTTTTTTCAGTGTTTTTTATTAAATTTTAATTTTTCCAAAACTTAGGCTATTTTTTAAAAGTTTAATTGGAAAAATTGATTTTGTAATAAAAGTGGGCCAAATAATCGGTTTCAGTCATGTAGGTGCTCATTTTCAAGCTAAGAGCACCATGTAAACCCATGGGCCCAATGTTTCCTAGTTTTGAGTGATTTTCCATCACTCAAATCAGAAATCCCCAAAAATAAATTATTGATTATTTTAATTAATAAATTGATGAATAATGGAGCAAATCCAAAATCAATAAATCAGTGGATTCTCATCCAATTTGATTGAAATCAGTCAGATATGAAGCAGATTGACTGGATCTGACAAATCCTTGACTGAAGGAGGTGATCAAATCAGATCCAGAGTTGATCTTGAGCATCCTTTATGGGGAATTTCACCCTCCCTCTCTCCTCAACACGTTTTGGTTCATCTGGATGAGTTTTGGGCCGATGTGTGTGTGTATGGGTTGATGTGTCAGCCAGATCAGGCCCCCGATTGACAAGTAGGCTCAGTTCAGCCTTAGTTCTGCAGTGATGAACTCTCCATCAGTTGATTTCACTTGATTCCATGAGGAATTGCGCCCCCCTGGGCTGGATGGCCTATAAATTGTATATATCCTGCTTGAGGCTCCCTCTTCCAAGCTAGTTAGAGCTGGACTGAAGGGCTTGCCATTGTAACTGTGTACTGATTTCAATTTGCTGAAATAAAGAGAAGCTTTGGAAGCTCAATTATGGAGTACCTTTCATGTGTGGATTGCCATTGTCTTGCTGCATTCGAGGTGAAACTACTATTTTTCCAATTTGTTGCACTTAATTATTGTCTGCCTGAATGGTTTCTGAAATCATAAGGATAGATCATTGTAAGTAAGCTTACTTACTTTCTATTTACTGCATATGTTTGAATGAGTTAATACCTGTATGTTAAATAAGGTTATTTGCATACTGTATCATCCCTTTCTCATATGTATCTTCAGATCTGATAGTTCTGTCTGCAGGAGTTGTGTTGTAGCTTACAGGTTTGCCGTGGCTGGAAAATCCATGGTTCAGGTTTGATTCCATTGATTTCCAGCAAATATTGCTAATATTGTGCCCTTCGGTGCTTCTCTACCAAGTTCCCTCAGCAGATCTGCTTCAACAACAAGCACCTTTCTTCACTTTTCTCTCCTTTAAAAATTATTAAACTTTCCTCAAACTGGTTACTTTAAAGGCTTCTTATTAATCTGATCTATCTGATCAGGAAAAACACACATAGATATAATTAGTAATATCCCTCCTTTATTCTAGATCTTAGTTCTGTTTTGCTCATAAAGTTCAAATTCAAGAGATCTAGCTAAAAGTACCTTAGTTTCACAAGTAATTTAGTGAAAATTCATAGCTTGCTGTTAAGGTAGTTTCATTTGCTGTTAAATAAGTGTAATATTCTGCAATATCAATGCTTTTAATTGGATGCACAAACAGCAGGCCAAGATCCCAAGGAAAGATTGCTTTCCTTGGTTCCTTGTTCGCCGTTTTAGCTAGTTTAATTTCATTATTTTTTAAGATAAAGTCGGCTGACCCAAAGGTACTCTTAAAGTGCTTTTGGGAATTTTTTATTCTAAATTTCTCACTATCATTTAGCAGGTCTGACAGAGAAGAAAGGAATCTGCTGTCCAAAGCGGCTTTTGGAGCGCTCAAATCCCCCCAGGGGTCTCTCTTTTGTCACATAATTTGTAAATTTTTTGTATAAACTGTAATATCTTGGTTTCAGCCTGTATAAGGACCAAAAAAGCTCTGTTTTATCAGTGCTTTGATATTGTAACCTATGTAATAAAATCATCCTTTGAATAGGCTCTTTCGAGCCCATTCCCCATCCCCCCTGGGGGGATTCACGTTGGTGCCATTTTCGTCGTTTTCTGCTTATTTCCTTTTACTAGAATTGATCTGATTTGCAGGGTAGTTCTTTTGATCTTGTTGTTAATTCCATATTCCATATCTTACTTTCAAAAGTAATCATAATACTTACCCACGATTTCTCGAGTGACCCGAAAGGGGAAAGAGATTCATGGTAGGACTAATCAGAAAACCAGATTTGTGTAGTTGTTTTATTTTTTCTATCATTTGTTTATCAGCAGATTTAAAATTAACCCCTCCTCGATTCCCCGATTGAGATCCACTTGGATCGAAAGAGGTTCTTAGAGGATTTTCTTTTAAACAAGAACACATCTCTTAAAAACTTATTAAAATTTACAAGACTCCAATGTGTATGATCTACACTTGGCTGTGGTTCATCTGATCAGTCAAGCTATATCAAAAGCACTTGGGTGACTAGCATAATTAGGACTCACCTTCCCCAATTAACAAACCATCAGATGAAAATCCAACACCTCGATCAAACCTTTACGGTGGTAAAATACCCAAAGGAAGCGGGAACCTACTGAAAAGTGACCTCGGGGCGCCGATCTCTGTCACACCCTAACGGGTACATTACGAACATAGCCCCAGAGACTCCATTTCAGCCCACATATTCCTTGCGAGTAACCGTATAGGTTTTTTTTGGACATACTCCAAGTACTCTCGGGTATATCTGGAGTGTCCCCTTAGCCTAATTTAATCAATTCATACTTCAATTTTAACTTAAAACATACCAAGATGCAATCGCAAAACATTTACCCCGAGCACATGCAAGCACATTGATCATTTTGATTTGACTCCATTCTAAGGCACTGGTCTTTTTTGCTTTATATATATATTGTGTATCAACTTTGTGCTTTCATGTGTTTATCTTCGTATCTTGTCATCTTTAATTGTCTATAGTTAAAATATTCGAACTCCTAAGTAACTGATTCAGTTTAACATCACCACACTAAGAAATCATCCTTAGTAACTTAATAGGGTCTACCCCCCTTGGCTTCGTTAGGAGTTGAGCCTAAACGGAGGAGTCAAGAACAAGGTGACAGCCTTGACTCGATACTTTCCCCCAAGGACACACCGAGTGGCTTGAAGATTTTTGCCACGTGACCCAGGTGTGTGAAAAGGCGGCAACACTTTTTGGCACCACTGCCGGGGATAAATCTTTTTATTCCCAAGTACGACTTAGCTTAACTTTTTTCTAAACAACTAAAAAGATAAAAAAAACTTTTGATTGATCTAGTCTTTAAAAAACATAAAAATTAAAACTCGATCCATCTAGCGACTCCACTGTCTAACATCCCTTCAAGAATTTCTACCTGAAGAAACCGCCGACAATTATTCAATCCTCTCCCTGATCCCAAAAGGTTTATTAGGGAAAGATTGAATAGGCAGACTTCTCGTAGAAACCTTGAAGATTTAGGAGACCAATCCCTCTCAGATATCCATCACATATTTGTAGAGAGTCATGTTCACTAATATCAAGAAATGATGGAATTTTACAAACCCCTTGATTTTTCTCAGATAGTAGGTAGTCCTCATTACATTTCGAATGATGCTATCAAGAAGCTCCCCAGGTTTGAGGGAAATAATGCTACCACTTCCAAGACTCATCTCTGAAAGTTTGAAAGGCACCTAGTCAGTTACTGTGATAATGTTTCCTCTAACCATGAAGATATCAAAATGAAGCTCTTTGCTTTATCCTTAGAGGATGATGCTGCGGAATGGTATGAAAACCTTGGAGATGATTCATATAAAACCCTTAATGAATTCCTAGTAGGTTTTAAGAATAAATGGGGGGAAAAGAAAGAACAAAGACATTTGCTTGCTGCCCTTCATAATATAAAGAAGATGGAGAATGAAACCATGGATGAATTTAATACTAAGTTTAGGCGTGTGGTTGCGGACCTCCCTAGAGAAATCAAGCCAAGGGATGCCTCCATCCTCATTTATTACATCAAAGCTTTCACTGGTGATTTGAGGTACCAATTAAGGGACAAAGAGCTGGCCGACCTAAATACTGCTCAGGAATTGGCTGAGAAAATATAAAAGAATATACAGTCTTCAGGAAAATCCAACATTCCAGGTCACACTAGGGGAAACACTTCATACAGAAAAGAAAAGGGAAAATCCTGTGAATCAGAAGAAAAGGGAGCCTCTGAAGACCCCATGTAAAAGATAACTAGCATGTTTGAAAGAGTGATGACTAGTCAGAACCAATTTATGGCAAACCAATCTGTGCAAATGAATAAAATCCAAAACAGAATAGTCACACTAGAGAGAAATAGTGGACCTAGGAATTTTCAGTTAGAATAGAATCAAGTGTATCAAAGGAAGTTTCCTCGGCAAGAGCCTAGGATTCCAAACCAGTTAGACTCAACTAACCTAGTAGATGAAGTAATTCCATGGTGTAGACCTTGTGAGCAATTCCACCCAGAAAGCACTTGCTACATAGCAAACTAGATTGTAGAGCATGGGATGGTGGAGGTCAGTAATCAGGAAACAACATCAGGCGAGTCTAATCATGTGTACATGGTAGGCCGAACCTATCCTCTATCAAACCAGCATTGGCAGCAGGCCATGGATTACGGTTTCGAGAAGGATCTCCTGTCTAAATTTTATGATGTAATGCCTCCTCCGGAGGTAATTAAGGAAATGAAGGATGCTAGGTTCAAGGAATCTATGTATCAAAGGAGAGAAAAGCAATCACCGTCTAAACAGTACAAGCCTGAGGATGAAACCATTGCAGAATCTAATAGTGAAACTTATGATGAAAACTATAATATACATGATGGGACACCTATGTGTTCTCCATATAATGTTGACAGTCTGGAAGGTTTACTACCTTGTGACCTTTTCTCTGAAGAAGATGAGTATGAAAATGAGGACAAGTATAGCTTGGAGCATGATACAAGTGACAAGGACTCCCTTATCCCCGATAAAGATGTTGATGAGGAGTCCTGGACATTCATGGAAAATCCAGTATGTGACAGGAATAAAGAGGCAAATAATGAACCAGAAACTTTTGATGGTTTTGTTGATTTTTCTGTCTATGGCATATCTAAAGGAGAGAGCATGGACCATGTGGCCTTGGGAAACTTTGATATGAAAAAGGAGCATGTAGTTTATCCATATGATCATTCAGAGCCATATCCTGCAGAGCCACACAAAGGTATCAATAGTGAAGACATTGAGAAATAGTATTGTGAAAAGTCAGATGTGATGCAGTCAGTGGAAAATCAGTATCAGCCATCTTTTTCACATAGAGAGGTTCCTTATGAGTTGGAGCTACTTGGGGCTTATGCAACAAGTTATCATTTGATAAGCCCCGATGATCAGTATGATGATGTAGTCAGTTTACCTCATTGTTCTGATTGGTATATCAGTCCTATCCAGTCATGGATAGAAGCAGCCTGCATGAGCACATACAAGTTTGGGAAGAATTTTTATGAGATTGTTCATGCCTATGTTATCCCATCCATCCTGCCCATCCTGAATCATCACGCAGGTTTGCATTTTCTGAATAAGGTATCCTTACTTGGGCTGGTAACCAAAGACAAGGAAATTTGTTTTTATGTTAATAAAATGCTTAGGTGGTTACACTGGATTTCTAATTACACTTAACCCTTTTGTATATCATGCTTAGAGTAGGAAAATAAGCTCCTTGAAAGAGAGCATGTACTTTCTGCATTTCTATTTTATACTTAGTGATAATAAAACTTTGCTTCTTTTAGTTAGTTACATTTATTTTGTTTAAATAAATCAACTTAATGGTTCATTTGGTTTTTTATAAAACTTGTGCTACTGAGGTTTTTCTTGTCAAGTTGAGATGTTTTTACAGGGTATATCAACCAGAGATTCTAGTGTTCTCGTATCCTCTCCTTGCCTCAAAGACCAGATCGAGCACACGTCCCACAATTGGAGCTAGAATGTTACCACCTAAGTTGTGCTTAGTGGTTTTTTATCAAGTGAGCCTGGTGAACCGGACAGGGTTAACTTGTTTGGAATTCAAAAAGACCTTTGGAAGTACTTATGGGAAGTGCTTCTTGTATCATATCACATGTTCATACCCCATGGGGGAATTGTAATAAATGTTCTAGCATGATAGTGTCTGTAAAAGACTCGGTCTCTTAGACTTCATTTGTCAATCTGATCAGCCCAGGGTGTTTTTTCCCTTGGTTATTATTGGTTGTTGAACAAACGACTGATAATTTCTGCATTTTTCACTCCATACCTCCAAAGTTGGGGTGGTTGGCTTGGCATTTAGGCCTATTGAGGTTATTAGAGTCTATGTGTCAATGTATAAGCATGCTAGACATCATTTTTGAGTCATATGAACATGTCTAAGTCCCCCTAGGTGTTTTTCAATTTTTCAATTTTTTAGTTTTTTCAGTGTTTTTTATTAAATTTTAATTTTTCCAAAACTTAGGCTATTTTTTAATAGTTTAATTGGAAAAATTGATTTTGTAATAAAATGGGGCCAAATAATTGGTTTCAGTCATGTAGGTGCTCAATTTCAAGCTAAGAGCACCATGTAAACCCATGGGCCCACTGTTTCCTAGTTTTGAGTGATTTTCCATCACTCAGGTCAGAAAGCCCCAAAAATCAATTATTGATTATTTTAATTAATAAATTGATGAATAATGGAGCAAATCCAAAATCAATAAATCAGTGGATTCTCAGTGGATTTGATTGAAATCAGTCAGATCTGAAGCAGATTGACTGGATCTGACAAATCCTTGACTGAAGGAGGTGATGAAATCAGATCCAGAGTTGATCTTGAGCATCCTTTATGGGAAATTTAGCCCTCCCTCTCTCCTCAACATGTTTGTTTCATCTGGATGAGTTTTGGGCCGATGTGTTAGTGTATGGGTTGATGTGTCAGCCAGATCAGGCCCCCGATTGACAAGTAGGCTCAGTTCAGCCTCAGTTCTGCATTGATGAACTCTCCATCAATTGATTTCACTTGATTCCATGAGGAATTGTGCCCCCCCTGGGCTGGATGGCCTGTAAATTGTATATATCCTGCTTAAGGCTCCCTCTTCCAAGCTAGTTAGAGCTGGACTGAAGGGCTTGCCATTGTAACTGTGTACTGATTTTCATTTGTTGAAATAAAGAGAAGCTTTGGAGGCTCAATTGTGGATTACCTTTCATGTGTGGATTGCCATTGTCTTGCTGCATTCGAGGTGAAACTATTATTTTTCCAATTTTTTGCACTTAATTATTGTCTGCCTGGATGGTTTCCAAAATAATAAGGATAGATCATTGTAAGTAAGATTACTTACTTTCTATTTGCTGCATATGTTTGAATGAGTTAATACATGTATGTTAAATAAGGTTATTTGCATACTGTATCATCCCTTTCTCATATGTATCTCCAGATCTGATAATTCTATCTGCAGGAGTTGTGTTGTAGCTTACAGGTTTACCGTGGCTAGAATATCCATGGTTCAGGTTTGATTCCATTGATTTCCAGAAAATATTGCTAATATTGTGCCCCTTGGTGCTTCTCTACCAAGTTCCCTCACTAGATCTGCTTCAACAACAAGCACCTTTCTTCACCTTTCTCTCCTTTAAAAATTATTAAACTTTCCTCAAACTAGTTACTTTAAAGGCTTCTTATTAATCTGATCTATCTCATCAGGAAAAACACACATAGATCTGATCAGTAATATCCCTCCTTTATTCTAGATCTTACTTCTGTTTTGCTCATAAAGTTCAAATTCAAGAGATCTAGCTAAAAGTACCTTAGTTTCGCAAGTAATTTAGTGAAAATTCATAGCTTGTTGTTAAGGTAGTTTCATTTGCTGTTCAATAAGTGTAATATTCTGCAATATCAGTGCTTTTAATTGGCTGCACAAACAGCAGGCCAAGATCCCAAGGAAAGCTTTCTTTCCTTGGTTCCTTGTTCGTCGTTTTAGCTAGTTTAATTTCATTATTTTTTAAGATAAAGTAGGCTGACCCAAAGGTACTCTTAAAGTGCTTTTGGGAATTTTTTATTCTAAATTTCTCACTATCATTTAGCAGGTCTGACAGAGAAGAAAGGAATCTGCTGTCCAAAGTGGCTTTTGGAGCGCTCAAATCCCCCCAGGGGTCTCTCTTTTGTCACATAATTTGTAAATTT
The DNA here is from genome assembly GCA_001517045.1 of Pseudotsuga menziesii. Classification (NCBI taxonomy): domain Eukaryota; kingdom Viridiplantae; phylum Streptophyta; class Pinopsida; order Pinales; family Pinaceae; genus Pseudotsuga; species Pseudotsuga menziesii. Next base: position 43,129 of record LPNX010275900.1, read on the forward strand.
TTTGTATAAACTGTAATATCTTGGTTTCAGCCCCTATAAGGACCAAGAAAGCTATATTTTATCAGTGCTTTGATATTGTAACCTCTGTAATAAAATCATCCTTTGAATAGGCTCTTTCAAGCCCATTCCCCATCCCCCTTGGGGGGATTCGCGTCGGTGCCATTTTCGTCGTTTTCTGCTTATTTCCTTTTACTAGAATTGATCTGATTTGTAGGGTAGTATTTTTTATCTTGTTTTTAATTCCATATTCCATATCTTACTTTCAAAAGTAATCATAATACTTACCCCATGATTTCCCGAGTGACCCGAAGGGGAAAGAGATTCGTGGTAGGATTAATCAGAAAACCAGATTTGTGTAGTTGTTTTATTTTTTCTATCATTTGTTTATTAGAAGCTTTAAAATTAACCCCTCCTCGATTCCCTGATTGAGATCCACTTGGATCGAAAGAGGTTCTTGGAGGATTTTCTTTTAAACAAGAACACATCTCTTAAAAACTTATTAAAATTTACAAGACTCCAGTGTGTATGCTCTGCACTTGGCTGCGGTTCGTCTGATCAGTCAAGTTGTATCAAAAGCACTTGGGTGACTAGCATAATTAGGACTCACCTTCCCCAATTAACAAACCATCAGGTGAAAATCCAACACCTCGATCAAACCTTTACGGTGGTAAAATACCCAAAGGAAGCGGGAACCTACTGAAAAGTGACCTCGGGGCACCGATCTCTGTCACACCCTAACAGGTGCGTTATGAACATAGCCCTAGAGACTCCATTTCAGCCCACATATTCCTTGCGGGTATCCATATAGGTTTTGTTTTGGACATACTCCAAGTACTCTCGGGTATATCTGGAGTCCCCTCTTAGCCTAATTTAATCAATTCATACTTCAATTTTAACTTAAAATATACCAAGATGCAATCGCAAAACATTTACCCCGAGCACATACAAGCACATTGATCATTTTGATTTGACTCCATTCTAAGGCACTGGTCTTTTTTGCTTTATATATATATATATATATATATTGTGTATCAGCTTTGTGCTTTCATGTGTTTATCTTCGTATCTTGTCATCTTTAATTGTTTATAGTTAAAATCTTCAAACTCCTAAATAACTGATTCAGTTTAACATTACCACACTAAGAAATCATCCTTGGTAACTTAATAGGGTCTACCCCCCTTGGCTTCGTTAGGATTTGAGCCTAAACGGAGGAGTCAAGTACAAGGTGACATCCTTGACTCGAGACTTGCCCCCAAGGACACAGCGAGTGGCTTGAAGATTCCTGCCACGTGATCCAGGTGTGTGAAAAGGCGGCAACAGGTACCACTCCTATTTCTATGGATAGTAGAATAGAGGGATATTTTGGGCTTAAAAAATCATGGCACAATCTTACATAACCCATGAAATGGATTCAAACCATATGAAACAATTGTAATGTACCTAGGGAGGATGGTATGGGATATCTAGGGAGGTACCCAAGGGCATAATGTATGCAATGTGGACATAATCATGAAATATCCCACTTGGTAGGCAGTGGGTAATAAATAGTCCCACTATGTAGTTAAAGACATTAATTTACTAATAATGGGTAGTTGGCATAAGTCCTTTACATGTGAAAGTATAAATATACATTAATATCATTGTATGACATATGTTTGATGTATTGTTTTCTAGAAAACATGGCTTATGGAATGATTCCTTCCTTCGGAGTAATTAATGGTGTTACCCTACCTTAAAGGTCTTTCTCTATATCTCGGTTTTATTCTTCTAGTGAGTTTATTTTTGGTATTTTTGAAGTTTAAGGGTTTCATATAATTATTGTGATTCAACAAGAAAAAATATTATTATTTCTATAAACTCTAGTGGCAAGTATCATATCATCAATGCCAATTTGGATAAAAGGTTGAAAGTCTCCACAAAGAAACAAGAACCAATAGCTAAGGTTGTAGTCTATCGACACCCACACCACCATGAGAAACAAAAATCATCAAGACAATGTTGGGAGCATCAACAAACATGGAACCAAAAACAAAAGTTGTATGGAGGAACATGGAGGATTGAAAGTAGTGAATGGAGATATTAGAATAAAATAGAAACAACATGGAATAAGAGGATCAACCTAAATTAATATCGTGGTGAAAAGGAAGTGGGTGGATCTCATGTACACATTTCACTGGGATGGATGGATGCTTGTTTTTGGACCCAGTTGGTTGCATTGATTACTGTATAATATTATACGGATTCCTCCCATGTTTTGAGGAAAAAGCATACAAAGGGGAGTGGAATGTAATGTACCTAAGGATCTACCCAAGGGGATAATGCATGTAATGTGGCCACAATCATGGAATAGGCTCACTTGGTGGTTGGTGGGTAATAAATAGCCTCACTAGGTAGTTAACAGAAATACTATAATAATTATAAGTAGTTGGCATAGGTCCCTTAGAAATACCTATGAGAAAGTATAAATATGCATGAGTATCATTGTATGAAATATGTTGGATGTATTGTTTTGTAGAAAACATGGCTTGTGGAGTGATTCCTTCCTTAAAAAGTAATTAATGGTGTTACCCTACCTTAAGGGTCTTTCTCTATATCTTAGTGTTATTCTTGTGGTGAATGTATTTTGGTTATTTATGAAGTTTAAGGGTTATATGTCATTGTTGTGACCCAATTTATGGGTTAAGAATCACTACAACAATTTTGTTGCCAATGATTTGATCCATCCAATTGTTAACATAATGTACACATATGCCTTGAGCCTTGAGATTATTTTGTTGCATGTTTTTATCTTTTTATTCCTCTTTGTAAAGCCTCTTCCAGAAAACCTATATTTGAATCCCTATCTTGTAGGTACCCATTCAGATTGTGACACACATTGATATAAGCTCTCTTCCACATCTCACATTCTCTTAGTTTACTTTCATCTATCATCTCTAGAACATATACAAAAATATATTTATTATTAGCTTGGATAACCATGAAGGCTTGTTGATTCATCCTATGGCGTCTTCATTGACATGGTTTCTCTCATACCTTGAATTCAACCATAACAACCTCAAGGAAGCTTTCATCACAAATAGGGAAAGGGATGTATATTCTCAAGTCTCTATACTCAACACTTTCATTGATTTACTCTTTTTGTGGCAATAATCTAGTATTATTTGCATATATATATATATATATATATATATATATATATATATATATATATATTGGATATTGGGTACAAGTATTATTTTGTAGGAAAGTTGAGGTGTGTTTGTGTAACACCATACACGACGTGGATCCCTACTGGAGATCTATCATCAACTCTCTTATTTGTCCCAAGTAGCTTTAACACATACAATAATGAATTCTAGTGAGTTTCTTCCATTATTCTCTTTGTATTTTTCAACATTAAGATTTATAGCTCATTAAAGGATTCTTTAGTAAATTAACCCTACATTATTAGTTTTATTTCCTTCGTTAATTTGTTAGTAAAACCTAATATGAAACCTAAGTTAAATACCTTAACAATATATATACATAGGTTAATATAATCAATTCATCTAAGACCCCAATCAACTTAATAGCACTCTATGTCACTTTGATATTCTTATTTCTTACCCTAGAGTTTCTTATTTTTTCCATAAAACCAAGTGGCAAATTCACTATCTTTCTCTCCTTGTTAGTGGTGTGTGCAATTTGATCACCTTCCATCCCCAACCTCATGCTATGTATGGCAGCACAAATAGTTATGTTCACTACATCAATCACTTAAGATCATCATGAACATAGTGTTTGAGAGGGGAAGCTTGAGTATCAAAAGGACACTCATTATTAAACGAGGAAGTACATCAAAATTTAGGAATAAAATGGGGCATCACTAATATGTTGAATATTATCAATGATTCTTACAATTCATGGATCATAATTGCAATAAGCAAGAGAGTGTAACCTAATATATGAATGGATAATTCCACTTATAATTGGGGTTTCGCTTGACAATCAATTTTTATTACAAGGTCAAGTTCCCCCCTTTTGTTGACTTATTTGATCAAGTCTAATTACAGTAATTGTGTGACACTTATGTGCATTAATTAACAAAAGACAATTGTTCACAAACAATAAAATTCATGTAAAAATAGAGTTGATGTTGTATTACCATAACTAGAAAATATAACCATAATAAATAGATATGCCAAACTAATAATAGTCATTTATATATTTAAATAGAGAAGGGTTAGAATAAATTTATGCACCTAGGTGATGCTTATTCAAACACATTAGGCCACATTCTTCTTTATGTAATTCAATGTTTAGCACTCTTCCATGAAGTCAGTAAGGTAATATAGGATGTGATAAATTTCCCATGTGAACAACTCCTCCTGTTTTTGTAATTATGAGACTTGATAGAGGGAAAAAACTCCTCTGACAGTGCAGTTGATTTTTATTTATACTTCCACTACTTGAGGCCATTTTTTTCATATCTCTCTTTTAGACACTAATAAAACTCACAAATTGCATGGTAAAGGTTTTCAAATATAATTCCCAAGGTCTTTTAGTTTTATGGAACTCTCTTTGATGAGCTACAAGGTTGACCATACTAAGCCATTTACTCCAATGAATCCTTTTGTTGAACTTATACGACTAACATGACTTTAATGCAAGGGAACACTCTCCTTGCTCAATCACCCATGATTTAATGATGGGTACAAATTACATCAATGACTAAATTCACTTCTCATACTTCATTCACCCATACTCACGTGCTTAAGAAGCATTTCTTCCATAAATGAATGTTGATCACATTTCAGGGTGGTGAGATATGTCACCTTCATTCACCCATACATACATGCTTAAGAATCATTTCTTCCATAAATGAATGTTGATCACAGTACAAGGTGGTGAGGTATGTCACCTTAATATCCTTTGCCAAAATGATCCCTAAGTAGCACCTTCTAACCTTTATCATTTTTGGATACTGACATCCCTATAATTGTTGACAAAAACCTTTTTCCATCTCAAAGTTAATATACTAGAAATCAAGAAAAAATCAATGAGGTAAAATGACAAAAGTTTGTCTTGGATCAAGGGAAAAACCAAAAATACAAATGAACAAATTTAAAATGTAAAAGGTTTTATAACCATCTTAACAAGTTTGACTTAAGTTTTTTTTTTACAAACGTGTTTGAAGATATTTTATATAAAATAAGAAATCAAATAATACAATGATCTGAACACGGACTGCTCCCAAAGGAGGACCACTTACATGCCTCCTTGTGCATCCTTTACCAATCTATATTCTTCATTATAGTTTCCTATTCTGAGTATCATAGTTCCTTACAAACTTCCCAAGCAGGAAAATACAAAAGAAGAACATACCATAAATGAATGGATAAATACACTATTTAGGTATCCAATTTCTCTCGTAGGCCTGTTGATCGCAAGCTAAGTCACCACAATTTAGACCCACTCCCTTATTAGCCATAATGTCCACTTGTTTATTATTTTCTCTCAGAACATGTAGGAAGTTGATAGCTTTGTGTTGGAAGTGGTTTTGGGACAAGTTATTTGTGTGGCACCATGAGTGCCACGCAAGTGAAAATGGCGTGTAAGGTGGAATATAGACTATTTTGAATATTTTGTGTCACATTTTGTACTTTTGGACCATATTTTGCGAATATTGGTCATTAGTTGGTAGACTTAGTTAAGAATTGGTTAGAAAATCGTCCAAGTGGACCATGAATGTAAAGGCACAAGGCTATAAATAGAAAAAGAATTGTAAATGTTAAAATTATCATAGAATGAGAATTGAGAGATTGAAACTCAATTGAACTATTGTCTGTTTTGGATCTGTGGTTGATTGCGTAGAATTAATATGAGAAGATAGAGGTTGATCTGAACTACTATGATCTTTTTGTCTCTTTCTGTCTTTCTGTTTCTGTAAATCCAATGGTGAATGTGTGTGACATGGATCTATGATGTGATGTTTATTGCTTATGAATAATGTTATGTTTCTAGATCTATTTGCGCAACAGTATGGTTATTTCTGTTATGAATGAATGATGCAATATCTAAAGAGAAATGATGAATGGTTCTATTAATGATTAAGTAACTGGTCATATCTGAAAGATAAGTTGATGAATTTTTGATGCCCATAGTCCTCTTCTATTCTACGAAAACTTGGTTCCATCAACCCTCCCTCAAACATCTCGGGTGAGACTTCATCCGCTTCGTGGGTGTTGCCGAACAGGGTAAAAGTTGTCTGGGTCAGTGCTCGGGGATATCGCGGTGAGTTGAGCATCGATAGAGTGGGAACCCCTGTCAACTGGGTTTTGTTAGTTGGGTTTGAGCCAACAAATGGTTCTATTGTCAGGACCTTATTGTGAATGACAGGAGGATACATGGCATCTGACGCGACTGGAAATTCAAGATTGGTTTGATCAAAAGCTATGAGAATCTGCTAAAGTAGAAAATCAGAACCTTGGACTGACGACAGATAAGTGGTTGACGAGATACATACATGACAGTCCTCGTGAATATTTTTTCTCTAAATTTCTCATCATATTGTACGAGTGGTTGGCACAGTTCACTTACAAGAAGAAAAATTTACAAGGAGGAGAGCCAACATCCTAGACCCATGAATTGATCTAGGAGCTGTAGGAAACTAAAAACAAAGCATTGGGAGATGTTGAGGTATGGCTGGATAATATCCTAGAGGGATATATCACTGAATTCATAGTCGACACTACCAAGTCCTACAACAAAGCAGAAAGGGAATTTTTCAACGAACCTAGAGGTAGGTTCTTGTTGTCTCTACAATTTTCAATTAAGATGCTTGTCTATGAAAAGGGTATACTGAAGATGCACCTCGAGTAGTAGAAATTCTATGTGCGGAGGCGGTGGATACTATGACAAAAGGGGGGAGATGAATGGGAAGATAAGGGGTAGATGGGTGCAAGTTTCGACAATACTATGAGAGAAGCTGATGAAGAAAGTGGTCTTATGAGGGGAGGAGTAAGGTTTCAACAAGAGAAGAGGCAGAAGACAGAGGAAGGTCCTGCTGCGATTGAAACACAAGACCACAAAGGAATGCCACACAGGAGGAAGCGACCCTATAGTGACAAAGAGGATGACCAGACCCAGACTACACCCATAATAGTAGTGAGATCAAACCCCAGCAGCAACATACCCATGCCTCCGTGCACTACTCCACATTCGGGAAGAAACACAAGTTCCACATTGAATTTCCCGACGTGCCAGAAGCATTCTAGTAGTAGATCATAATCTGTAGGAAGAAGGCCTAGGATGGCGGAAGACGACACAAAGTTACCTTTGTTCCATGGAAACGGGATTGACGATCCCGAGTAGTATTGGTTTCTATGTGAGGCAGAGTGGACTATCAGATAGGACACGGATGATGATGTTAAGAAAGGCCAATTGGTGACTACTCTTCGGGGTCATGTGCTAGATTGGTACATGAAATTTATATAAGTTCCTATGGGGACCCCTGCAAAAACATTGGATGAATTCAAGAGAGAACTGATTGAAGAATTCCGGAAACCAAAATATGAAGCACAGTATATTACTGAGCTAAAATAGTTAAGAAATTTCCTAATGAGACCATTTGGGACTTCAATCAAAGATTAAGACACTAATGGTGAGAGTTAGTTTTGATATGAGTGACATTCAGCATAAAGAATGGTTTATCACAGCATTGTTACCTCATATCTGACAACCACTGATGCAGCAAAAGATTGCAACACAGAGCGAGGCTCTGGAGATCACAATGAAGTTAGAAGCTTCACCTATTGGGGAGAATACAACTGGTGTGAACCAAATGTAGGTGCATTTGGTGAACTTGATGCTTCAATTGCAAGACATTAAGAAAGGGAAAGAGAATCATGAAGATCTTTGGTGCACTCTTTGTCACACAGATGGACACACTAAAGATACTTGCACTGACTTCCAAAATTATCTGCTATCTAGGCGTCAAACCCACTGAGTTGCAGCAGCGTACCATGGTTCCACATATGCCAAGTCTATGGGCCCCGACATGAAGAATGTGGATACATGAAGAAGATGGTGACAAATCCCGCAAACCTGTATTGTTCATTTTGTCGATCTGTGGGGATGAAAATAAAGACTGTCGTGCATATGACCTGCTTCAAAAAAGAACATACGACTCATTCTTTGTGAAGGGTGAAGATCATCGAGCAGTACAACAATCACAGTCATAGCCTCAGGTGGTAAACTCTTGATCTCAACCGCAGCATACACCACTGCCGTAGATGCAATTTATACCATCGCAGCCGCAACCACAGTTTGCACCACAGCCACAGTATAGTTAGATGTCGATGGGTTCACTGCATCCACAATATGTTTAGGTAGTGCACTATGTTCAGCAGTAGTTGAATCTCCTACCATAGCAATCAGCTCAGCTGTAGTACCAATAGTAAGGAGGATTCCGCAAAGGATTCTGAGGAAAAGGAGGAGGATTTGGAAGAGGAGGAGGATGAGGTCCTATCTAGTATTACAATTGTGGGGTATTTAGACACTACTAGAGAGATTGCCCACAATTGTAGTGTTCAAGTACATATTGCACTACAATTGATCATACTGTTGAGAACTTCCTGTAGCTAATCACAAGATGGCAGGCTGGGAACGTTCCTCGGCTACAGAATCAGAATCAGTTATAGAACCAAAATCATCTACAGAACCAGAATCAGTTACAGAACCAGGCTCAGAATCAAGCTCCACTTCATAATTAGACTATGAATCAACCCATGAACCCTCCATTGAACCAGAATCCACTGCTAAATCAGAATTTGTTGATGAACCAGAATCAAGGGCTGATAGTTCCAATGATCTCAGTAGAGCCCATACTAGAGGATGTTGACATTACCATCATCACCCACAAAGGTGCGATGACTAGAGAAGATGGGCCCTACCTACAGGTTCGATTGGTTGGGAAGAAGAAGGCACTGTTTGATATCGCAACTAAAAGAGAGACATTCTTTGAAACTCAGAATGTGATCGAAAGAAATTCTGGTAAGTCACCTGTCTATGGAATGCCCTCTACTTTTTATTCTTTGCTGGAGGCAGGAGCATCACGGCAGCATGGTACCTTGCAGCACTTCTTTGAAAGTTTCTTTTTGGTGGAAATAGATCCCAATGCTCTGGAGTAGATTGAGAGTTTATTGCACCATCCGGGTAAGGAGCAGAAGGACTCCTCAGTGAACTCTTTACATAAGAAAAAGATGAGAAAAGAGATGCGCATGAACATTCAGATTAGGGACTATGAAGTATATTCAGCCATTCTAGATCTTGGCTCAAATGTAAATATCCTAACAAAGCATACATGGCAGAATATGGGGAGGTCGATGTTGGGTTGGTCCCCTATATAGTTGCACTTGGCTAATCAGGCCAAAGTACAACTAATCGGACGTGTGTCGAACTTGGTCATAGATGTTGAAGGTATGAATATCTATGCTGATTTCGATGTGATTGAATTTGTTGATGGTGGAGGCTCCTATCCCACATTGTTGGGGATTGGATGAGCCAATGATAGTATCATAGTGATTAACTTCAAGAAGCAAATGATGACATTTGAGAATCAAGACATCATATTCATTGCTTCTATGGATCCAAACAAAGGACAAAGATATATTGAACCAGTGAAAGATGAAGTTATCAGGGGACGGGATCATGCTTACAACATTTCTGAAGATTACATCCACCCAACTGCTGACGAAGAAGTCAGTTGGCGCAACAAGATTTATGTGTCCTCTGATTCTGACGATGGGTTAGAAAAACGGAAAAACCGCATGCACGAGGTGTCATTCAGGAAGTGCGGTATGATCACATAGTCGTTGTGCCATGTCACGACTAAGACTGTTAAATTACCAACCTACGAGGGACTACTTGAGTTGTCCACATTCTTAATGGATTTTTAAGAGAAGGTATCAGAACCGCAGTGATTATTGGTGTTGGAGGAAGCACTGAAGGCTACTCTAGCATGTTGGTGGGAAACTCATAAAAAGACAATTACTGGATGCCCGCAATGTCAATGGTTGATGACAGTGCGCTTCGATGATGCAAAAATATATCATACTGGGAGGTACAATGGGAAGAATGACCCTAGTATTCATTTGCTGGAATGCCAAACATTGTGGGCATCACGACCAAAGGATGAATGGGTCCACGCCTTTGTCCACACATTGGATGAAATGCCAAGATCATGGTATGTATCGGCGGAGTTGCGAAGAGAAATAACCACTTGGGAGGAGTTGACAGTTTGATTTACTCATACCTTTACTTTCATGGATGCCAATCCCGATGTCCAAAATGTGCTTAAAATCATCCAAGATGTGGTAGTAAAGGTACTACCAGTTGCATATCTAGGGGATCCAAATGCACATTTCCACATGCAATTGATGATGGAATGTTACAATGTGTCGAGCGGACCCAAGAATGACGATGAGCTATGAAATATCAATATTCCGGAGACAGAAGGGAGTAGGGATGTCACAACACCAGATATACCGACTAATCCCATGAATCAACCACTAAAGATTAGAAAAGTTAACATTGGGACGGAGGAGAACCCAAAATTTGCAAGTGTTGGAGACTACTAGGATGAGGAGACTATGGAAAAGATCATGAATCTACTACATGAATTCCAAGAACTATTTCCAAACAAATTCTCTTAAATGAAAGGAATACTGGGTGATCTGGGAGAAATGAAGATTCCATTAAATCCCGATGTGAAGCCAGCAAGACAGAGGCCATATCACCTGAATACACGATACAAATAAAGAGTCAAGGTTGAGCTCGTCCGGATGTTGGACATTGGCATCATTGAGCCAGTGGAATAATCGGAATGGATCAGTCCTATGGTGGTCCAAGACAAGAAAACTGGTGAAGTTCAAATCTGTGTCAACCTAAGAAAACTAAATGATGCATGTATGCATGACCCGTTTTCAACACCATTCACAGTTGAAGTACTCAAAGGAGTAGGTGGTCAAGAGATGTACTCTTTTACAAATGGATTTGTTGGTTATCACCAAATAAGAAATGCAAAAGAAGATCGACATAAAATGACATTTGTCACTAAATGGGGCTGCTTCCAATACATAGTGATGCCTTTTGGGTTGAAGAATGCACTTGCAATATTTTATTGGGTTGTTGTCGATGCATTCAAAGATTTCATTCAGAAGTTCCTATAATTTTATATGGATGATTGGATAGTGTATGGTCTAATTAAGGATCATCTAGAAAACCTACGACTAATGTTGGAAAGATGTCGACAGCATTAGATCACGCTGAACTCCAAGAAGTGCATTTTCTTCACACCTTTTGGAATGTTGCTGGGTCACATTGTTTGCAAGGAAGGATTGTTGGTTGAGCCTACCAATATATCACTCATTTTGAGCTTGTCACCACTAAAAAATGTGAATATGCTTAGGGAGACACTGGGGCACACTTGGTATTATCGCAAATTCATCAGAGGATAAGCTGCGATTACTGCACCTATGGAGAGACTATTGAAGAAAGATGTTGCATTCGTATGGAGTCTAGAATGTCAAGGAAGCTTCTATACACTAAATTCTAAGATGGATTCAGCGCCAATACTTGTGTTCCCATATTGGAACAAGGAGTTCCATTTCCACATCGATGCATCTTCCGTTGCACTAGGTATGGTGCTCACGCAGCCAAGTGAAGGAGATATTGATCACCTGGTCACTTTCATTAGTCATAAGTTGTCATTTGCTAAGAAAAACTATACAACCACAGAGAGAGAAGGTCTGTCGATGGTATATGCACTGCAAAAATTCAAGCATTACCTATTAGGTGGTCATTTTAAGATGTTTACTGACCATTCTGCTTCGAAATACCTAGTCAATAAACCTATGTTGGGGGGGAATATATGTTGTTGGCTACTTCTCTTTCAGGAGTTTGATTTTGAGATAATTGTGAAGCCAGGTCACTTGAATGTTAACCCTGATCATTTGTCTCATATTGAGACAGGTGAAGAACCAAAAAACATTAATGAGGGACTATCGGATGTGCAACTGTCCAAAGTTGACATAGAAGATTATTATTATGACCAAATAATCCAGTTCTTGGTGACAGGAGTCGCACCGAAAGATTTCTTGACAAGCCAAAAGAAGAAGTTGGTAATCAAGGCCTCGGATTTCCAATTGATTGCTGGACAGTTATACAAACTTGGCTTAGATGATCTTTTTAGGTGATGTGTCCTACCCCATCAACAACAAGAGATTCTAGAGGAATCCCATGCAGGAGTTTCTAGTGGACACTATGGAGGACAAGCTACTAGGAGAAATATGCTTCACGCAGGTCTCTGGCAGCCCACCTTACATAATCATGCGACAGATTATGCGCGGAGCTGTGATGTCTGTCAACGCACTGGAAAACCATTGTAGCGGGATGAGATGTTGCTAGTACCACAAGTAACCTTGCAACCTTTTGATAAATGGGTCATGGATTTTGTGGGTCCAATCAACCCACTTGGGAAGAGAACTGGTGTGCGGCACATACTCACAGCAACATACTACTTGATGAGGTGGGTGTAGGTCGCACCCGTCATGGATTGCAACACTGCAACAGCAGCAATATTTTTGTTTGAAAACATCATGATGCAGTTTGAATGTCCAAGGATATTGATGAGCGACCAAGGCAGTCACTTCATCAACTACACAGTAAGCACGCTAATAGTAGAATTGCAAATACAACATAAGAAAAGTACACCATATCATCCACAGGAAAATTGAATAGTAGAAGCTTTCAACAAGATATTGGAGCATGTGCTTACAAAGGTATGTAATGATAACCCCAATGACTGGGACTTGAATATTCCTATAGTACTGTGGGCATATCACACCACTTGCAAGAGTTTGATGGGGAAAACACCATTCAAATTGGTATATGGGAAAGAGGCGATCATGCCTATGGAGTACATTGTTCCCAGTCTGCACATTGCAGCAACGACAAGCATGGATGATGAAGCAGCACTAGAGGAGCATGTATCCAAGTTGCTACAGCTTGAAGAGGACCACTTTATAGCAAGTTTACATCAGCGTGTTGAGAAGGATCGCCAGAAGCCTTGGAATGATTGCCACATAAAGAACAAATAGTTTTAGCAATGAGATTTGGTACTACTATACGACAGTAAATTATTGAAGCATCCAGGTAAGTTACAGATGCATTGGTTAGGTCCATATCTTGTTAATTCTATTACTTCTAGAGGCACAGTGCAACTACAACAGTTAGATGGAGAAATTCTACTAAAGCTTGTGAATGGTAGTTGAATGAAGCCCTATAGAACAGGGCCAGAACCACGCGGTGCTTGAGACACTATGCAATATATTTATATATATATATATATATATATAGAGAGAGAGAGAGAGAGAGAGAGAGAATAATGGGAGAATGGAAGGCACACCAAGAGGAGGTGGCTATGCAGGAATAGGAGGTAGTAGCGCAAGTAGAAGTTCATGCTTCGATAGCTACAGGGCTGTGAGTAGATGTCACATCAATAATCAATGACGATAGTTAAAGTAGTTAAACAACGACACTTTTAGAAGTGACATGTAATGATAGTAGATCCAACCGGTGCGTTGGCAGAATCAGCGACAGATTTGGGTAGTTAATGAATGATTTAGTCATGATGTTTGAATTGATGTCATAATGATGAAGTCTGAGTTGAGTTGACAATATAAGAGGAATCCTACTACGGTCAAAAGACACCATTGTGCAGAATTGAATTACGTTGATTTGCATAAGTTACTAAGTTGTCAAGAGGACTATTCAGAAAATCTAAATAGAGGAAGGAAGTTTCTAAGACCGGAAAAGGAATGGGCTTAGTAAGTCAAGAGGAGAATTGGTCCGGTATGTAGAGAAACAAAAACATTATTATAGTTGATTTTACCACACATGGTGAATCACACTTTTATGGCCTTCCTTGTCCCTCTGTAGACTCCTTAGACCCCATGGACCATTTTTGTACCTTTGATGTTTCCAAGATCATCCCTAAAAACATGCAATAATTGCCATACACGACTTTTAATCCCTTTCTCACATATATAAGTGGGTTTGACCCCTAAAACCATGTACATCGAGATGTGTTTAAAAGGCCAAATTCTTTTGGAGTTTTCCTTGATGTGGATCCGACTCACTTGTCTCTTGGCCTTCCATATGCCTTGAGAACGCTCAGATTCAACCTTCCATTACCCCATTGAAGAGATATATAAGGAACCCTTTGGATACATTGAAGGCATGAGGAATTCAAGAGCAAGAAAACTATAGTCCATTGTTTCCGGACCTTATACTTGAGTCTACATCCCTTTGTCCCTTGGAGCACTTTTGTGTTCTTCCTAAGCTTGCCTTTTGCTTGTGAGCTTGCTATCGAGAGATGGAGGATCGAAGTGGTGGAGGCCCAAGTGGGGGACTCAGTTTCTCCGATTCGAAGACGTGCCGACAAAGTTTGTCACTATTGTAACCTCTATTTTATATTAATAGAAATATCTTTTCCTGTCCAATAATGTGTATTTAAATGAGTATTTTATCCATGGATGCTTTTACATGCTTATATGTTATTGATTATATATGCTAGAGTAGGTCTAAAATGATTATATATAGTATGCTTATCTTGTTTGCTGAGTGTTGAGATAGCAATTTATCAATACAAGCTGAAGTTTGAAAGCTCAACGGGGATCTACATCAACCGTCCAGAATAAGGTACGAATCGATATCCTTTAGTGTTAGATATTTGGTGTCTCTTGCATATAGGAAAGGATTGATTTCTGGAGTCAAGTTGTCTATTGTGGTACCCCAAGCCAAAGGCATTTCTCTCCGTAATAGAATTGGCGACTCCGTTGGGGAGTTCCTAGTCATTTTTCCTTTGGGGGTTTTTTATCGGCATTCAATGTTCTTGAATTGCTCTCATTTCTCTGTTTTTGAGTCGGGTCTGGGGGCATTTTTTCCTGGTAGTGTCTAATAGGTTTGAATTTTGTCTCAGCTTATCTATTTGCCTTTATTTTTATATCTTTTTATTCCTATACATGATTTTTTGCCTCACAATCGCGTGTACATGTGGTTTTGACTGAGATTTCCACGTATATATGCAGGTTTTCTGCTCACAGTCGCGTATGCCCTGAGTTTTGTCTTTTAGATGAATATTGAGTGTTTCTGGGTGAGTTTTGATGATTGCTAAGTCTCCTTAGATGCTTCCAGAGTCTGTATACACCTATGTTTCTGACCAGAGACACCTTTTAGGGTAAATTTTTTTAAGAATGTTCTTGTCATTGCATTTTTGATTTTTTGTTTTGGGATTAGTGCATTAGGTCTCTTTTTCCTTATTTCTTTGCTTGGGTGTTGTTTGATAGTGCTTGTAGAGTCTGGGGGTGGTAGAGTCATTCTTTTGCTTTATTATCTCATTTTTATTCAAAAAATTCAAAAATATTTGCTTCTTTGCATCATTATGTGTCATTGCACTTTGCATCTTGCATGGTACTTGCACTTGGTTTGCTTAGAAAAGTATTAGTCAGCCTTTCATATAGGAATGATTGCATTTATCATTAGAATAAAATTTTGCATTTCACTTAGTAGCATGCCCTATTTTTCATTCAACACAATGCATTTGCATTGATTGTTAGGTGTGCATTTTACTTCATCTTTGTGTCATAACACCATTGATTGCACGATCGTCTACCTTTTTGAGTAATAAGCCACATAAAATCAACGCTTAATTAAAATGGATTACACTATTTTCTTTCATAGGGTACACCAACAAGATTAGGTTTTAGGGTCTTGGAATAGTTCATTGTGAGTAAATTCTCCAGGACCACTAAACAACAACATGTATGTGTCTGTCCAGGTGAGAGTGTGAAATTCCTTGGTATAATTAGTGTTTCTCAGGATCCTCCTCTTACAAGGGAGTTAAGCACGAGGCAATGTGAGCGGCTATTAATTGGGATGACCCCTATACATAACTGAGTAGCATCGGATATATTTCCAGGATTGTATCATATATGGGAGCTCTTTCGAGAGTTTCAAGCTTTGCTACCCTGCCCATACGGTTAATCTCACCTGCGACTGTCTGCCTGAGCATTGATTATATTGAGGTGACCTTAGTTGCCTTACCTAGGTTATCGAGGGGGTACTTTGCAAGGGTTATTCTGCAGGTGTCCCATCCAGGTTGGGGTCGGACAGCACAGTCGCTATATGCATTGAAGCTGAGGGCCACAATAATTGGTTATGAACCTCTACTTGTTGTGTATGGGAGTCTCAAGCCTCTCCTAGACTAGACATACCTGCTTCATTCAGGAGCTCACATATCCTACCCTTGTTTGCTTGTGATTGGATTTAGATTATATTGGTGTATGCTTTGTGCATGCTAGCTTGCTTAGGGTTTGAGTAATTAGAAGAGTCTTTTTTATTTTTCGAGTAATTATGGATTCGGGTGTGGCACCCCACCGTTCTCGTCGTTTAGCAGGACTTCTTCCTTCTACATCTCCTCCTCTTTTGGGAGAGAGAAACATATGGTCCAGGCAGATTACTTCTCACATTGATTCACACACGATGGGAGATCATGAAGATGAATTCCTGAGTTGTCTTCTCTGCCTCAGGAGGTTGGGGAAGAAGATCCTACTCCTGTGTATGATCCTTCACCCGATATACCTACACACTCTAGATTCGATCCTTCACATGATATACCTACACAATTTAGGTATGATCCCTCATTCACAAGTCGTCAGTATTGGATGCCAGGCAATGAGACTCATCACGAACCTGTGAGCACTAGTTATGTTAGTTATGGCATGTCTGGTATCCCTGCACATGATCCGACACATCATGCTGAGTCAGAATTTGATCCTAGCACTATGCCTGGGGGCATTACCATTCCTTTCCATGCAGAGAGACTTGGGAGCATGAGTCACATTGCACCCTCCATCTTGGTAGTGGAGGCTACATCACACGTTCATCCTAGACCTGGTGTTAGTAGTCCTATTCGAATACCAGAACCAAGATGAGTGACTATAGGGAATACCACTTACATAGTTTCACATGTCCCTTCGTCCTCTATTCCTAGTTCTATGAATGCTATTCCTCCCCCTCATTCACATGGTCCTTCGGGCTGGAATGTAGCTACTAGTCATGTTCATACTACTGCTACTCACATAGCCGTGTCTCAAAGCCAAGTACCTCCTGTTGTTTTGGGTGGTCATATTCCTACTTATGGAGTTTCTCATGGGACATATTATGGGACCTCTCATGGACAACATTATGGACCGCAGTATGTGCATAGTTATTCACCTTATGGGTATGGGTATCAACAACCCACTTACTCTCCGAATTATGGCTTTGTAGCTCCACATAGTCAAGGTACACCACATTATGGTGCTTCCATGTCACCCTACATGGGTCAAACGGGAGGAGGATACTATGGCCATGGCCATGGTGGTTGCAGTAATCAGGCTTATGTGAATCAAAACTATCAGGGAGTGTGGCATCAACCTGCTCAACCTAGGCTCCCTTTCCTTGCAACGTTAAATTTACTTGACTTGTCGAGACTAATGAACGATCTAGTCTCTCATGACCCGGCTTGGCCGGCTGTCCCTAATAAGTTTCCCTCGAACATTTCCAAATTCGAGGGCAAACCAGGAGAAGATCCTAGTGAACATGTTACTACATTTAACCTTTGGTGCTCTTCTAATTCCTTACACAAAGATTCAATCCATTTAAGGCTATTTCAACGCACCCTTACCGGGCCTACAGCGAAATGGTACATCGAGTTACCTAGGGGGGCATTCATTTTGTTCGATGACCTAGCTATGAATTTTCTCAACCACTTCTAGCTACCAGTGTGTTACAATGTTGGTATAGAACTCTTGTCGACATTTCGACAAGACAAAGCCATGCATATCTCGGACCATATCCAAGAGTGGCGTAGATGGAAGAGATTGATTAAAGCCTTCATACCGTCAAATTTTCTCCTCAAATGGTTCCTTAAATCGTTACTACCTTATATAGTGAAGGATGCTTCTATGTCTGGAGTTCAGAATGAGGAACAAGCCATTTTTAGGGCACAGGAATTGGATTTGATTTATGCTCAATCATGTTTGTTATATGAGATCATTCCTAACGCTCCACGTTCTAGTTTTGACCCTAAGGTCAAACCTGGACGACATGCTGATGGAATTGTTGGTTGTACAAGTACCAAACCTATGGATTTAGTTTTGAAACAGGTGAGTCAATTGTCTATCGACCAATCTGCCTCAGGACAAGCAATGGCTTCGTCTCAACCCACGCAAATGGCTAGTGTGCTTTCGGTACAATCGTCAAACTAGAAGGGTAACCAGCAACCTGAAAGGAATAAGAAGAAGGGTAAAAACAATCGTAAGGGTGGGAATAGGAATGAAAATGCAAATTCTAATGATAAGAATTCCCACAATGCTGGGGGGAACAAGCAGTCTAAACGTAAGGTTAAGTTTCCTTGTAAGTTGTGTAAGGAATACCACCTCACTCACTTGTGCCCTCGTATCAAAGAAGCCTCGAAGTTCATAGCAAAGGGCCTAGCTGTGCTGACCAACCCTTTACCCCATAATCAAAACATGAACTTGAGGACCCATGACCAGTTTGGTGGAGATCAAGATCCACTAAAATATTGTAGTGGTCATGGTTGCATCAACATGGTGCGTGCTGCTAAGGTTGTGACTTGTGCGAAGGACTATGGTTCGTCGCAACCTGACCTTGGGAAAGAACCTCCTCCTACTTAGAGCCCTTTGCATATTGAAAATCCTACAGATAAACTTGAGAGTGTACCTTACATTCCTAAGGGAGTATTAAAGCATTCGGGACACAATCCTAATGCCCAAGCCGCCCATAATTATTCTGTTTTCAAGGATTTGGGCCACACTCCTTGTGTGATGTCTGCGCTTGAAGTTATTCAGAGTTGTCCGTCGCAAAGGAAGGATTTTCTTTTTTCTCTTGGTGTTAATGATGATCAATCTTCCTCCACCATAAAATTTGAAACTGTAGGACTACAGCCTCGCTTTCCTTAATATGTGTCTCTCTTGATTCATGTAGAATGTCTTAACATGACCATCAAACACACTATGATTGACGAAGGTGCTGCTGCTTCCGTGATGTCTTTGTCATGTTGGAAGGGTTTGGGTTCCCCGGAGTTGTCTAAATCCACTACCATGTTGACTGCTTTTGATGGTAGATCATTTCAGCCGCACAAGATTCTTCCTTCTCTTAAGGTCTGTTTGGGAGGGAAGTCCGTTGTGATCGAGGTTGAGGTGGTTGATGTGCCCCTTGACTACAATCTCTTACTGGGTAGGAATTGGATGTATAGTATGCAAGCTGTAGCTTCTTCTCTATTTCAAGTTGTATGCTTTCCATTTAATGGGAATATTGTTACAATTGATCAAATGTCATTCAAGAATCTGAGTTTTACCGCATCATCGGGAGCTTCTATCCCGATTATCAACCATTCTCAGCCGACAACTAGGAGTGTGGGTGTTGGCATGTATCCATCCCTTATGGGAGCCTTTAGTTGTCCTGCACCCGTTCTTATGATCAGTTCTAGTTCCAATGGGGCTTCATCTTCAGTGAGATCGGTGTATTTTCACACTACCCATATGGAAGATCCTTGGATTCTTCCTACACTGAATCCTTTGTGTAAGCCTATCGGAATGGACATGTCGTTGCCTGCAGAAATGATAGCATATCAAGTGAATCTTGAATGTGTTGCAGAGTCTATTCCTTCCTCTTCACAGATGAAGGAGGAGGACCCATATGTGTTTCCTGCATAGGCAGTTCAGTCTTCTCACACACATGATTTCCTTGATAGTGTTTTTCCATCAGATGAAGCTATTATTGAGGCCATGTTTGGGGTTGAGCCACCTTGGGAAGAGTTGCATCATAGATCTTATTTTCTTCTTAAGCTTGACCATTTGGAGTGTGAATACTTTAGGGAGATGCTTAGTGAGAGAATTGGTAGTCCCATGGTTCCACTGAGCTCTCCTAGTCCGATGGCTAATGGAAACATGGCGAATATATCTCCTACCATCCCTATCAATATCTCTCGTGGTCTTGGAAAGGTTGAGAATGTCTATATTGGGGTAGAATGTTCCCATGTTGAGATTCAAGAGTATACCAATCTGTTCAAAGAGTTTCGTGATATCTTTGCTTGGTTGTACAAGGAAATGCCAGGTATCGACCCTCACATTGTTGAACATGGAATTAAAACTTATCCTAAGGCTAAGCCTGTTCGACAACGCTTGCATGCAGTGAATCCTAGAAAAGCACCCGCGATTAAGGCTGAGATAGAAAAGCTGTTAAATGTCGTTTTTATCTATCCCATTCCCTTGACGGAGTGGGTTTCAAACCCTATTCCAGTTGATAAGAAGCAGGGAACAATCCACATATGCACTGATTTCCATGACTTGAATCGTGCCTATCCTAAGGATAATTTTCCCACACCATTTATTGATCAAATTTTGGATGAGTGTGCGGGAAGCGAGGTATTTTCCTTTATGGATGGTTTTTCCAGATACAATCAGATACAAATCAAACCCGAGGACCAACATAAGACTGCATTTATTTTTCCTTGGGGTACCTTTACATATCAAAAGATGCCTTTCAGTCTTAAAAACACCGGAGCCACATTTCAGCGGGCTATGACCTTGATCTTCCATGATCTCAAATTGATAATTGAAGTATTTTTGGATGACCTTGCTGCTCATTCTTGTCTGATAGTGCGTCATTCCTACCATTTGAGATTAGTGTTCGAAAGATGCCGCCACTACCAGGTCAGGTTAAATCCTCATAAGTGCATCTTTTGCATGAAGTATGGTCGCTTGTTAGGGTTCATTGTCTCCAAGGAGAGTATAAGAGTCAACCCTTTAAAGGTTGAGGCAATACTTCAATTGTCTCCCCCGAGAAACATTAGACATCTTCAATGTTTGCAAGGCATGGCAAATTTCTTACAGAGATTCGTCGCTAACTTTGTCAATTTGACTAGAGACTTTATGCATCTTTTGAAGGACACTACCTTTTGTTGGGATGAGTGAGCCCAGTAGTCCTTTGATGTGCTTAAGCGAGCCTTAGCATCGGCCCTGGTGATTAGTCCACCCAACTATAGCCGTGACTTTTTACTTTATGTGGACGCATCCATGGAGACGATTGGTATGGTTTTGTTTCAGGAGGATGAGGAGCTCTAGGAGAATGTCATATATTATTTGAGCCAAAACCTTATAGATGCAGAGATCCATTATTCCCATGTGGAGAAACTTTCCTTAGCTACCGTTCATGCGGTTCAAAGATTGAGACACTATTTTCTCCTTCGCCAGACCTTGGTGGTAGCCCATGTCAATCCATTTCTGTTCGTCCTCACTAGAAGGATGATCAGGGGAAAGTATAATAAGTGGATTGTCATCTTGCAAGAATTCGATCTCGAGTTTGTTTCGGCAAAATAGAAAAAATTGTTGATTTTTGCGGAGCTTATATCTGATTTTCCGAGCAAGGAGGAGGAAGAATTTTGTGAAGATATGTTTGTCGATGAGCACATTTTCATGATCTGAACTTTGGATCCATGGTATGGGGATATCATCATATATTTACAAACATTGAAGGTCCCTACTCACCTCTCATGGGATGAACGATGACGGTTATGTCACGTGTCCAAGAACTACCTTATAGTGGATAACACATTGTACCACTGTGGGGTAGATTCCATTTTACTTCATTGTTTAACTCATGAGGAGGTTGAGCTTGTGCTGAATGATTACCATGGAGGGGAATGTGGTGGTTATTTATCTCGGATTTCTATAGCCCAAAAAATCTTGAGAGCGGGTTATTTCTGGCCGTCGATCTTTAAAGATTGTGTTAATGCGATCAAGAAGTGCCACCCTTGCTAGGTTTTTGCACATAATATGCGCTCACATCCTACCCCATTACATCTGATTATCACCGCCAGTCCCTTCACTAAGTGGGGGCTTGACTTCATGGATTGCAACCCAGCTTCAGCTGGGGGGCATCATCATATTATAGTGGTTGTTGACTATTTCAAGAAATGGGATGAGGCTACGACCACAGTTAAATCCGACGGTGAGACAGCCGAACATTTCATATTCAACCAGATCATTACTAGGTTCGGTATTCCGAAGAAGCTAGTCACTGACCATGGTAGGCACTTTCAAAATCAGATGATGGAAGAGTTGGCCTCGAAGTTAGGGTATAAGCAGGAGCATTCCTCTTCTTATTACCCTCAAGCAAATGGACAGGTTGAAGTAGTGAACAAGTCACTCAAGTCCATTCTCCAATGAACCATCGCACAAAGCAATACCAATTGGCATATCATGTTATACCCTGCTTTGTAGGCCTATAGAACCGCAGTTAAGACTGCCACCGGTTTTTCTCCATATCAGCTTGTGCATGGAGTGGAGTCTATCTTGCCAGTTGAATGAGAAATTCCTTCATTGAAGCTAGCCATAGAGCTCTTACCAGATACTTCCCCATTGGAAGAACGTTTGGTCCATTTAGAGAAGCTTAATGAGTAGCGCCAATATGCTTTAGTGACTCTAGAAGTGAATAAGCGTCGTGTCAAGGTCCAGTATGATAAATTTGTCCGTTCGAGGAGGTTTAGTGAAGGAGATTTGGTCCTTTTGTGGGATCAAGCTAAAGAACCCTTGGGGGTAGGAAAGTTTAACCCCATGTGGCATGGTCCTTACGTGGTCAAGCATGTGTTAGAGAAGGGCATATATGAACTGGTAGACTATGAAGGGATAGCCTTGGCAGAGCCTAGAAATGGGCTCTATCTTAAAAAGTACTATGCACGATTTTCAGCCAGGGCTGGCTATTGTATATTACTGTACAGTATTTTGCATAGTTAGGTATTTCTTATGGTGATTGGGTTTGTTGATTAGCTTTCATTTCTTATGGAAGATGTCAATGGAGTCTTCCATTTACATAGGATTCACTGATGGTGCTAGCTACCACACTCAACACTTAGCCTCTGCTGCTTGGGTGATTTATACTCCTACAGGTCAGGTATTGTCTTCAAGAGGTGTATGTTTACGTCCCTCTTCAAACAATGTTGCTGAATATAGTGTTGTTATCAAGCTTCTACAAGATTCCATTTCACATGGTGTTCTCTCTCTTGAGGTACGTCTTGATTCGCAGTTAAAAGTGTCACAGCTTAATGGCTTGTATCATGTTAGGGATCCAACATTATTATGAATATTCTTACGTGTGAGATTATTAGAATGACAATTTGACAACATAACATACATACATGTTCCAAAAATTTATAATCAAGTTGCTGATATGCTAACTATGTGTTAGATTGGCATTTGTTTCACAGACAATAAGCTCATCACAAACATACATTTTTACACATGTAAATAAATAAAATAGATCATCATTAAAAAAATTCATTAAACATCCAAAATGTGATAATACATAAGTGTCATAATGCAAAAATGGGGCTTCCGAGCCACCAGAATATAATACACGATAGTACAAAAATGTGTCACTCCTAGGTATCTAAGCCTGGGGAGGAGGAGGGGGGTTCTGATCATGGAAAGTCACCACGGCTCTAGCTAGCCATCGAAATAACCGCACCCATGCTCATGGTACACCCACCACCTGACGTTGCATGGCCTCAGGCAGGTCCTCAACCTATGCCATGGGTACCCTATGGGTCAACCGCACAAATTTTGTGTGGGTGCTTTGGAGCGTCTGGTACGCATCCACACCCATGATATCATCTCCCCGTCCCCTCCGTCTATGACGAGGGAAACCGTCAGGATGCCATGGTCTTACATCTGCATACATATGATAGGATGTCACTATGTGTTGTCATGCAAAAATATGTCTTTTGATTCTATATATCAAAAAACACAAAAAAATCAAATAATTCAAAAACTTAAAAAGAGGGTTGGGATTTGTTACCAATTTCACCGTATGCTGATCCTAATGGTAGAGGCATGTCAGGATCTCCCCAAAAATCTATCCCCGTATAGGGGTAATCATCGATGGCAACTATCTGTCACAGCCACCATGGAAAGAAGTCAGCTAGGTATGGGTTGGACACCCTACCTCATCCCAATCTGTGCATCACATCTGCCCAATGCCGTTGGGCCAGATCTCGAACCCCGTGAAGAGGAACGTCAACTCTAGGACTAAGTCCTGAAACATGCTTGAAGCAGAACGTGCTTAGTATACTGCTGAAACCAAAGTTTTTTACCCTGGCCATTTTGCAGTCGCTAAGTTATTGCTTCATGTTGCTTAAAAGAGCAGTATTCCAATCATAGACTATGGGCCTCATGCACTCCACTACATAGAACATCAAAGGTCCCAAGCCCTGGTGGAGTGACGTTATCCCTACTATCCTGCCGAGTGTCAGTAGAATGGATTTTAGGCCTAGTACCTATAACGAGTTAGTTGGGATCTGACTCCCCACCTTCTTTGTGTCCGGATAAAAATATATAGCTATATACTCATCTATGGTGAGGCCACCTTCGGGCCTACGAGAACGTAGGTTTACCACTTCCCTTCGTCGAGACAATCCTGTAATGAAGTATATGTCCTCCACTTCTATGGTGAGGGACATCCCATCGATATAGAACAACTCTGAGTCAGGATCCCAGTAGTCTACTAACATCTGCAGCAGTCTTGGTTTGGCCCTTAAGCCACCAAGACACCAAAACTTATAGAGCCCGCACGCACGAAGAGCTTGTTGAGCCATTAGATCACCCTGTACTTCTGCTTCTACATCCCCGTGCTCTTGTTCCCTCCATTCTAATACCATCCTGCACATTCAATTTGAGTTTTGGTCATTAGTTGTCTTAGAAAAACTTATACGCGGCCGCATATGCGTATGTACATGACTTTGAGGCATTTTTCCGCATATAGCCAGCCCTATACATGGAAAAATCCTCGATTTTCGCATGGGCCGAGGTGGATATTTTAGAGTGGCCTAGAAATCATTTTTGACCATGGAAATTTGAAAAATTTACATGCAAATGAAAGAGTAGGGCATGGGAAGTTACCTGGAAAAAATGGTGTCAGATTCCGCTGGCTGAAACTCCTGGAATTCGTGTTTGAAGTTCTGAACTCAATTGGGTAAAAATTTCAAATGTTATATAATGTTTTGAATTTTTTACTATTTATAGAATTTTTGAAAATTTTTGAAAATTTTTACCCCCTTTCTATAGTTTTGGACCGTTTCTGACCCTTTTGGACCATTTTTTACTAATATAATGATGTAGGAGACCGTTTTGAGCGCTGCTTCGACCGTTGTTTTGTCCTGTTCATGCTGATTTCAAGTATGATGTTTAAACTAGAATATAGGTTAGGTTTCACCTTTATTTGCGTTTTGCATGACCTTATGACCATTTCATTATAACCTTAGGTACGAACGCATTCTATCATGTCACAGAACCTTCTTGTTGTTTTAGAAATGACTTGATGTGAATGGTAGAGTTTGACCTTACATGGGTTCCCTAGTTAGCTCCTTATTTGCATTTGGTGCCCATGCTGACACCTTGTCCTTTAGGGTGTGGGAGTCCGTTGTATAGTATCGCCATGACATTTCGCAAGAGCCTTATACTCCTCTTGATCTTTTGTTGGCCTATTTCCCCAAGACTCCCTTATGTCAAGTTGTAATTGCATTATCATGAGCTTTTCCTACCTCATTGAGCCTTGTGCCAGCTTCCCTGACTTTGAGTATCAGCCATTGTTGGATGCTATGGGCAGACCCAGGTTTACTATCATCAACCAACAACACCCCTAGATCACTGGCCCTTTCAGCGACAGACCGCAGAGCAGCCTGAAGTCTCACCCAAAGTGACTCTAATGGGTTGGCCAAGGACTCAAGCGTCTTGGGCTGGGTTCTGTGGCAATCCCACTGGTGGCTCGCAGCTCTCCTAGCTATGGTCTCTCCTCTACGCGTCGCATGATCTCCTGCTCACGTCGCGCGATTTCCTCGCCTCGCAGCTCTTCTAGCCGCAAGATATTCCCTTATACCGCCACGTGATCCTTTCCTGCAGCGCACACTTTCTCAGACCCGCGATATCTCCAACCTTATCGCATCGCCGCGCATGGTGTGACATGCAGTTCCTGCCCAATGCTAAGTCCTTCACCTGCAGTATCGTGCACCGCAGCTCCTCTGCCGGTGCGGTATCACCTCTCTGTGATATCCTACCTCCGCGGTTTAGCGCACTTAGCGTTGCTCGTGTCGATGTGCAAGACTTAACATACAAGGCTGTTCGATACAGCGATAGAGATTATTTTACGCAAAGCATGAATGACCCATAAACAATGTGCCAAAGACGTTAACCTATATTTATCCTTCTCTATTGCTGTGAACTGATTAACACATTCATTCATTAAACTGTAAACAAATTCCATAAACTGACTGAGAAATGCATAAATAAACATAACACATAAACCAATCGCATAACACTGATTTTAACGTGGTTCACCTCCAGGATGGAAGTTACGTCCACATAACTGTGTTTTTATTATAGCTCAGGGGAAGGTAAAACACAGTTTTGCTACACCACATATGCAGCTTAAGATCTTCTCTCTTAGATCTCTTTTTTCTTCTATATTGCTCTCCTACAATATACTCTTCCCTCTCTGTTGATCCCTGCGGATCTTTACATACATATTCTATAAGCCAGCTATTGGTTATCGTAAGATTGCTACCGCTAATAACAGAACCAGAGCTAGGCTTTTACAACAGTCTAATAGTCTGCAAAACACTACTAACTAACAAAATGACTAGCTAGCTCTTCAACCCACCAACCAACCCTTTTACAATACAAAATATATTCTTTTATAGGCAGCCCGAAGGTCTTGCCATTACAACACTGTGGGCCTGTCCCAACAGTAACCCAAAACCTAACTAGTGACAGTCGGCCATATCTGTACTTGAGGTAGCCACTTTCTGTCACACCACAGCTCTCTGCAGTCTTCCATGCTTCCCGGAACTGATCATGGGTACTATGCACCGCTTCGCTTTTCTGTCCTTCGCCTTCAATGCTTCATCCTCATTTCTCCTTCTCCTTTATGAGGGTCGCTGAGCCCTCTTGTCTTCCGCCGTTGCCTTCAATGCAGTGGTTGAGCTCTCTCTTCTCGGCCGCTCAGGTACCATTGCCTTCTTGACTTTTC
Organism: Pseudotsuga menziesii; assembly: GCA_001517045.1. Classification (NCBI taxonomy): domain Eukaryota; kingdom Viridiplantae; phylum Streptophyta; class Pinopsida; order Pinales; family Pinaceae; genus Pseudotsuga; species Pseudotsuga menziesii. The sequence continues at coordinate 70,318 of LPNX010275900.1, forward strand.
TATCTTAAAAGTCATGGTTTCCGGCTCTGCTCTCCAGCTGGAAACGTGCTACGGCATCGTAGCTCTGTCTTAACTTCTTTCCACCAAAACTAGCAGCTTCTTCTGTAGCTGCGGGGCCCTGCTCCAACAGCCATATAGCCCGAGATTGTCTCATGTCTAGCCATGCAGAGCCATTTTATATATCCTTTATAGCTTGATTCCCGATTTTTACCGGGAGGGGACTTTCCCCCGAGTGTCACTATCCTACACATGTGTCCTTGCATTGAGCATAGGTATGTTCCATTGCTTAGAACTAGTTTGTTTTCCCATTTGACACTCATCTCCTCCTAGTCTGTAACTATAAAGTGAGTTTATTCTTTTTCAAGATTTCTAAATATTTGAAAAAGTCCAAAAAAATCAAAAAACCAAAAAGCCAGAAAAGAAAAGATGTTATCTTTGGCAGTAGTCAAGTCATGTCACCTTCGAACAGAGCACTATATATCACATCCATTGGTTGGGTTAATAGTTTGACTTTAGGATTTGTACTCGTTTCTATGAGTTTATCTCCACTGACTGGTTAAGCTTCCAGTCCCTATGGAGCCTCTGTCGATGCCTCCTGTGTCGCAGAGATGTCCCAGTTTTGCATATCGAGTCTATGCTGCCTACTTTCAGTCACCATCACCTTTATGCTCTTGTTCAAAGGAAGTTGAAACCTGAGTCAGCCATTCCTCAGTTATCTTGACTTTGCATGTCGTCCATTCCTGGTACAGTTACTGACTCATGCACATTATGATCGAGTCCTTCCACATTATACAGCTTTGTTGAGTACCTCATGTTGGATGATGGGGGATGCCTTAATGCCCTCCTTCCAGCGGATTTCATCCCATTGACTTCAAATCCTTTATTCTAGGATAGGAATCTAGAGTCATGTTTGAGCGCCTTGAGACTTGCAGTCATCAGTGGCAAGTTCTCTCGCCATCGACAGTTTTTGGGAATACATCAATGTCCCCTGATTGATGGATTCTCTCAAGTGTTCGACCTCAACACATGTATTCACACTTGTTAGTTTGCACTCTAGTACCTTGATTCCCATTTTCATTATTGGTGGGTGATCTCGCGTCTGTTAACGGTATACATCAATGACCAATAATCAGACGATGGACTACTATGTTCGACCTCATCACCTCTATTCACATAGTAGGACATGTACTCGTAGTAGTTTGTGTAGAAGACCTTCCAAACTGGTGACATCTCATATATGCTACCTCCTTGATCATGCCAGTGTTCATGAGATTTTAGCTCTTGTGACTTGATTCCAGTATACGTCAGATATTTTCAGCCATTATGGAGATCTTGATCCACTATATATCTTCAGCCTTCATGGAGATCATGATCCTTTGTATATCTTCATCATGGAGATTCTGAGCTATATATATTGTACGTGGCGATGACCACACATGTCATATTTTGTATCATGCCTATTTATGGCCATTGTACTCTTACGTATCCGGGACTGCTATATCTACTTGCAGTGATGTGCAGAGTTTGATCATTTTATTGTATTGATTAGATGGCTGGTTCTTCCACTGGGTTCTTCATCACTTCACTTCTGGGATGGACTTATAATGTATTTCGGCCATCATATGACCCATATGACCTCACACATTAGGGGGCATCTGTTATAGCTGATTTTACCACACATGGTGAATCACACTTTTATGGCCTTCCCTGTCCCTCTACAGACTCTGTTATAGCAGATTTCACCACTCTAGGTGAATCACACTTTGTATGGCCTTCCCCTGTCCCGCTGCAGACTCTATAGACCTCATGGACTATTTTTTATCCTTTGATGTTTCCTTGATCATCCCTAAAACTATATGAAAAATGATATACGCGGATTTTTACCCGATAACTGCGTACATACGCGGGTTTGACCCATATAACCGCATACATCGGGATGTGTGTATAATCCAAATCCTTTTGGAGTTTTCCTTGACATGGATTCAACTCATTCGACTCCTGGCCTTCCATATGCCTTGAGATCACTCGGATTCGACCCTTCATTATCCCTTGTGAAGCTATATAAGGAACCCCTTGGTACATTGAAGGCATATAGAGAGATTGAAAGCAAAGAAACTATAGTCCATTTTTGCCGGAATTTATACTTGAGTCTGCATCCCTTTGTCCCTTTGGAGCACTTTTGTGTTCTTCCCAAGCTTTCCTTTTGCTAGTGAGCTTGCTATCATGAGATGGAGGATTGAGGTGATGGAGGCCCAAGCGGGGGATTCAGTTTCTCCGGTTCACAGACATGCCGTTAGAGGTTGTAACTATCTTGTAATCTCTGGTTCATATTAATAAGAACTATCTTTTCCTGTCCAATGATGTGTATTTGATTAAATATTGTATCCATTGGAATATGTCAAATTCTTTTACATTATTGATTATATATGCTAGAATAGATCTAACACCATGATATATAGTATGCTTGTATTGTTTACTTGTTGTTGAGGAAGTACTATATCAATTCAAGATGAAGATTGGAAAGCTCAATGGGGATCTACTTCAACAGCCGGAATAAGGTACGAGGTCTGATCCTTTAGTGTTAGACATTTTATTTCTATTGCATATTGGGAAAGATTGATTTCTGGAGTCAAAGCTATCTGTTGTGGTACCCCAAGCCATAGGAATTTCTCTCCGTAACAGAATTGGCGACTCCACTGGGGAGTTCCTAGTATTTGTCTTTGGGGGTTTCTATCAGCACAATGGGCTTGATATTATTGACTTGCTCTTTGTTTCTCCTTGTTTCTGTGTCACATTTTATAGTATGTTTGTCCATTGACACTCCCCTTTATTGGTTTCGCCTTGACCTGCTTTTTACCATTGCCTTCTCTGTATACGCGGATTTTTGGCTAAAAGTTGCGTACATACGCGGATTTTTGGCCAAAAGTCGCGTACATACGCGGATTTTTGGCCAAAAGTCGCGTACATCCTCCCTTTTGGTGAGTCTAATGTTGTGGGAAGTTGTTGGGTGGGTTGTGAGTGTGGTTGGGTCTTCCTTGGGTCTGATGTTGTCTGTTGGATGCTTCTTTTGTGACCAGAGGCTGCCTTTTCATTGATTTTTCTTTGAAAGTAGTTTTAGTCATTTATCCTCTTTGTTTTGCCATTAGTGCATTACTCTTTTTGTCTCGGTGTCTTGCTGGGCTTGTCTTTTATACTTGCTGCAGAGACTGGGAGTTTTAGATGACTTTTATTGCATTTTTCATTCTTTTATATTGAAAAATACAAAGTAGTTGCACTCTTAGTTGCATCTTAGATATGGATTTGAGGAGGTACTTGCATTGGATTTCTTGGATGAGAGTTGTTTTTAGGCTTTCATGTAGGAAGGATTGCATTGGCATTCGGAAAGGAATATATATTTATGCATCTCATGGAGTGGCATACCCTATTTTTCATTTGACAAAGATTGCACTTAGCATTGTTTGTTATGGTGTACACTTTTATTTCACTGTTGAGTCTTCATATCACTAGTTGCACGGCCATTTCCCTTTGAGTAATTACAGCCAACTAAAATCAACGCTAATTAAAATGAATTACACTCTTTTCTATTATAGGGTGCACCAATAAGCTTAGGTTTTAGGATCTTGGAATAGTTCATTGTAAGTCAATTCTCCAAGATTACTAAACAACAACATCTAGGTGTCTATCCAGGGAGTGTGTCAAATCCTTGATATAACCATTGTTCTCAGGATCCTCCTCTCAAACAGGAGTTAAGCACGAGGCAGTGTGAGCAGTTATTGATTGGGATGACCCCTAGTCATAACTAAGTAGCACCGAAGATATTTCCAGGATTGTATTCGTATTTGGGGGCTCTTTCAAGAGTTTCGAGCTTTGCTACCCTGCCCATATGGTCAATCCCGCCTGCGACTGTCCACCTGAGCTTTGATTATATTGAGGTGACGTTAGTGACCTTAGCTAGGATATCGAGGGGGTACTTGTAGAGGTTATTCTACAGGTGTCCCGGCTAGGTAGAGGTCGGAAAGCACAGTCGCTTTATGCGTTGAAGCTGAGGGCCACTATAATTGGTTACGTACCTCTGCTTGTAGTGTATGGGAGTTTTCAAGCCTCTCCTAGGCAGGACATACCTGCTGCATTCGGGAGCTCACATATCCTCCCCTTGGTTTGCTTGTATTTTGGCTGAAGATTTTCTTAAGAGGGTGCTCTTTGTGTGCTAATTGGCCTTTGGGATCATGGTTACTTGAGTATATTTATGCTCTCTTGAGTTCAGGTCCTTTTATTTTCGGCATGCCTGGTATCTTATCACCCGTCCTTGGTCCTAGTATGGACCGTGGTGTCAGACTTGGGGGCATCACAGCCCCTTACCGTGCTCATAGATTTGGGAGTGGTCACATTCTTCCCTCTACTCCATTTGTGGAGGATGTTGACTGCCTTCGCTCGGTCTTTACACCAGTGGTCACCCTCACGGGGGTGGTAGTGGATTGTTTCCTTTGGGTGCAGTTGTCATGATCATTCCTCTCTATATCCTATAGTTTGGATTCTTTATTGACTATTTTGGGTTGTTTTGGACTAATATGGTTGTCATGTAGGGTCCACTTTTTGTACACTCTCTCCATGGTTTCGACCCGTTCATGCCTATCACAGGTATTATGTCTGAATTGGCATATAGGTTAGGATTTCACATCTGCTTGCATTTATGCATTGCCTTATGACCGTTCCATCTTAACCTTAGGTACGAACCCATTCCATGGTATCACGGAACCTTCATGCTGCTATTAGAAGTGGTACTATGTGAATGGTAGAGCTTTCCTATACATGGGTGTCCTAGTTAGCTCCCTTTTGCATTTGGTACCCATGCTGCAAGTCCTCTCTTAGGTCCGGGAGTCCCTTTTAGTCTCGCCATGTCCTTGAGCAAGAGCTTCATACTCCTCTTAAACTTTATGCTGGCCATGTCCTCGGGACTCCCCCTATGTCAAGTTGTGAATTCATTATCATGAGCTTTGCCTGCCTTATTGAGCTTTATGCTGACTCCCCTGACATTGCATTTCAGCCATATAGCCCGAGCTTGTCTCATGTCTAGCCATGCAGAGCCATTTTATATATCCTTCGCAGCTTGATTTCCCTTTTACTGGGAGGGGATTTTCCCCCGAGTGTCGATATCCTACACATGTATCCTTGCATTGAGCATAGGTATGTTCCACTGCTTGGAACTAGTTTGTTTTCCCTTATGACACTCGTCTCCTCTTAGTTTGTAACTATAAATCTAGTTTATTCTTTTTTCAAGCTTTTCAAATAACTGAAAAAGTCCAAAAAAATAAAAAAACCAAAAAGCCGGACAAGGAAAGATGTTATATGTGGCAACTGTCGAGTCGTGTCACCTTCGAACAGAGCACTGTATATCGCATCCATTGGTTGGGTTATAGTTTGACTTTAGGAGCTGTACTTGTTTATCTGAGTTATCTCCACCGACTGGTTAAGCTTCCAGCCCCTATGGAGCCTCTGTTGATGCCTCCTGTGTCACAGAGATGTCCCAGTTTGTATATCGAGTCTATGATGCCTTCATTCAGTCACCATACGTCGTTATGCTCTTGTTCGAAGGAAGTTGAAACCTGTGTTGGCCATTCCTCAGTTATCTTGACTTTGCATGTCGGCCATTCCCAGTACAGTTACTGGTTCGTGCACCTTATGATCGAGTTCTTCCACATTATATAGCCTTGTTGAGTACCTCGTGTTGGATGATGGGGGATGCCTTAATTCCCTCCTTCCAGCGGATTTCATCCCATCGACTTCAAATCATTTATTCTAGGATTGGAATCTAGAGTCCTTTTGAGTGCCTTGAGACTTGCAGTCATCAGTGGCAGGTTCTCTCGCCATCGATGGTTTCTTGGGAATACATCAATGTCCCCTGATCGATGGATTCTCTCAAGTGTTCGACCTCAACACATCTATTCACACTTGTTAGTTTGCACTCTAGTACCTTGATTCCCATTTTCATTATCGGTGGGTAATCTTGCGCCTGTTAACGGTATACATCAATGACCGGTAATCAGACGATGGACTACTATGTTCGACCTCGACACCTCTATTCACATAGTAGGACATGTACTCGTAGTGGTTTGTGTAGAAGACCTTCCAGACTGGTGGCATCTCTTATATGCTACCTCCTTGATCGTGCCCGTGTTCACGAGATTTCAGCTCTCGTGACTTCATTCCAGTGTATGTCAGACATTTCCAGCGACTATGGAGATCTTGATCTATTGTATATCTTTAGCCATTTTGGAGATCATGGTCTATTATATATCTTCATCATGGAGATTCTGACCTATGTATATTGTACGTGGCGATGACCACATATGTGATATCATGTATTATGCCTATTCATGGCCATTGTACTCTTATGTATCCGGGACTGCTATATGTACTTGCAGTTATATGCAGAGTTGTATCATTGTACTATGCTGATTGGGTGGCTGGTCTTCCATTTGGGATCCTTCATCACTCCACTTCTAGGATGGAATTATAATGTATTTCGGCCATCATATGACCCCTCTGACCTCACACATTAGGGGGCATCTGTTATAGCGGATTTCACCACTCTAGGTGAATCACACTTTGTATGGCCTTCCCCTGTCCCACTGCAGACTCTATAGACCTCATGGACTATTTTTTATCCTTTGATGTTTCCTTGATCATCCCTAAAACTATATGAAAAATGATATACGTGGCTTTTTACCGGATAACCACGTACATACGCGGGTTCGACCCATATAACCGCATACATCGGGATGTGTGCATAATCCAAATCCTTTTGGAGTTTTCCTTGACATGGATCCGACTCATTCGACTCCTGGCCTTCCATATGCCTTGAGATCGCTCGGATTCGACCCTTCATTATCCCTTGTGAAGCTATATAAGGAACCCCTTGGTACATTGAAGGCATATAGAGAGATTGAAAGCAAAGAAACTATAGTCCATTGTTGCCGGAATTTATACTTGAGTCTGCATCCCTTTGTCCCTTTGGAGCACTTTTGTGTTCTTCCCAAGCTTGCCTTTTGCTAGTGAGCTTGCTATCGTGAGATGGAGGATTGAGGTGGTGGAGGTCCAAGTGGGGGATTCAGTTTCTCTGGTTCACAGACATGCCGTCAGAGGTTGTATCTATCTTGTAATCTCTGATTCATATTAATAAGAACTATCTTTTCCTGTCCAATGATGTGTATTTGATTAAATATTGTATCCATTGGAATATGTTAAATGCTTTTACATTATTGATTATATATGCTAGAATAGATCTAACACCATGATATATAGTATGCTTGTATTGTTTACTTGTTGTTGAGGAAGTACTATATCAATTCAAGCTGAAGATTGGAAAGCTCAACGGCGATCTACTTCAACCGTCCAGAATAAGGTACGAGGTCTGAACCTTTAGTGTTAGACATTTTATTTCTATTGCATATTGGGAAAGATTGATTTCTGGAGTCAAAGCTGTCTGTTGTGGTACCCTAAGCCATAGGAATTTCTCTCCGTAACAGACTCCTTAGACCCCATGAACCATTTTTGTACCTTTGATGTTTCCAAGATCATCCTTAAAAACATGCAATAATTTCCATATGCAACTTTTAATCCCTTTCTCGTGTATATACGTGGGTTTGACCCCTAAAACCGCATACATCGGGATGTGTGCAAAAGGCCAAATTCTTTTGGAGTTTTCCTTGATGTGGATCTGACTCACTTATCTCTTAGCCTTCCATATGCCTTGAGAATGCTTGGATTCGACCTTCCATTACCCCATTGAAGAGCTATATAAGAAACCCTTTGGATACATTGAAGGCATGAGGAATTGAATAGTAAGAAAACTATAGTCCATTGTTGCCAAACCTTATACTTGAGTTTGCATCCCTTTGTCCCTTGGAGCACTTTTGTGTTCTTCCCAAGATTGTCTTTTTCTTGTGAGCTTGCTATCGAGAGATGGAGGATTGAAGTGGTGGAGGCCCAAGTGGGGGACTCAGTTTCTCCGATTCGCAAACATGCCGACAGAGGTTGTCACTATTGTAATCTATGTTTTATATTAATATAAATATCTTTTCCTGTCCAATAATGTGTGTTTAAATGAGTATTTTATCCATGGATGCTTTTAAATGCTTATATGTTATTGATTATATATGCTAGAGTGGGTCTAACACAATTATATATAACATGCTTGTCTTGTGTGCTAAGTGTTGAGATAGCAATTTATCAATACAAGTTGGAGTTGGAAAGCTCAACGGGGATCTACATCAACTGTCCAGAATAAGGTACGAATCGAGATCCTTTAGTGTTAGATATTTGGTTTCTCTTGCATATAGGAAAGGATTGATTTATGGAGTCAAGCTGTCTGTTGTGGTACCCCAAGCCATAGGATTTTTTCTCCATAACAATAAGCAATAAACATTGCATCATAGATCCATGTCACACACATTCACCATTGGATTCACAGAAACAAAAAGACAGAAAGAGACAAAAAGATCACACTAGTTCATATCAACCTCCATCTTCTCATATTAATTCTATGTAATCAACCACATATCCAAAACAAACAACAGTTCAATTGAGTTTCAAGCTCTCAATTCTCATTCTATGATGATTTTCACATTTACAATTATTCTTCTATTTATAGGCTTTCTCCTTTACATTCATGGTCCACTTAGACGATTTTCAAACTAATTCTTAATTAATTCTATCGACTAATGACCAATATCCACAAAATATGGTCCAAAAGTACAAAAAGTGACACAAAATATTCAAAATAGTCTATCTTCTGCCTTGCATGCCATCTTTCACTTGTGTCTTCTGAGCTTGTGCGGAACTCGTTGTAACACCCCAGTTTTGACCCCCTTTGCATCAAAATGTATATGATGTATATATATATTGTAATTAATCATGGTGTGGAGCTCAAGGCAAAAGCCCCACCATGGATTTAGCATGTTATGTTCGGTGATTAAATCGGTACCGATGGTATTTTGTGCTAGCTAGGCACATTATATTTTTGAATCATCATGTACATATGAAGTTTAATTAAAATCCCACAACAAGTTATGTCAATGCAACAAATATTGAGATGGGAGCATGATTTCCTAAGGATAAGGGGGGGAATGTTTAACCTTGAGCCAATGGGGAGAAGCCAAGTGTTAAGAGGAGAACCCATCAGCTACTAACCACCTTTCTTGTCTTATTCACCAGCCATTTAAATTCTCCAGGAGTTAGTTGGGCAGTTATTGCCTTGAAACTTGGGAGACATGGGCAATCGTCAAATCAGGAAGGGTCATCAACCTTGACCACACGCATGCCCAAAGAGTATATTTCATTCATTATTCCTCACGTGGAAGAGGGCAGGGGAACTCACTCATGCACATAGACATTCCTCATGCACTCAGATAGTCACATTCTACTCACTCGCAGACATTTTTCTCATTCACTCAGGAAATGAATACCCAATCACGCAGCCAATTTCCTCACATGCAGAAATTCTATCCCTCAGTTGTCCATCACCCATTTACCCTTGATCATTTTTATAGTCTGTTTCCATTCTCCCATGGAGGGAGGATCGCTTATGACAATGTGGTCAGTATATGGAAGAAGAGACCCCAATTTCTGAGTGGTTGTTGAGCCGTTTTCACCCATGTGATGCTATTGATCAAATGGTGAAATCGATTTTGGTCACAAGGTTGTTGTTCCCCAATTGACATTTGGATTTTGGCTCCCATGATGTTTTCTTCCATGCCCAAAACTTGCAATTGTTGTGTATGTTACTATTGTTTGGTTTGAACTAGTTTGGGAGGGGAAATGTGGTCTGACTTGCTTGATAAACCTAGTGTGAGAAGGAACCTCACAAATAGATCTAGGGGGATGGATTTATTCTTTGTACATCTTGAATAACACTGGAAGGGAAGGAATTTTCTAAGGGACTATGTAGCAGAGAAGGAGATGCTTCCTTGTGTTGGGTGTGCAGATGTTTTAGAATCCAGGATAGATCTAGTGCGGGTTTCCATAGCTCTGTGGTTGAGCTCACTAGCTTAGTAGTAAGCGTTTCCAGCTCCTATGTAGCCTGATAAACCCAAATGTGTTGGCCTGGATGAGTTTTGTTGTATCCTTAGCTATGTGTGAGCCTGATAGTGTTCCTTAATCCTTGTGGGAATCATGCCCAACTCGGGGGTGGAAGTGTTGCTGAGAGATTGATAAGCACACTGGCCTATGGTTGAGTGGAACATTGCAGCGACATAGCTAGTTGCGGGCCTAGCTTCTTCCAAGATAAGTCTCTCTTTTCTATTTTATCTCTACAACTTTATGTGCTTATGGATTAATATGAACATGTTAAATGCTTGAATGGAATGTATTTTGCTTCCACTCTATGTTAATGATTTATGCATCTGTGCATGTTGTTAATTCAATGCATTTCATTTTATGTTCATGGGGCTAGTTTTCCCGAATATGATAGCAGTAAATTCGCGTCCTCTCTCTGGTGGAGGGGTGGCAACTTGACACTCATGGTTCCATGCAACTAACTTGTCCCAAAACCTCTACCAACATGCCCCTGACATAATCTTGTGGCTCTCACTCGATCCATGCCTAGCCGGACTGAGTAAACTGAGTGATCTTGGATTTGAAATATGCAAACTGCTGAGTGATCACTTTCACCTACTCCTTGACTCGTTCCTTAATCTCCTAGATTTTCGTTAGATCATGGTTGATAGGTTTCTCAACCATCTTCGTAGCAATGTTTGTATTACCTTCTTGTGCAGCTTGGAGTGCATAAATTGCTCTTACGGATAGTTGTGCTCCAATATCTTGAAACTCGTCTAACTATGCATTGTGTTGATGCTACCTTTCCCTTGCACTGGCAACTCTTTGTTGCAGCTCCTTTAGCTCAGATGCCTTGGTGATCTGCATCATAAAGGACATTTCTTTGAGCGACATCTTTAGGGTCTCTAATTGCTCGTCTGCTTCTTGCAACTGTGCAGTCAATTGCTCGAGTTATTCATCCTGTACTATGCTGCCCCAAACTTGCGTAGTGGAATTTGTGACTTTCTTGGTGTCCTTCTCTAACTCATTGAGCTGTGTGGCTAGCTCTTCTATCTCATCCTTCCTTGTGGCTATCTATTCTGGTGGTGGAGAGGGGTGTATCAAAGCATCCAAAAGACTGGTTTCACTCAGTAGCTGCTCAATAACAACTCCAAGTTTCTTTGCTTTGGCGACCACATCCAGCTTTGCGGTGCTCTCCAAAGCATGCTGATAGGTATCAACGACTGTCACTTCCAACTCCTCATGTGATTTCTTTAATACCTTTGTCTCCTGGGTGTTATCCTTGGTCAATTTCTCCTTGGCTTGATGTAATTCTTCAACCTATTTTTGCACGGTGTCTACTTTCTCCTACGACCACAAGTACTAGTCGTTGATATTCTTCTATCGATCAACCAATTCCTGGTTGGCCATGTTCTGCATGGATACTAGCATCTGGGTGGACAATCTGTTGATATCCAAGGAAACGATTTGCAGCTACTACAGGAAGGTATTCAAGTCCTGCCGTCCAGTGTCAATCACAGTCGGGGAAATTTGAACATTCCTGGCCCGTGGATCAATGTTGATTGACACGTACTCCCGTGCAACTACGCTCTCTGGTACTCTTTGAAAAACAAGATTATAAACAGAATCCCACTTAGTTCTTACCTCGACGAATCCTTCTTAGGTTTATTTCTTCATTTCTTTTGCAGCACCATTAGTCGCATCGTTGACATCCTTGACAAGTTTGTGTAGTTGTGCTTCCATTTCTGATACAGTGTTGTTGTACGTAGCCTGATCCATGCACTTCTTGGCTCTAATTTCTTGGAGTATGTGTTGTGTTTTTAGGTCAGTAGGTTTTTTTGTTGAGGATTCATCATCTGATTAGCGGTCGTCTTTGCATACGTGATCCTCAGGTGCATCTGTCAGTTTTTCTGTTGAAGCTTCTGCTATACTAATTGGTTCTCGCCACTCCATAGGCCAACCGTTAATCTTAGCCTCCAAATCTGTATCAGACACTTTGTACCTTAGTGGTACCCATTTCTTGGCGGGGTCTCTCCATGCATGAACATAAACAGTGTGGGGTATAATTGCAAAATGCGCAATTCCTTGATACTTTTTCGCAACTTCCTCGGTCAGTCGAGGAAATTTTGTCGTTGCCACCTGTAGTGCCTCCCTATAGATCTAGAATTGGATTGATCAATCTACCACTCTCTCTACATCCTTAACCCACCATAGGTTTTGATATCTGGCACCTTTACACATTTCTACCGCTTTGAAATACATCCCTTGGTAATCCTCTGGTTCCATCCATGCTACTAGTGCAATCAAGATGAGGAGCCAACTATATGTAAATGATATTGCACCTACCTATACGGCCTTTGCATCCTCCACTAGCCGGTTCAATAGAAAAAGAGACCAATTCATGCGTGTGCCTTGTGCACATACCTCAGCACATGTGACCACCCCAGAATTGCACTGAACCGGTGGTTCTTCCTTACAAATTTACTAGCCAGAATCCTAGCACCAATACAAACCGTGCGATCATTTATGCTATCAATGCGGTAAGCTCTCCCATCATGCTCTAGAGCATATCACTTCTTTAGAGTCGTTTCCAACTATCTGCCATTATCTTTGCCTCAGATATACTGTGAGGGGTCTATCCCATCTTTAGGAAGCCCCGTTATTTCTGAAATCAATTCCACTGTGACTGCTACCGGCTCATCTAGCCATAAATACCCACCATGAAAACATGCCAATAGTTATTTCACATAAGCATTCGCCTCAGTTGGCCACCCAAAGTGTGGCATATTGATCGATTCGAGTAATCCATCTTTGTCTAATCCTCTTACCCAATATTGTGGAACACGCTCAATTAGGGTGCCTTCTATTGGTACCATTAGAAGGTACGGTTCCTTTGTGGCATCCTCCTAAGAAAGCAGGTCATGGTATTCATACCTTAGCTGCATCAATGCAGGTACAATATCAGAAGTGCATACCATCCCTTGTGGTATCGTTGATATCCTGATATGGTATCTCTAGTTCTTCATGGGTTTTCTGTCCTGCACCATAGGCCGACTAGGAGGGATGTAGCCAGGGATTTCCTTCATAGAAACCCATTCTCTAGCAACATAATCGATAACTTTAGGGCTCGATGGCCCCATCTATGGCGTACCCTCTTCATCCGCCCATGTGGTCGTTCTGGTCCGTCGCTTCTGTGATACTGGGGAGATGGGATTATGTGCCTTCCTCTTCATTGATGAGCTATCCTACATATTTGTGACTTCTTCTTCAATAACAACTAGTATGAGTGATAAATACTGCTCACTTGAAATTTCAATGGTGTCTGTTACATAGAGAAATTCATATGGCCTGGGGTACCACAACAGACAGCTTGACTCCAGAAATCAATCCTTTCCCATATGCAAGAGAAACCAAACATGTAAGACTAAAGGATCTCGATTCGTACCTTATTCCGGACGATTGATGTAGATCCCTGTTGAGCTTTCCAACTCCAGCTTGTATTGATAAATTGCTATCTCAACACTCAGCAAACAAGACAAGCATGCTATATATAATCATGTTAGACCTACTCTAGCATATATAATCAATAACATATAAGCATTTAAAAGCATCCATGGATAAAATACTCATTTAAATACACATTATTGGACAGGAAAATATATTTCTATTAATATAAAAAAGAGATTACAATAGTGACAACCTCTGTTGGCATGTCTGTAAATCGGAGAAACTGAGTCCCCCACTTGGGCCTCCACCACTTCAATCCTCCATCTCTTGATAGCAAGCTCACAAGCAAAAGGCAAGCTTGGGAAGAATACAAAAGTGATCCAAGGGACAAAGGGATGCAGACTCAAGTATAAGGTTTGGCAACAATGGACTATAGTTTTTTTGCTCTTCAATTCCTCATGCCTTCAATGTATCCAAAGGGTTCCTTATATAGCTCTTCAATGGGGTAATGGAAGATAGAATCCGAATGATCTCAAAGCATATGGAAGGCCAAGAGACAAGTGAGTCGGATCCACATTAAGGAAAACTCCAAAAGAATTTGGCCTTTTGCACACATCATGATGTATGCAGTTTTAGGGGTCAAACCCATGTATATACATGAGAAAGGGATTAAAAGTTGCATATGGCAATTATTGCATGTTTTTAGGGATGATCCTGGAAACATCAAAGGTACAAAAATGGTCCATGGGGTCTAAGGAGTCTGCAGAGGGACAGGGAAGGCCATAAAAGTGTGATTCACCATGTGTGGTAAAATCAGCTATAACACTTATGAATAATGTTATCTTTCTAGATCTGTTTGTGCAATAGTATGGTTATTTATGTTATGAATGAATGATGCAATTTTTTAAAGAGCAATGATGAATGGTTCTATTGATGATTAAGTAACTGGTCAGATCTGATAGATAAGTTGATAAATTGTCGATGTCCATAGTCCTCTTCTATTCTATAGAAACTTGGTTCCATCAACCCTCCCTCGAACATCTCGGGTGATACTTCATCTGCTTTGTGGGTGTTGCTGGACAGGGAAAAACCTGTCTAGGCTAGTGATCAGGGAGATCACAACGAGTGGAGCATTGACAGAGTGGGAACCCTTGTCGATTGGGTTTTCTTGAGTGGGTTTGCACCAACAATTTGTATTCATTTACAATACATTTTAGGAGCTGATGAGTCTTGGTAACTAGATTCTTGTGATTCCTCGTCAATTTTTGTGCTTCCCCTGTGACCATAATTGAGTCACCAAAGACCACCAATTCCTCAATGCCATTGTTCCTTGTCAGCTCCAAACCTTTAATTAATGCTAGCCATTATGCCCCATTATTAGTCTTCCTGCTGATTCCCCAAGAGTACTCTTTCAACTTGTTTCTTTCAGAGTTGAAGTAGACTCCCCCCGCAGCTTCCAGCTCAGGATTTCTTTTCGAGGATCTATCAAAGAACAAAGAACTACATCCAAGTTTCTTCCACCAGCTTTTGAACTCTTCGGATCTCATTCTTATTTTCCAATTATGTGATATTGTTTTTTTGGAGGATGAATCCAAGGTAGATGGGAAGGGAGAACTAGCAAATCAGAGGCATAAACTCTTTCTTCTATTGTCAAGGGATCCTTGTTGATGGTATGCATTGCCCTCATGTTTAAAGCCTCCACCCAAAGTGTCTTTGCAACTGCTAAAACTTTGTTCGAACTATTTTTTTCCTTCAAATATCTCTTTGTTTCTCGTTGTCCATATCTTCTAGCAGATGTATTTTGGGAGAGATTCCCATGCCCTTACAAAACCAGGTTTGTTAAGAAGAGATCCTTGGTAGTAGTCCTTCTAGCAACAAAATAGATCGTTATAATTTGTTGGCAGAGTCAAATCAAATTGTAGATCTTTGTATGCTTGATGCCATACCTATTGGGAAAATTTACAACCCATGAAGAGGTGTTCGAGGGATTTCTCTAATTATTTGCAGAGAATACATCTCAAGGGGCCTTCAATACCTCTTTTCCTTATATTCTCTGTTGTTAATGTTTTGTGGTGAGTAAGTGTCCAACATAATACATTGATTTTTGGTAGACCATCCTTACATCAATTTTGTTTTCCATTTCCTATCAACAATGTCGCTTTTATGCAGACCTTCCACTACGATGTAACCTTATTTCATCATGTAGATACCTGAATTTCCCCATCCTCTTTCATCCTTCAGCTTGCGATGGAATGGAGCTGACTCGTGCAGCAGCGAGAGGAATGCATTATAATATGGCCTGAAGTGATCCTCGATCTCTAGATCGATCCAACTGACCCATCTTCTGTGTTTTGTCCAAACTGAGAGGTCGTGTAATGTGTAAATTTGCAAACTTTCCATCTGATGATTTAGATATGAAAATTCCTGCAAGAAATTGGAAAGGGAATTGGGTCCTATATTGTCTTCACATATCTTGATTTGTTTTTCGCTTCCTGGTATGCAGTAGTGGCACTCATTTAAATTAAACTCTGCCTTCTTACATAAATCACATATCGGGGATCATTTTCTGTCATCATTAACTTTTTCCACGCATCTCTTTCTGCTTCCATTCATTTTTTTTTTTTAAGAATCTCCTTCCACAACGCTCTTTTTCCTGATACGATTCTCCATAGGATTTTGGATCCAAGTGCTAAATTCATTTTTCTTGGGTCTCTTACACTAGCTTCTCCGTAAATTTTTGTCCTGCAAACTATTTCCCAATTTACCAAGTGAATTTCTTTTTAGTTATCTAATTTGCCTCCTTGCCATAGAAATCTTCCGATTTCTCTAGAAACATCTTCCATTATTATTTTTGGAGCTACAGAGATCGAGGATGCGTAAATTGGGTAGGAAGTGAGTATGGAATTGATAAGGATGAGCTTTCCAGCTGGATTAAGCCACCTTGTCCCCCAAGAGTTGATTTTGTTTTTGATATTGTCGATCAACCCTTGCTAGTCAACAACCCTTTTTTTCCCTTTGAATATTGGGATCCCAAGGTATTTGAAGGAATTCCATGTTACATTTCCTTCAAATCCAAGGATCCTTGCTATCTTTTCCAAAGTTCCAGGGGGATAGTTCCATCTATAAACGTTTGACTTGGTTGAATTGACTTTGTCGTCGGATTCTTTGAGGAAGGAAGATTAAACACACTTGAATCTCTTTGCAATTATAAAAGACGCACCTCCTAGAAGAATGGTATCGTCATCAAACTGAACATTTTTCACATCTTTTACTCCTCTATCTATCTTCAATCCTTTTATATCACCAGACTCTTGCAAATGATAAAGCTTTCTGCTCATAGATTCAGCCACCAGGAGGTAAAGGAATGAGGAGATAGGGAAACCTTGTCGAAGGCCCCTGGTTACTTGAAAGAATTTGGTAGGTCTACCATTTACTAATGGTGCGATCCATGGACTGCTGATACAAGCTTTTACCCATCTTACAAATATTTTAGAAAAAAAAAACCTGGACATGATTTCAAAGAGAAAAAATGATTTACTCTGTCGAATGCATTAGCCATGTCCAGTTTAATAGCCATACCTTGTTTCTTTCTTTCCATGCTGGAGTATATAGCTTCCTAAACGATAATAATGTTGTCAAGTATCTGGCGCCCCACTACAAAACCTCCTTGCGTATCTGAAATGAGCCGATCCATAATGCTTTTCATTCTAGTGGCTAATATTTTAGAAAGAATTTTGTACGAGGTGTTGCATAATGAAATTGGCCTAAATCGATCAAGCGATAAAAGACTCTTTTCTTTTGGAATTAACGCTAGGGATGATGTATTAGTGGCCCCACCGATATTGTCTTTTTTCTTTGTCCAATTTAACAATTTTTTTAGATCTTCTTTTATAATATCCCATGATGCTCTGTAGAAGTTTATGGTAAAATAGTTTGGTCCGGGCGCTTTATCAGCATGGAGTGACTAGATTGCATTTCTTATCTCATATTCCATAATTGGTTTTGCGAGCTCTATATTCTCTGTATCATTGATGAGAAAGGGTATACTAGGAAGAATGTCTACTTGTGCTTCCAGATCTGTCTCTCCAGTGTTAGAATAGAGCTATTGAAAATGTGTGAAAGTTTAATTCTTTTTTCCTTGTTATCTTATTCCTATATTTATCTTTCAATTCCTTGATGGCATTGAAACTTTGCTGAATCTAGGTTTTCTTATGGAAGTACTATGTATTGCTATCTCCTCCTTTTAGCCACATCCATATGGACTTTAGTCTCCAAACCTCTTCTACCTTCCTTGCAACACTTAATATTTCCATGTTCATCTCTTTCTCTTGACTCAAAAACGTAGGAGTCACCTCATCAACTTCCATGCAGGATTGTAGAGTGGCTAGATCAATTTGAAGTTCATTTTTGTCTTGATTTGGGCTCTTAAAACCTTCTTTGATCCATCTCTTAAGGGCATATCACACAGATCTGAGTTTTGATTCCCATATATAGTAGGGCGATCCGAAGTATTGTAGGTTCCACTCCTTTTGAATTAAACCAATATTTTTTTCATCATGCAACCAGATCGGATTGAATCCGAAAGGAATGGCCCCAAGATTTATTAGTGTGGCTAAACTTAGAGAGATTGGTTTATGATCGGAGACTAATGAAGGGAGAGCAAGAGAGACTAGGAGGATATATTTCTATAGGAATGTGGAACTTACCAGGTATCTGCCCAGCCTAGTTGCTACATGTCCAATTCCAGTTCTTCTATTGCTCCATGTGTACTTTATGTTCTTCATAGGAATGACCAGCGAGTCCAGATCCGCTATCACGTCCTCCATCTTCTTCCCAAAGGGGTCCCTGACCTTCGTTCCTTCACGATTCTCAAATTGCGACTTAGTGGTATTGAAATCCCCGACAATAATGAGGTATTTTCATCACAAATCCTCCTTTAATTTAGCGAGATCTTCCTAGAAGATTATCTTGTCCCTGTAATGCATTGGCCCATATACATTACAGATGTATAGTGAAGTTAAATCCTCCTTTTCTTGAATTTTTATCAAGATCCAATGATGGCTTTCCCTGTTTGAGTTGATAAAAAATTTACCTTAAAATATGGTAGTTATTCCCCCAAACGCTCCTCTGGAGCTTATGTATTTACCTTTTCAATTTTTCCAAAAGAGATATGAAAGTGCCATAGCTTCCACATATGACATTTTTGTCTCTTGGAGTAGCAGTGTGTCTGGCATCTCAGATTTAATTATCTCTTTTATTGCTTCTACTTTGCTTGAGCCTCCCAAACCCCTGCAGTTCCAAGAGACAATTTTCATTATTTCTTTATTGATTGAGATCTTGCTTGGGATCTTCCATCTGTTTTTGTCCATCTTGGATTGTTAGGATACCAGAGAAGTTTCATTTCCTCGATACTTCTTTGTCTTCTTAATTCTAGCTCTCTTTCTTCTTCCTGCTCTCTATGGTATCTTTACGACTTTCTTCCTCTGGTATTTGGTTGTAGAGCTACGTCATGTGATTCCTAAGATCCTTGTGACGACGATTTTTGTGGGGAAAAAACATGCGGTGTGACTTTGCTATGTTTTACCATTTTTTCCCAAGTGCCCCCTAGTGTTGTAGACCCTTCAAGTGCTTTTTTGTTCCTTTCATTTTTGGGAGACAAGGGAGGAATACTCGTGGATGCATGGATCTCTTGTTCTTCTATTTTTGTTGATATTGTTTCCAAGGGTGGCATTTCTCCCTCTCCCATGTTCAGTTCCTGGAATTGGTTACTGGTCGAGGCTTCTTTTCTTTCATTAGGCTTTTCCTTGCTTATTTTTGGCTGCATCTTACTTGGTATCGGAGGAATTTCTCTTCCCCATTTTGCTTGTTGCCATCCTTCCTCTTGATTTTTTTCTGGAGTTTCTTGAACTATTTTTGGGAAATTTTTAACAACGTCTTCGTGGCACTTCTTGCACTTGATAGATAGTTGCTCGTAATCTACCTTTTGCATATGTTCCCATCCATCCATGTATAGATTTACAATCTACTTCTACGCAAATCCTTGCACAGGAAAACAAAGGACCCTTTGGTTCCTCTTTGTTGATATAATTTCCAAGAGAGTTCTGTCACATCCCCGATTTTGACCCCATTTGCATGATGTATATAATGTAATTAATCATGGTGAGGAGCTCAAGGCAAAAGCCCCACCATCGATTTGGTTGTGTATGTTTCGGCAATAGGGGTAGTTGCCGATGGTATGTCGTGCTATCCGGCACATTATAATTTGGCATCATGTAAACACGCACATCAAATAAAACTAAAACCACAACCAGCTACGACAGTGCAACGTTGAATGAAAAGGGCATGGTTCCNTCGGTTTTGCCACCTTTCTTGTTTCACCAACCTCTTCCAACCTCTTTATTGTTTTATCCAACTACCTTCATTGAATATGGTTGCTGGTGGGTGAGGAAGTTATTGCCTTTGGGAGTGGGGTGGCAGGACTGTCAGTCCTTTGCCCACATGCCCACTCCACCCACGACCTTCCATTCACTCCACTCTCACCCAAGGTCTGGGGGGGTTCCTCCCATTGGTCTGTTGATTCGTGGGTAGAGAGGAAGACGTTCAATTTTTCCTCCTCACGCGGGCAGCTGTCTTGCCGGATCCTCACGCAGAGGTCGGATTATTTTCCTCACGCGCCAGTCGCAGTTCTTCTGGGTTGTGCGTGCAGCGAGCAGGTAGAATGACGTCAAGGGCCCGATTTCTGCTGGTATGTGCCATAGCTGTGGCTTTAATCCACGTTTTCTGTGTGCTGTTGGTTTCACCCACGATTTGGGTTGCTGTTGTGTTTTCCCCCAATGTTTGGGAACTGTTGAGAGTTCGATTTTGTCTCCATTTCGGACTGTGCATGTGTGTTCATCCATGCTCTGCCTAAGTTGCGTCTTTTCCTTTACGCACATACTGTTTGGGGTCGTTTTCCCATGTTGAGCCGTGCTCACTGATTGTGTTTTGGGGCTGTTGTCTTCCCCACGTTTTGTTGGCTGCGGTGCCCAAATTCCTTGGCCACTGTGGATTTCCAATCCATTGGTTGAGTTTCCCTGTTTTGGGACTGTGGATTGCTACTATCATTCATTGTGAAATTGGGTTGCTGTTATACCCTGGTTTGGGTGTGTTGCTGAGTTGTTTTGGCCATGATAGGGCCAAGAACAACTCCTTGTTGCCTTGTGGGCTTGAGCTGTGCTCATCTCTATTTGGGGTTACCTCTGGTTGCCTTTGCTTCTTCACAGTGCTGTGAAGGGATTGTTTTGCTGCAGGTATGCAGTGGTTGGTCTTCGGACTATGCTGGCTTGGCCAATCTGTTGATGGCCTGGTAAACCCAGCTATGTTGGTTTGTTAATGGTGCCCCCTTGGCTATGTGTAAGCCTGCAAATGACCCTTATCCTTGGAGGAATCATGCCCAGCTCGGGGGTGGCAGTGTGCTGAGTGATTGATGAGCACGCTGGCCTATGGTTGGGTGGAACGTTGCAGCAACGTAGCTGGTTGCGGGCGAGTTCTTCATTAAAAGATAAGTACTGCTGGTTGCTTCATCTCTGCAATTTACATCTATTGTATAATGAATTATGATGAACATGTTTTATGCTGGAAATGTATGTGTGTTGCTTCCGCTGAATGTTGATTCATTCTGCATCTGTGTATGTTTGTAAGTTTTAATTCCAGCATTGATTTCATCTTTTATGTTCATGGGGCGGTTTGCCCGGTTGCATTGGTGTTCGTCGCGTCCTCTTTGCCGATCTAAGGGATGGGGACGTGACAAGTTCCCTATTGCTTCTAGAGTCTCAAATTCCAACAGTGCAAGGGGAGATGTGAGAGGTGAACCCAAACCGAGACCGCCGATGGCATATCCTTTTCTGGATCAAAAGATAGGCTCCAACAGTTTAGATATAGTCCACAAGGACCCATGAAGTAGGGTCCGCTCCTGAAGATGAGATCTCTGTCAGCTTTATTTTTGAACAAGAAAGTAAAAAACCCCTTTTCGTAAAAACAATGTTGCAGGCCCCCAGAGATCAAGGGCATCCAATTTTTGTTTATCCATATATCCATAGTTTTTGGTGAAGGCCAAATTCCTGTGAAGTGACCTATCAGGCCTTTCTCACTCATAGCTAGGGCTTTTCAACCTTGAGGTTGTTGACATGATCTTGATTCGAGAAACGGTTGCACGGTTAACAAGTTTGCATCATTGGATTCTAGGGTAGACAGAGGTGGGGGAGATGTGGAAGCCGCCAAAGCCTTGAAGGCTTCACCTAAGATTGTCCGATTCACAATTAACCATGAGTTAAACTTAGTCAAATAAAATGGAAAAATAAATAATATGATTCAAACATGTAATTCAATGAATTTGATTCACAATCTCTATCACACCAATTCCACCATGTTATTCAAAATAAAAATAAAGTGACATTCCCAAATGCCTGGTTGGATCCTCCTTCCCAATGTGGAGTCCATCTTAACTCATAGATTATTGAGTGCTTTTTGGAACTAACAACTTTGTTTTCCAACCAATCTACCACCTCGTTGGCCAATTTCCTTACCTAAACAAATATTGAAATTCCTTTAGCAAATATCTATATTTGTTACTCCAATCTAAGTGGCTTGCCTATCCCATACCAAATATCTATATTTGTTACTCCAATCCAAGTGGCTTGCCTATCCCATGACGAGGTAGGAGGTGGTGTGGTTGCCTTATTATTATTAATGTTGGGTCGCTTTCCCCCAAAAAATGAATTGCACTATCAAAATTCAATTATATTCATGTGAGTGGAATGGGGTCCATGTGTCTGGTCAACACTTTTAAGATATATCTATTGTTATTGTCCTTTATCAAAGGCCTACCACTACCCCAAAAGCACATTAAAATTGAAGGACCTTAATCTATTGCAATTTCCTTATGAGACGCTTGTACTATTTGGTCAACCATCATGGGCATTCATTACAAACTTTTAGATAAATTTCTCTTCAACCTCACTCACCTCATAAAAGTTATAATACAACAAAATTCATGCACGTGAATTAACTGTAACGATACTGTGCTTTTGAATGAGAATTTTACATTCATAAAAATTTGAAACAAATTCATTTTTGATAAGGTTTAATTTTCTTTTATTTAAATTGTTTTGAAATAATGAAATTTAGACTAATATCTTAAAATTGATAAAATTGATCTAAATTATTAATGATAAAGGTTAATTTTTATTGAGATCAACTTTGGTTTATTCCAACTTAAGAAGAAAGAAATAAATTACTTGGTTTATGTAAAATTGTATTCCAATATTTAAAAAGCTTAAAAATAAGTGTACCAGGTTACCATAGTTTTGACAAGTTAGAAGATTAGGGAGATTAGTTTTGTAATAAAGATTGTGAAACTGATCTAATATACTCACGACACTCTAAGAGGAAGTGCCTTTCATCTTCAGTGCTTAGTCTCACAAAGATGATAAATCCTTTCCTTTCACAATCTTCTAGGAATTGTCCACCCCCCTATTTCATTATGAAGATCATGAAAGTTCGTTATTATTTTGGGTATATTAGTTTTCCTCTTGAAACTAGTTAAAATAAAAAAAATACTTTTAATAATTTACATTAAAGTTAATGACCTTTTAAAGATTATTATAACTTTAAAAAATTTGAATTAATCTACTAACTCATTTTACTTATTAAAAACCTTTATAATAACGTCATATAACTATATAATTTTAATTAATAAAATGAACATTTATTTTCATAAATTTAATTTAATACATTCCTACCGTAATAAAGTTTTGAAAAACAAAAATCCATGACGAGAATTCTATTTTGAAATTATCAAACACATTCAACTACCAACCACAGATTCATGCTTCGTAGTGTTTTATTTTTTCTAGTTTTAGCAATATTGACAAACGCACCTACTAACTATAATGAGATTCATGCCCAAAAAAAGGGTTTATGTGGAATAGTGGAATGGGAATCTATTATAGGAGTTGAGCATAAGGACAAACCGGCCTAGCCTAGGTGGGACCCACATTAAAATAAGTTACATTTGCCACTTATTTTTCTATGACAATGGTTCCACAATTATAGGCTCAAATCTAAAGGAGAAGGGAGGGCCCTGACTTTACAAGATGCAGTTACAGCTCATGTTGATGGTGGGATTCCTTTGAAGAAAAAGGTGTTGCTCATAACTTGAGAGGTCAATTCTTCTATAAAACTAGTGTTGGATGTTTGTTTCATAAATATTTAATTATTTAAAAAAATAAAATTTATTAATTATACTAATGTTTTTCATTATTCATGATAGTAAAAAAATAGTTAATTTAAAATTAATATTTATATGTAAGAAGTAAAAATAAAAAGAGAAAGAGAATGTTTGAAAAGAGGAAAGTAAATACATCAAACTTGGTTTGATTATTTAAGTTAGGCTCCAAAAAAAATATAAAAAAATTGATTCTTTAAAATATTTTAAATTAAAAAATAGAAAAATATTAATATATCATAATGAATTTGTACTTTAAACATAAACCAATAACACAATAACAATTTTTAATGGTAAATAATAAAAATTCCTCGGCATAAAATAAAGTTCTAAATGGTAACTCAACTAATTAGGTACAACATAAATATTTTTTGTCTAGCAATTCAAGGTCTATTCTTAAAGCATTGATATTTGTTATAATTAATAATAATGAATTAATATATTTTCAACATATTTCATATAATTTCATTTTTTTAATTTAAAAAAATCATACAGCTCAATCTGAAAACATAGGTTATTATTTTTTTTCCAATGTTTTTGGAAGTATTACATTTTACTTGATTAATCTTTGTAACCAATTTTGATATTTACTATGTTAAGATGTATATTCAATATTTATATTATAAAGAAAATAAAATCTCATACTAATAATGAAATGAAGATAAAAAAGATGAAAACATAATATTAATATGCATATTACTTTATGTCTATTTCTAAGTTATATGTATTTGATATGAGACTTGGAGATAAGATTAAAAATTAACATGATAAAGCAACGATACAAGGATAGTGGGTTATTTATTAAAAAAACTATTTACTTTGAAAATAATTTAAGTTTTAGATTGTATAAAAGATATGATGCCAAATATTTATTTTATGTTGTGTTATTTAAAAGTTGTTAAGACAAATGTTAAAAAAAGCTATAAAATTGCTTAGATCATGTCCACAAATAAAGAACTACTTAACATACCATAAAGAATAATATTTTTAAATTTATATGCCTTGCCATGAATATCCCATCTAACATAGTAAATGAATAATCAAAACACAAAATTGTATTACATAAAAATCAAGTTGAAGAAAAGTAAATCATCCTTGTCATATTTAGATAGCCATTTTCACACCTCATTATGTAACTTTGGTTATGGAATATTAATTATCTAATCATCGCAAGACAAATGGATCATTCTTGTTATTATTAGATTGCTAGTCGCACACCTCATTTTGCAACTTTGTATAAAGAAAATTAATTTTTTAATCATGTCAAAGACACGTGGATCATTTTTGTCATTCTTAGGTGGCCAGTGTCACAACGTGAAACGGACCTCAGACCCGCGGTTCACGCTGCCGTTAAATCCGCCGGCTCTTCTTCGTCGCCGTCGGAACTACAGCCGCGGCGCGCTACCTAACGATGGCGCGTTACGCCGTTAAAATAGCTGTCTGATATATGCTAGTAGTGGACTTTGACAAGGCTGAAAGTTATTTACCCCTGTAGGTGAAAGGATGCGCAGTAAAATGTAAAAGTGACCACAACCCCGAATGCCCAAAAGCATGCGGAAAAAGCAGCGGATAAGACGAGCGGATCCAAAAATATTTCGTGTGCCCACTAATACAAAGGGACCAATGAGAAGAACCTATTTCACAAAATCCAGAATTGCGAGCGCCCACAAGTCCAGAACGGCATCAGCACTTACAGAAGGTGAGAATTCTCATAGAACTTACCCCATTAAACCTGGTGTTTGAAGCTTTCTCTGGGTCTCTCGTTCTTCAAATTATTGCATTTGATTTGGAAAGAAATCGATACCGGTACTGTAGTTTGGTTGGGATTTGGTTTTTTGGTTTCTTTTACTGATTTGGGCCATTGCTGAATCATTATTCCGGTGCTTGAATTAATAAGTTTTAGGGTTTTTAGTGTGGTTTAAGGGCATTTTTTTCTTTATCGGTCTCTATGATGGGCGTATATATTGATTTGCGTTGTTTATGGTCAATATGCTGCATACAGATCAGCACCACTTGTTATTAGATCATTTATGTGAGTGCTACCCTAGGCTTAGCATGCTTAACTGTGGAGTTTCTTATCAGAGCAGCTTGAATTCATTGTTTTGTTGTCATCTTAGGTGCAATATGGATTATATGCTGAAGAATGGCAATGGATTTGCTTAATTTGTATGGATTTTGGATTGTACAACAAATTGGTTCGTTCTAGTTTGTTGTTTGGGCTGTTGATGAACCCCCTTATTTTTTGTAGTTTTGGGTTCTTTTGAATTTAGATGGTGTCTGTGATTGGGGTTTCAGTGGGATTTTTTGGATCTGGATTGCAGTTTCTGGACCAAGGTCTAATGCTTATCTTCAAAGTCTTTTTCTGGTGCAGATTGTTGATTCCAAACATATTCCTTCTTCCTTGATTTGCTTTTGATTTTAAGCTGGTGAAGCTCTGAACTCAAACATAACTCTATAGTTATTTGACACCCGGATTGGGAGGTCCACACCATCCCCTTGTAGTGCTGCTGGTGGGGGTCTAGTTTGATTTTTGGACTATAATTCTCGGTTGGGTTTTATTCACATCTTCCAAAAGATGTTTCATTCACAGATGGTAATCTTTAGACAATTCCTCATTGTTTCAGAAGAATTTTGATGCTTTTAGCTTGAATTTTTATTTAAAGACACTGGACCATACCGTTAATATATTTGTGGTCACCAGTCATACTTTTCCCGCCTCTTTGCTAGTCCTGATGTTTAATGTCATGTTCCTTTTGGTTAAGTTTATCTCGGGATTGGAATTTAATATGGTCAAGGTTTTTCTGATTTCGAAATATTATTATCAGTCATATCTGTTATCTTTGGTTTGGTTCAGCTTTCTTGAGAAGAAAGCTCATTATTTAATTTTATGCAGTACGTTTAAAGAACTGATCATTAAGTATTTTTAATTTTTAATTTTTTAGATTCCTGTTTCATCTGGTGGATTTTTCTCTACGTACTAAACTTGATTAAGTTCAGAGGCTTGGCTTTCATGGGATTAATTATCATCTTTCTTACACATAGCTGATGGCTCTTTCCTCTTTTCTTGCAAATGCCTTATTTTCTGTCATCTTTCTCACAGGATTTCAAGATTTGTGCCATGTGGGAAATGGAGTTTCCCTCCCAAGAGACAAGTTTGAGTTCATCTGGTTCATTTTGGAGTCTGCAACAGAACAAACTTTTTGAAAATGCTCTAGCTATATATGATAAAGACACCCCAGATAGATGGGAGAAAGTGGCAAAAATGCTGCCTGGAAAAACTGCTATAGATGTTAGAAAGCATTATGAAGATCTTGTGGAGGATGTTACTTGTATCGAAGATGGCCGCGTTGCTCTACCCACTTACAGTAACTCTTCCTGTACACTTGAATGGATAGCAGAAAAATCAGGTGACATGCATGGATTGAAGCAACAATTTGGGAGTGGTGGAAAGGGACCATCAACCAAGCCATCTGAACAGGAGAGAAAGAAAGGTGTTCCCTGGACTGAAGATGAGCACAGGTATTCTTCTCTACTCCAAAGGAAATTTGAAGAGAATCTTTATTCTTATCATTAATCTGAAATCTCACTAACATATATTAGAGACCTATATGTATTGTTACGATATGAAATATTTGCTTGCTGGAAAAAGCCTTTAAGTTTACTGCTCTATTCTTGGAAACTGTGTTTGATAAGTTCTTTGCTCTTTAAGGCTATAGTACTTACAGATGTGATCGAAAATTCTGTGTTAAATGTTGTGAATACCCTAAGTGATTTATTGAAAGGAAAATTTTGTCTCGAAATTCCGTCATAGCAGAATGAATGATACTGGCCGACCTTTATGATCACCTACTTATGTTAATGCATTCCCTTCAGTATTTAACTGAGGGCATAGCTGTTGAAAATAGTCATTGAGTACTGGTTTATGGATTTTATGTGAAAATCTGTCCCTAAATCAGCACAGACTAACAGATTCTCTTGTTTCTTTTTCTTTATGTGATGCAGGCAGTTTTTGTTGGGCCTTCACAAGTTTGGTAAAGGCGATTGGAGAAGTATTTCAAGAAACTTTGTTGTGTCAAGGACGCCAACCCAAGTTGCTAGCCATGCTCAAAAGTACTTTATTCGGCTTAGTTCAGATAACAAAAACAAGAGAAGGTCCAGCATACATGATATAACCACTGTCAATGGTACAGACAGGAGGCCTTTTCCTTTACCACAGACTTCTACTAGGCAGACTAATTCCCCCTTAAGACAAGCAGACATTAATCACTCTCCATGTCTGACATATCCATCTCCGATTTCACGAGGACCTCTAATAAACTCCCTGGGATCTCAAGCAGATGGAAGCCCTCTAATGTCACCCCACTATCCTCTAAGTCTGTATACCCAGAGAGGGTTTGGGGGTCATTCCCCAAGAATTATTATTCCTGATTCTTCCATAGGTATAGGTATGCCCCACTTAGGATATCCTGGGCAGCCTGCCATGCAATATTGATGAAAGGAGAGGGAGCGAACCAACAGGATCACGGTTGCATTAATATGTCTTGTTCTAGGTTTAATGTGCAGTTAATTTTCTTCTTTCTTCTCTCACTTTCGAAAACATTCTTGTGTTCTGTAAATATGCAAAAAATAGCAGAAGTGATGGGGGTCAGCTTTTGTCATTTATGATCCATATTTGTACACTAGTCCATATACTGTACACTACCAAAAACATCCAACTGCTGGACTGCAGTTCTAAATTCTAATTGTTGCTCCATAGGCAAGCACTAGATAAAGAGCAGAGAAGTATTCATTAGACATTTCTCAAGAATGAAAGCAAGTTGGTGAGGTTCCTAATGCAGGATGTTCTGGTTCACAAGATTTGAATTATACATCCGGCACTTCAGCTAGGGGGGTTCCATTACAGGGACGAAGAACTCTCAGCAGCTTCCTACCACAGATGAACTGATGCTGCATAATTTCCTTCGGTCAGCTCAAGTGTGGCTGAATCTAGGCACAATATATTGGAGTTTCAGGTTCAGCAGTCCAGGGGCAGAGAAAAGCGTGGACAGCTATACAAAAAAGGATTCTAGATTCGATCTGATCCTACTTTGTCTTTACAACTGAGCTGCCCAAATAATTCTTTTTGGGTGTAGATAACAAAGACCTTTGGTTCAGTGGCTTCTGCTATATTAGCTGTGGATTACAACTGTGGGGTGTATGGTATAATTCAAGCTCAAAGTAGTGGTTGTGGCATCACACACCCTTTAGACTAATGGGCTTGGCTTGTAACCGATTGCTCAGCAGTTATCTTCTGTACTATTTTATAATGATGTTAGCGCTGGGAATGGCCTTGTTTATATGATTATCTGTGTTGGGAGTCCAGTTTTCTTTAACTCACAGTTGTCTCATCGAGTGTTCACTTTGCAATCATATTCTGTACACTGTAGAAATTTGTTAAATAATATCTCATTTGGTGTTTGGTCGTTGTCACAATGGCATTAGAGAATCCCAATAAACTTACTGGACAATACTCTATCGAGACCGACAGTTCTCTTCCTATGTGGACCTGCATGTTTCCCAAGGAATAAGAGTATGCACAAAGTTCTCTTGTTGTAGATCAGAGCAAGAGGTGATGTTGTTCTAGAATTAATAAAGTATATTTAGTCGTTACAAGTACATTTCAAGTACAACTTAAAAAATTAAATGCGAAATCTAAACATCATTTGATCAACCACACAAAGATCGTAGAAACGCACCGCACTCCATCAAAACCCCAACTAATTTTTTTGGTCATTTTCGAAATTTGATTCTAAAGGAAGTTTTAAATAACAGGGATGTTTGAAACACGAAAACAGAACTATTTTCTTTTGAATTTTCCAAATTCGATAGTAAAGGAAGTTCTAAACAACAAGGATCTTATAAATTCACCACCCTCGTCAAATGCTCAAGTAAGTTTTTTCTTTTTTTTTCATTTTCAAATTCAAAGATTGATTCTAAAGGAAGTTATAATCAACAGAAATTCACCACCCTCGTCAAATGCTCAAGTAAGTTTTTTTTTTCATTTTCAAAGATTGATTCTAAAGGAAGTTATAATCGACACGAATGTTTTAAATCCGTAGAATTTTCCAATTTTAATATTAAAGCAAGTTCTCAGTAAGAAGATATTTCAAAGCTTATGAAAGCGCAGACAAAGTCTATGTTTTTTTACATTAAATTATACTAGCATCTATTGATTAGTATTAAATTATACTAGCATTTATTGATTAGTATTCAGTATTAGGTAATGACTAAGATTTAATGTCTTATTCTAGGAATATATTTAATATTCAATAGTACATAATGAATAGGATTTATTGTCTTCAGAATATTAAAATATTAATATTTAAATTACAAAATTAAAAGTATAAAAAAATAATAATATAAATAAAGTAAATAAGATTTCATGTTTTAATATTTAGTTTTTTTTTTCATGTTTATTTGTTATAACTTAAGGATGTTGATGATAAGTCTCAGTAGCTTGCTTAAAAACCTAATCATTATGCAACTACCATGGACAAGAAATATTTGCCTCAATCTAGGCACTTCTCTATAATGCCACGGTGATATGGCATCTAGATGATACGATCTGGTGTTACATAGGCATTTACATGAATAAATGATGGGATATATAGCAAGGTATTTGATGCCATGACATTTAGTTAATGATACTATGTGGATTGGCATGCCATGTGTAGTTGACTTAGTTTTTGTGTTGACACAATTGGTGACGTGGATAGATACCAAAGGGGACACTTGACAACTTGTTTGATGTAGATTCACAAAGACAATGTATTAGATAACACATTGTTGAAGAAACATGAACTAATCTTGAGGTTGATTAATGTCGACTCTAGTTCTCTGAACACACATTATATTTATATCATGCAACATTGTGGCACTTGAGTAATATACCTGGCATGATTGTGGCACCTGATTATCAAATTTGTGAAATAGCATGGCAAGATAAATGATTTTTATTGATTGGCATAAATAAATTTTAATGAATGACACCTATAAATAAGGAGTGACCTTCCTCATTTTCCCATCTAATTCTCAATTCTTGGCACTATTAATACATAATGGAGGGTCTCCTAAATTTTGCGTAATCCTTTCTTTAGAAGGTGAAGTCTTCTCCTTTTGTTAGCTAGCTGAATCAACACTTAAAAATTATTTGTATAAGTATGAGGGTCTCTAGCCATGTATTTTTGTCTATATAGTGATTTCAAGTTTGCATTTGAGACATAAGTTGCATTTTCTATCAATCATTTTGTTATACGACCTAGATTATACTAAGAATTGTAAACTATAGAGATAAACAATACATGTTAAAGTGTGGGGTCCACTCAATCATCCATTTAGGCCAACACAATGGAGCCATACTCAATTATCCATTTATCCCAACACAATGGAGCCATGCTCATTATAATTGAATATGGAGAATCAATAGAGAGGAAGCATATCCAACGCAATCTAAGTGGACCCAAATCCAAAATACTAAAAACCACTAATTCATTATGTTACAAAGTACTATTTCATTATATTAGACACAAGATTGACAACAAATTAGATCACCTTGATGCATATAAATATAGAATGTATTATAACATTCACATATGTAATATGTCTTAAAGTCAAGATGTAATGATATGTAGTTTATTAAATTTGTTGACACATGATGATAAAGAATAACAAAGATGTATTGTCATGAAATCATTTATGTTTGTTTGTGAATGTCTGCAAGCTAATAACATTAATCACTATTACATATTTGTGTAGGTGCATTTATTGTTATTTTTTCTACATATATAGCCTAATTCATTATGATGTTCTATCGTTGATGTTGATTGGGACTAGATCTTTAGTGTAACATGTATCACGATGCAAAGTTTAGTATCAAATTTGAAATTTCATGTGAAGAAGACCTGATTTGAAGATTAATTTTAAGATGAATTGTCAAAATTTTTTACTACTATGGTTAAAGATCTAATTAAGGCATTGGAGATTTTTATATTCAAAGTCATATTTTAATGGCAACACAATTGATGGAGAAGTTTATGGGCTTACAATGATAGGTTGACATACATAATGTGAAGTGTTGAAAATATGGCAAGGGTCACTTGAAATGCCATTGTAAATCACTAATAAAATCTAAAGAAAGATAAAACTCAAGTGTTGTAATAACCCTCATTTCTTAATAATGACATAATTCACAATTGGATGTAAATATTTCATTGTATATTGCAATCACTTCCTTCATAAAATGAAAGCTCAAGGCTATGCCCCATTAAAGGGATGTAGTACTTTGTATATAAAATATTTGTTAGGTTATCTATAATACTAAGTTAGTTGGGTATATATACAAAGTTATACTATGATATAATTGAAATTAAAAGTGAACTCTATTGCCAAGGTACAAATTATTAGGTGAAACTATGACAATATGGTAATACAAATAGAGGAAGCTCCCGCAATATAAGTTGAGAAAAGTAAATTCATTTACCATTGTGGGTGGGAAAAAATGGAAGAGGACAAAGTAAATCCACTTACTTTTTAGCGAACAAGAAATGCAAGAATATGTATTTTGGGAGAAAGCGATGCATCACTATGATGTATCTTAACTCTCAACAATCCTTCTTTTTTAAATTTAAAGCCCTATCTTCAGACTAGAAATAGGATACATCCTTGATGCAAGACTGCTCATTTGGTAAAAAGGCTTGCATACAAAATGATTGCATTGGACGAATGACATTAATGCTATTCTCATAGCTTGTTGTGTTACATGTTGGGCTCTCATTTTAAATCTTAAAATTTGAAAGCATAATGGATGTGGTAGTGGGAAGGACATGGTAGCACAAGATGAATCAATAGATCCATATATGAGTTGCATTGTGTAGGACAAAGGTTGTTAGTATTGGTAGAAAGAGCCATAGTTAAAGGCTGACAAGGATCGAGACAACATGAAAGATTCCAAGCGACCTATGAAAAGTTTGTGAAAGGAGGAAGTCACTTGTCCAAAGAAAGTGAAGATAATTAGGTCTAGTTGGGACAAGTGAGAAGAGAACGAATCTGGAGAGTTTTGCATGTGCCTTCCTACCTTTGGGTGAATAACTATATATTGTACATGCTTATGCTTGTGCAAGGGGGATAATGTATAGTTGTTAATAGATAGATAATAGTTAAAATTGGTTTTATTGATTAAAGGTAGTTTTGGCTTATTATTGCAATTGAACACAGTGATGCCATGACTATGTATTGAGTTGGGCTATGTGATGTAAATTGAAGTGGTTACCAATGTACTCGATCATTCTAAACACCAATGGAAGAAGACCCCCTTAATTTTTTTTATTGTTCTCTACTTATATGGTGATGATGTTGATTTTTACTATTTTGTAATAGTGTTAAGGAATGAGAATGGCTTCAATTGTTTTATATTGCACTTGCAAGTAAGATAGTATAAAATAATGTAATATTTTGTGTTTTGCCTTTAATGTCTGATTGTGGGTAGCGACAACTTAGGTAATGAATGGCTAAACCCTTGATAGTTGACATAAGTGTTAGTTGCGATAGACATGTTACAGGAGCCCCATATTATCTTTAGTCTTGGCACAATGCTTCAAGTGAGAACTTCCCCTTCTTAAGGATTAAATATGTTGGTACTTAAGATATACTAGACTCCTTTCTGTTGGATGCCAATGTGGACTCTGGTTTGAAATTGATCCAACAAGTGGTTTCTCCATGTTAATAGTAATAAAACATGTGATAACAAGCATACACGACAGAGAATAAATTTTACCCTTGAAACCCTATATAGGGAAAACCAACAACTGAGTATATATTTAATTAGACTTGAACAAAACACCCAAGGCATGAACAATCCAGCCAACACCTACCACTGACATGCATCTTACAATGGAGTTACTCAAGCCTTTAAGTAGGCTTCATCGCATGCTAATACCATGGATAAATATTTTGGGTTACCCAAAACCATGGGCTTGTAAACAATCAATGGTAAACCCATTTGACCAAATCAAGGTCTCAATCACTCTTTAACCAAGTCAAGGTTAACCTAATATCCCCCCCTTTAAACTTGACTTGGGGTAAACACCAACCTCGCCTGAAATTTTTATATGGTATTGGAAATGACAACATGACCTCCCTCTTCAATCTACCAAGATATACATCTAGAATTTACATAGGTAACCCACCAAGTTAGGGATACACATGACTAAATAGGTTTTGAAAGCTGCATGCCCATTTACATTGTGATTAAATCCAACTTAAAAAAAAATGTTTACGGTAAAGTGACTCAATCACTTCCTCATCCTCTCTCTTCCACGTTCTTCTTCTACCAATTCTTTGCTATATATCTGTAGAATACTTTTCTATATTCCATTTACCATGATTCATAGGCCCTTAAAACACCACTTCAATTTATTTTACAAAATGACTTGTGTGTTGGGACATCACACATGCATTTCAAAAATCATGTTTGGGCATATTATTAATACCCATGAGATCATTGTGTATAATATCACGATGACTTTTTGATTCTGTAGCTCTCCATCCAAACACTGAATTAAATCGGTTTGCAACACCATTGCATTAAAATCAGTAGACCTTGCAAAAGGGCACCCAAACTTCATAATATTCCCAATGAAAAAATTTGATAAACAGTAAAGAAAACCAATGTAGAAAAAATTGAAAACACAAGTAACAATGGATTACAACATATTACATAAATATTTACAATGGGAACTGAAAACCTGGAAAAGTAGAATTTCTAAGAGTTTGTCCACTCTGTATCTCATTGTATTATCTTTTATGTTTACAATACAATATTATAGAATCCAAAACTCTAATATGGGTTTCGCAAACTGAATTCCTTAACCTTAATTAGTTTACAATGGGACACAAAACCATGGGTCGAAACAACTCAAAATGGACAAAAAATATACCCAAAAAAATTCTTTCTAGGGAATTGCCCCTATCCCCTCGATGAGGGGATTTCTAGCTCCTCTTCCTCCTTATTTAGGGGGATGACCAATCATTCCAGAATCCCATTTCTCTGGGAACCTACAGAGCAGAGACTATATTATATGTCCAACACTAAAATATTTATCAATCGCAATCACTTCCCCACTTTGTACCTTGTCCTTGCTCAATCCCTCAATCGTCTTGCTCCCCAAACCATACATAGTCTCCATATTTGTCATTTTCAATGTCAATTTTCTAATCTTTGTCGCAACACCCAATGTGGGACTCTCTATCTATATCTCCACAACTTCACCTTCCTTCTATTTAAAGTGTTAGCACTATTTCTGGTTGGAAGTTGGAAAAGGGGGAAAACCTTAGAAAAATAAGGCATGGTGTAAAAAAATTTACAATATGACCAAAGGTACATCATAAGGTGATTAAAGAATAATAAATGAGTTATTTCTAAAGTCTAAATCATGATTTAAGATTTAGAAATAAGTTTAAATCATAATCCGCACCTATTTTATCAGGTTATACCTTTCAATGGTGTAGATCTATGGACAAGAAGATCTACGGTTGTTAAATAATACACTAGCTAAAGTTGTGCGAGGAAAGAAGTTTGGGAAACCAATAGAATGATGTAAAGGGGAGAAGAGATCAATGGTCATGCATAAAAGGTAATGTAGATCTATGACCAGGAATGATTCCACTGGTGGAACTAGCACGGAAAGTAAACTTTTCCAATCAACAGAAAAGCTTACACACCGTATAAGTCAACGATGGAGATCAAAAGGAGAAAGTGATCGACGGTCCACAAACATTCCGCTGAGTGAACACGCACAGAGAAAGTGAAGTTGGAAATCAACAGAAAGTGGTATTTCCTGCACAAATTAGTTGTTGACATCAATGCTTGATCAAGATCAATGGCTGTGAATCAT
The DNA here is from genome assembly GCA_001517045.1 of Pseudotsuga menziesii. NCBI lineage: Eukaryota > Viridiplantae > Streptophyta > Pinopsida > Pinales > Pinaceae > Pseudotsuga > Pseudotsuga menziesii. The sequence goes on from LPNX010275900.1 coordinate 106,012, forward strand.
TCCACCGATAAATAAAATATTGAAATCAGCGAAATGGATTAAAGGGCCCACAGGATCGAGGGTGGATATTTGGTGATGAAAATATCTAAGGTCCAGAGATATTCTTCTACTAAAAGATGCACAGATATAATTTTTATGTCTCAACAAAATCGGTTAAAGGGAAAATGTAATGGAAGGATGAGATTGATGCTGATGAAGATCTACGACATAGGTTGAGTCCGTTGGAGAAAGGTGAATACTGTTTGTAAAATTGAATCTAAGCGGAATATATAAAGGTCGAGATTGATCAATGGTTGAGATTCATGGAGAATGAGATCAATGGCTATTTTCTAATCCACTGATGAAAGGAGCTGGCTATGTAATTTCTGTATGGGTGACAGCAAATTAGCAAAAGGATATATGGTGGTGAACAAAGGGATGATGGATCTATGCCTATGAAAAGATCTGCAACTGAGAATTGCAGGGAGTCTAAATTTAGATAGGGTAGTAGAATTAGGAATGCAAGGTTAAAACAGTGATCAAGATCGGCAGATAGAGATAAAAAGAGATTAGATCTACGGACAGAGGGAGATTCACGTGGGAAAGATATATGGAGAATAACAAAGGATTTTGAGACATAAGTTGCACTTTCTATCAATCATTTTGTTATACGACCTAGATTATACTAAGAATTGTAAACTATAGAGATAAACAATACATGTTAAAGTGTGGGGTCCACTCAATCATCCATTTATCCCAACACAATGGAGCCATACTCAATTATCCATTTATCCCAACACAATGGAGCCATGCTCATTATAATTGAATATGGAGAATTAATAGAGAGAAAGCATATCCAGCGCAATCTATGGATGAGATTGATGCTGATGAAGATCTGTGACATAGGTTGAGTCCGTTGGAGAAAGGTGCATACTATTTGTAAAATTGAATCTGAGTGGAATATTTAAAGGTCAAGATTGATCAACGATTGAGATTCATGGAGAATGAGATCAATGGATATTTGCTAATCCACTGGTGAAAGGAGCTGGCTATTTAATTTATGTATGGGTGACAGTAAATTAGCAAAAGGATCTATGGTGGTGAACAAAGGGATGATGGATCTACGACTATGAAAATATCTGCAACTGAGAATTGCAGGGAGGCTAAATTTAGATAGGGCAGTAGAATTAGGAATGTAAGGTTAAAACAGTGATCAATATCGACAGATAGAGATAAAAAGAGATCAGATCTATGACAGAGGGAGATTCACATGGGAAAGATATATGAAGAATAACAAAGGATTTCGAAACATAAATGACTATAAAAGTAAAGCACGAGGAGGACCATTTGTCTTTTTGTGCATTGGAAGAAGAAATATCAGTGTGTGTAGAAGATTTCAACTCATACAGATTCAAGTCCACCCGTTAGCTGACTAGGGAGGCCACTTGTCACCTACCAAACAATATAAAAATGGATAATAGAGGGGGGATAAAAAATCAGGCCCTTGAGTTTCAGAAAATTGAAGAGGTGTTTAAAGACATGGATAGTGAAATTTTCGATACCTTGTTATCTTTTGTCTCCATTAACCAGTTACAAACTAAGTTGAATTTTTTTAAATATTAGGGTAAATATGTACATGGTGTTTATAGGTCCCATTTTCATTTTTTATGTCTGAAGAAAACCTTAAGTTTTCATGATTTCATTGACCGGTGCACTTCTAATTATTCTTCTTCCGAGAGAGTAATTCTGGATGCGTCCAAGACTAAAATTCTGTGTCCTGTCAGCTCGTTAGTCATTTGTGATTCCCTTGCAGTTCCCTCCACATTCACCCAAAAATGTGAATATTTTAGTGAATAAAACTTGGTCCAGTCATTCCGAGAAGCAACAATTGAACAAAAACATTCCTTTTTCACTACTTGTTTTAAACCAGATGTATCCCTACAAAATCAAGTCTTCCCTGTAGATACCAATTTATTTAATGATGAGACTAAATTGGTTATTTCTCTAATGACCCAGTTCTTAGGTCTAGATACAAAAAAATATGTCACCAAATTATTAATGAGTCTCCCGTTCAAAGTCAGTACCAGTACAACTGAGCCTCATTCATCCCAGTAAGTTTTCCTTAAGTATGATGAATTCCTAGATAAGAGCATTCCCTCTCAGCTGGTAAATATCTATAGTACAAAGTATTTCAGATTCCAGCCTCATTTAGTAAGGATCTTCCGTTTTTCATTGAAGAAAATTTGCAACTACAAAAGATGGTTTTGACTGATGATATAAATAGGATTTTTTTCAAATACATGAACATTTTAATGGTTGAAGTTTACAAGGTCTTTTTCTAAAACAAGTTGCCCAAAGTTTTTCCATCCATGAAGGAATTTTTGCAGTTTTCACCAGACAAGAGAGTTGGTGATTGGTTTTTATTTGATAAACACACAGTCATAAGGATATATGGATTCACTCACAAACCATGTATCCTACCTGCATTTATCACTCCAAGAGTCTTTGCACTAGAGTTGATCAGACCGAAGCTTATTGTTGAACATGAACATTTTATAAGTTTCAAAAAAGCTTCAGAGATTAAATTTCCTTGGGTGGTTGGACCATTTATCATTAAAATTAAAGCTACATTGCCTATAGTAGAAATCCTTCTTAAGGAGATGGGGTTTCAAACAAATGTTGCAATAAATTATGACCCCCATCACATCATTTCTATAAGGAAGCAAGTGAATAAGAACAAGACATTTGAACATCAATAGGTTGTAGGATTGGTTGAAAGTGCAAACTGGCCAAATAATCCCTTGTTAGTACATAATGAGGATTATATGCAGTAGGATTCTACATCACCGGTACATGATACTAATGTCACACAACTGGATCCATTGGATATTGTCCCAGCACCGCAGGTAATTACTCCTTTTGCTAGTCATTCTGAAATGACTAATAAAAGAACCTTTTATGATGCTATGGAAGCAGAGCATAAGACAATTCAACAACATCAAAGAAGCAAAAGGTTGAAGTAGAAGGTGAAATGGTAAAGGTGACAAAGACTGAAGGGAATAAAAATAAAATGAAAGTAAAAGGCCCAGCACTTGAGATAAAGGCGTATTCTTTTTCTGATACTTTTGAAGAATCTACAACTCAATTCAAGACCAGCACATAGTTTTTTGATAAATACAAAGATGATAAAGAAATATCAATGGATGAATCTATGAAATTATATGACAAGGTAAGGAAAATATCAAATAAGGATGTCTCTTTGGTCATTGTTAGGGATCATACTTAGAATACTTTAAACCTAGAAGTAGCCACCAAGAATAAAGAAGTAGAAACGAGGATGAATCTAGAAAATATCCTTATTCTAGATATGATCCATTTGCATAAGCAGGATGGAGAGGTCATATACAGTGATCTGCTTAAAGAAACCTTGAAAGTATCCAGATTATAGTCCACTAAAAGTAAAATTGAAAATCAATTGAGATAGGAGAGGGTAGAAAACAAGGCACACCTGCAAGAAATAAAAAATCTCCAGGGAGATCTATTGAATTCTAACAGTGAGACACACAAAGGATGAGAAACTCAAAAGTTGCTTACAGAAAAAGAAAATACCATTCAACTCTTGAAAAAGAAACTGAAAATCCCTGCCACTCAACTTATTCGAGCTTCAGATATTACCGAGCTGGGAAAAAGGGAAATAAACATTGAATGATGAGCTAAAAATATGCAAAGAAAAATTTATGAAGTTTGTTGAAGAAAAAAGAGAATGGGATAAAGAAATGGCGTTGTTAACAGATGGTGTGAAATCCATCAAACAAAAGGAAGCCAAGTTAGATAAGGAAGTAAATGAAAATAGAAAGGAACCTAAGGTATAAATAATTCCACCCCTTGTACACGTTAATGAGGAATCCATTGTGCAGGAAATGTCCTAGGTTATCCTGAGGGACTTAGAGATCGTTAGGTTGAAGAACCAAAATAAAAATTTAGAAAATGAAACCCTAAAGAAAGAGGAGGAGAGAAAGGCCATGGAGAATAAATGTAAATATCGACTGGAAAAAATATAGACTGATGAAGTAGTTGATTGGACAACTGCCTATTCAAGGAGATAAACATATCATATGGGATATGATTATAGAAGAAGCAAGAAAACTCAGGCCTTATCTCAATTACATATTAGAAAAAGAAATTGTTATAAAGGCTCCTAGAAAGAGTTGTATGGTAGTGAAATAAGTTTTGAATAAGAATCCGATTGACACGGATAATAACAAAGTCAGTCTCCTAAATAGCTTGTCAGAAGATGATTTAAAGACTACAAGGATTAAATATAGAATCTTAGTCATCACTTGGGCAAGGAAAGTTGTGGGTAAACATTAACATCTTGACACAGTACACGACAAAATTGATATAATGCAACATCAAGTCAAGATGTTCATTGAACTATTTACACCTATGTTTAAAAATGGTTTACCTTCATTCTAGGAGGAAAGTGGTAAACTTTTCTCTCAGGAAGAATACCACGCACAATTGGCCAGATGAAGACTTGACCATAAGAAGTTTGAAGATATGCAAAAATCTTTGTCTGGGAAGACAATAATGGATAAAATGTTTGAATATTTTGAGATATTGCATGCTTTTAGAGCCACTTGCAAACAACTTCCATAGATTTCTTATGTGGACCACACAGAACTAAGCGTGATGGCAAAGGAAGTGGGCAACCTGGAGTTTCCAACTGTTGACCAATGGAAGACACTTGAAAACTATGAGAAAACCAATTACAGGCTACATGGATGAATATTTGTTGAAGATTTATTGAAGACCATTTGAATATTAATTAGTTAACAATTTATAGTTTATTTTTTGAGTAGTTATTAGTTAAGGAACCAAAATGACAGATGTAAAAAGGCAATTATTTGCCTATTTTTAGCATAGAGTTAGTTATCTGGCCAGGGAGCATAATTTTTTATTTAAGAATTTTTTTACATTGTAACAAGGGTTGGAACCCATGAGAGATTTTGCATTGTAACTGAGATCCAAATATTAATAAAATTGCAGAGCCGAAGCAGGCCTTTTGACAGAGATTCCTGTGTTATCATCTTTTCAGTAGATACTTTCTTTCCTTATATGTGTATGTGTTTCATGTTTAAACTTCCATTTTGGTTTCCTTTCATGCTTGAATGAGTTTATAATGATTCAAAATTCATATCCATATGATCTGTTTCATTGCTTTTAGGCATTTACAAAACCTTTCTTCTAAATTTAATGGTGGATTCATCCTTGATAGATGCCCACATTGATGGATTGTCTCTAATTTCTTCTATATCACTAGACAATAATAATTTTGATTGTGAAGAGATAGCTACCTTGCCTTTGTTAAAATTCCTTTGCAATATCCCTATAAATGTTTATTGTCCTACATGAATCCATGCCCAATGTGCACTTGTTTCAACCAAAATCAATATTAAATTTTGTTTCTTGTTAAATATGTTTGGATTGTGAGAGAAATACTAAGAGATCCATCTCTGGAGAGAAAGAAGCCAACTTTCTTTCCTAAAGCTTGGTTCCGTGGTTACCTTGGGATCACCCTTTCACAACCAGGGTAAATTCTTAGTGATAACATTAAGGATGAGATCAATATCACTCTTGGAATCGTTAATAATCTCTTGGAATTTTTCGTAGGCGATCCATTTCTTGATCATCTCCTAGTCTTATTCCTCCCAAAAAACCTTCATCCATTTTTTGGTAAAGGGTTCGACATGCCTCCTGGAAGGTACAATGTTTGGAATTGTCTTATAATTTCATTGAAGGTTGTGGTAGAAAGAAATGAGTACTTCCATCACATTGGGAACCACCTCAAGGATAAATATGCCCATGGTTTCGTTCACCTTACATATAGATGGATCTATGAATCTTGTAGAAACATACTCCATGTGCTTCTATTAAAACTCTTGCTCACTCTATAGTCATTTTCCCTCTTAGCCTCTAATGTGAAAATAGGTTCCTATTGATCATATGCACGATAAATCCTTGGTCTTTGATAGATTTAGTTCCACCATATTACGAAATTATAAAAAAAAATTACTATATAAGAAGCAAGAACACATAATAAAGAAGACGATTTTTACCATGGAAACCCAAAACCAAGAAAATTGGTAACAATGGATCTATTATCCTTAACCACTCTAGATAAGACATAGTCAATTCAACCGTCATTTAGCACTCTTACGCTCTTTACAATAGAGTTACTCAAACCCTTAAATAGGCTTCATCACATTCAATACTATGGGACACCCAAAACCATGGACTCATAAACCACCAATGGTGGGACACCCAAAACCATGGACTCATAAACCACCAATGGTAAAGCCATCTTTGACTATTTAATTGAGTTAAGATTAACCCAACATCCTCCCATTTAAATTGACTTGGGGTAAATACCAACCCCCCTCAAATTTGTAACTAGGTATCCAAGAATACAATATTCCCCCATATTTAGTCTACCTAAATCTACATATATACTTCTCATGGGTGACCAACCAATCTTACAGTCGCATGTTGATTTACATTTTGATTAATTCCAACTCCATAAATTCTTACAATACATTGATCTAATTACATCTTTGTCTATCTTCCTTGTGCATCTTATGATAATGCTTTACATAGATCTATGCCATGCATTTTTCTCATGTTCAATTATGACTATGTCGTTTCCTAGCTCGAGAGTTCATCCAAATGTTGTCTCCATGGATCCAAGCATCATACCACTGTTTTTACAAAGTCTAAGTCTACCCATCTCTAATATCTTTCATTACGAATAACATAAAACATATAATACATATAAGAATAAAGCACACATAATGAATAATGACAATTTCAACTTGGAAACCCAAAAATGAGAAAACCAATAACAATAGATATATTACCCTTGACCACTTTCCCAAAGGCATGGCTAATCTAACCTTTTCCCACCAATTTCAGGATCTTTACAGTAGAGTTACTAAAGACCTTTAGCAGGATTCATCACATGAAATACAATGGGACACCCAAAATGATGGGCCCGTAAACCACCCAAAACCCATCTTTGTCTCTTTGATTTAATCAAGATTAACTTAACATCACCATGGCTCTTTTTTGTTTTTCCAAGACAAAATTATTAGAAAACCTTGATATGGTTGAAATTTTGGAGAGATTCAAGTCAACTGGAAGAATAATTCTATATAATACATGTTAGGATCTCTATTTTGAACAGTTGTAAAAGAAACATGGTGGAGAAAAAATAAAGGTTACATGAACTTTGGCTAAGATTAATAATGTGAATATATTATATTATGGTGTATAAAGGCTAAAATGGTTTGCAATATGACGGTGTAGAATAAAAGAAGGTTAAAATCTATGGTTTGGAATAGATATGCTCTATGGAGATACGCGAGAGATAAAGAAAGGTGGATATGGTTAACGAAACATGAAGATCGATGGTTGTGAAACCAAGCAGGTGAAATCTACGGTTGGAAAAGACTCCGCTTTATAAAGATGCACGTTTAAAAAAAAAAAAAGGCCTAGCGGAAAGTGTACATGTAGTTTAAATCTAATGGCTTAAACAAAAAGCAAAGATCCATCAACGGTTGTTAGCGGTTTCGGAGGATGAAGTTGCACGGTGATTAAAATGGAAAAGCGGTAGCAGAATAAAAACCACGATACATGTGGCAGTTCAGAGTGCATTCCACGGAGGAAAGTGGTTAAAGTAAAACTGCTTAGTGGAGCCTCTGGAATAAACCATTATATAAGAATGAAGTTGACTTATTTAAAAAAAAAATCATTTTATTTTGCATGCTGGGGACGCATGAAGAAGATATCCTGCCATCCTTTCGCAGTCAACCTCGCATACATACAGTTACAGTCATAGGTAAGCTTCAATACTTGAGCTTTGTTCAGAGAATTATTTCCGTTTTCTGTTATGGAGAAAGAGAAGGGGTTAGAAGGTCTTAACCAGGTCTTGGATGAAAGAGAGGAATTCATGGTTGATAGAGACAGAAGTGTGTATGACCTGTTTCTGTTGGTTGAAAATGTATCAATTACTAAAGAAATATTGTGGCAGCATAGTTTACAGGGAAACGACATTTTGAATGTCTACCAGTCCTTTCTATATTACTTCGCCATTGAACAGACTTTATCGTTTCCTGAATGGTGTGCAAGTAATTACCCACCTTCTGAGAGAGTCATTATGAGTCATTCCACATCCAAGATATTATGTAGGATTGATGCAAAAATTATTCGTGGATTCCTTAATTTGCCTAATAGTTTCCCTAACAGTGGTGAGTTTGTGAATGAGTTTATTTTATCCGAAGTATACAAAGGTTGTAAAACTGAAATCTGATGTGAATTTTTGTCCAGTATTCTTAATGAAGGTCATTCATTAGAGGGTCTCTTTTTTCCATACAGTATTCACATTTTCAAAGAAGAGGTCCAATTGGTTGCATCTTTGGTTTGCCAAATTCATGGACAAGTTGACAGAAGACTTCGAGATATTGCAAAAATTTCTGATCATGAGAGGAGGATTGCTCACTGTATCTTATGAGGCCTATGTGGATCTGGAGGTGTCTATCAGAGAAATGACTAAGTATGACACACCAAGTGTAGAACAACGGAGGACCGGGGAGAGATTCAGGAAGACAAAGTATATTCTTCATCCTTAAAAAACAAGTGTTGCATGCTATGGAGCTGTTTATTCGGGCCTCGCTGTCACCAAGTCGATTTTAATTAAATGATCTATTGTCAGGATCAAAGCATGTAGTTTATTCCTAGTTGTTAGGGATATGGTTACAAAGAATTTGATTAAATAGATTATTTAGTTATTAAATCTTCTTGGGAAGAAATAATTTATGTATATATTTGCATTTACTTGATGTATTGGGGGGTTGGAACCCGTATGTTGGATCAATGTTTTTTGAGGACAGATATTTTTGAAATAACAAAGTTGAATGCATGTGGATTATTAGAGATTCCTGTGTCATCTACATTACAGTCTGTGCTTTCCTTTCCTATGTGATTGTTTTTTCTCCAGTGCTTACATTCCATTTTATTTTCCTCATATTTGAAACACAGTGTTGAATAGTTAGAATTCATACTTGTTGTGCTCTGACTATTGTTTTAGATATTTCATAAATGTTTCTGCTAAATTTAATATGGAATTCATCTTATGATGTTCTATATTGATGGATTGTTCATACTTCTTCCTTTTCCACCTGAAATCAATGAATGACTGTAACTAAATGGTTATCTTGCCTTTGATGAAATCTCATGCATGAGACCTTTGTGCTATATTTATATATTTTGACTCCATTTCCCAATGGTTATCTATATTGTTTCAACCATCTACATAATGTTTAAGTATTGATTCTTATATTTGGCCTTGTTAAATTTATATTTGAGAGGTCCCTCTCTGGAAAGGAAAGCCAGTTTCTTTCTGAAGTGGTTTTTGCTATTACCTTGGGATTTATGTTTCACAACCTGGGTACATTCTGAGTGATAACAAATTGGCACCATTGCCGGGGATCGAAGGTTCAAATCTTCCCTGGGTATGAACGACATACTTTCAGATTTGATTGTTGATGGTGAACAACAGTCATATATCAGCAAGGTTGTGCGTCTTTCACCTGGTGACTCCATCTTCGAAGAATCTAGTTTTCAGAATTACTATGGCGAATCCACTGTTTAAACATTGTAAAGTTCGAAGAGTTGATTCAGTATATTCATTTTGTCGAGATGAGTTCTTTGTCTGCAAGGTATGCTCCTATGATTCGTGCTCACATTCCTAGTTTTCCAAATCGAATAACTAAAGTGGATTGGCAAACAGGTCTTTCAAAGTTTAAATATCAAAAGAATGATGATGCTGCCTTTCATTTGGTTAGATTTCATATACATATACATAAGCTGGGAGTTAAATTACATGAGGATTCTTTAATGAAAATGTTCATGTCTACTTTAGAAGGAGATGCAAGGTCATGGTATGAAGGGTTACCATCAGAAATTTTATTTTCCCTTACTGATTTTCATACAGTATTTCATGAATATAACAATAACCAATACCCCTCCTTGTTGCTGGTTCAAGATTGTTGTACACATGTTAAAGGTTTCATTGGAGATTTGGAAAACATGTATAGTGAAGATGATTTAATGGATGAGGAGCTTTTAGAAATTTTATATGAGAACCCATTTTAGAAAAAAGAAATACAAATTAGCTGTCTTCACATTCAAGAAAAATCTCAGCAGTTAATAATTCCTTCCTCTACTGAAAGAGACATGAGCCAAAACTTTGATTCAACCAGCTACATTTCTTTTCATGAAGTAGATGATAATTTGCAACAGTCTTGTCAATATTTGTGTGACCAAGAAGGAATTTGGGATGGTCAATCAAACCCTTCTTCATATTATTCAACTTCTGAAGTTTTGTTTCAAGATGAGGCTTCTTATTTCCAATCAGAAAATTCCTTTTTGTAGCAGCAATTTCCTGTAAGTTCCAATGCTTCTGTGGGTGATTACATAAAGAATCCCGATTCTGGAAATTTTCAGTCTTACAATCCCTCCACATATTTGTTTTCTGAAAGTGAAATTAAAGAGAAATAAGACCTTGGATTGTAATTGTAAAAAAGATATGAGCATGAAGATGATTAGCCTAGTGATGTGAAAGAAGAGGGTTATACTCTTGATGGTTTTTCTGATGATTGCGGTCAACTTGTTAAAAATTATGTTAGTGATGGTTTTAAAGAAAATTTTAGTCTACTTGTATATAATGAAAAGGAAGAGAAATCATGCCATCAATCTCGGTATGTGAAAGAACCAACAGTGTACAATAAACCAAGGGATCATAAAGAAGAAGATGAGAACTCTAAATGGGATGTTTCTTTAAATCTTTCCAATTCAGAAATGTTTTGTCAAGAAGACATCTTTCTTCTTAATCTTGTTGAAGAACAAAATGATATTCCTCTTGAAGTGCTTGAGAAGAATGGAGTTGTAAATTTAGAAATATTAAATGAAGTTGCTGATATATCATTGAAAAACAATCATGAGAGTTCCTTTCAAAGGTCTTTTAAAGATCGGTTTGACAGTATGCAAGAGGAGTTACTTTTTGGATGGCCTTGTCAAGATAAACAGGTGATTGAGTATTTTGAAATTTGTCATGTTTTTTATGATCCAGTAGCAGAGTACATGGATAAATTTTTCAAATGGAGTAGTTGGTTATATGTTTGCAGCAAAGGACAATTTTTTCATCATAACCTATTGCTATTTTGTTCTTATGTTCTAATTCCGATCAAGCATGAGGAAGAAATGGAATTATTGGATACATTGCTTGATTGGCTTCATTGGAAGTCAGATTTTGCTTAATTGGGCATTTGTGCTTAGTTAAGTAGGATATGTAGGCATGAATAAGCTCGACATGGCGAGCATTTATTTCAACAATTTTCAGTTTGGTTTTATTTTCAAGTGCAAAGGTTATAGGTTGATAGAATGGGATTTGTTCGCAAAATGTTTTCGGTTGATGGTTCACTTTAGAAACAGGTTGAAGATTTCAGAAAAAATTAAGAGAAGCTCAATGGATTTGGCACTTGGTCTATGAGTTCTTTGATACCTCGCTGGGAGGATATCATCCCCAGGTGGAGCCAGTTGTTAGCACCTCTATTTTGAACAGTTGTAAAAGAAACATGGTGGAGAAAAAATAAAGGTTACATGAACTTTGGCTAAGATTAATAATGTGAATCTATTATATTATGGTGTATAAAGGATAAATTGGTTCGCAATATGACGGTGTAGAATAAAGAAGGTTAAAATCTATGGTTTGGAATAGATCCGCTCTATGGAGATACGCAGTAGATAAATAAAGGCAGATATGGTTAATGAAACATGAAGATCGACGGTTGTGAAACCAAGCAGGTGAAATCTACGATTGGCAAAGAATCCGCTTTATAAAGATGCACGTTTAAACAAAAATAAAAGGCCCAGCGGAATGTGTACATGTAGTTGAAATCTAACGGCTTAAACAAAAAGCGAAGATCCATCAACAGTTGTTATTGGTTCCGGAGGATGAAGTTGCACGGTGATTAAAATGGAAAAGTGGTAGTGGAATAAAAACCACGATACACGTGGCAGTTCATAGTGCATTCCATGGAGGAAAGTGGTTAAAGTAAAACCACTTAGTGGAGCCTCCGGAATAAACCATTATATAAGGATGAAGTTTCCTTATTTAAAAAAAAAATCATTTTATTTTGCATGCTGGGGAGGAGTGAAGGAGATAGCCTGCCATCCTTTCGTAGTTAACCTTGTGTAAATACAGTTACAACCACAAGTAAGCTTCGAATGCTTGAGCTCTGTTCAGAGAATTATTGCCGTTTTTTTGTTATGGAGAAAGAGAAGGGGTTAGAATGTCTTAACTGGGTCTTGGATGAAAGAGAGGAATTCATGGTTGATAGAGACTAAAGTGTGTATGACCCGTTTGTGTTGGTTGGAAATGTATGAATTACTAAAGAAAGATTGTGGCAGTATAGTTTACAGGGAGATGCCATTTTGAATGTCTGCCAGTCCTTTCTGTATTACTTCGCCATTGAACAGACTTTACCGTTTCCTGAATTTGCTGAATGGTGTGCAAGTAATTACTCACCTTCTGAGAGAGTCATTATGAGTCATTCCACGTCCAAGATATTATGTAGGATTGATGCAAAAATTATTCATGGATTCTTTAATTTTCCTGATAGTTTCCCTGATAGTGGTGAGTTTGTGAATGAGTTTATTTTAGCTGAAGTATACAAAGGTTGTAAAACTGAAATCCGATGTGAATTTTTGTCCAGTATTCTTAATGAAGGTCAGTCATTAGAGGGTCTCTTTTTTCCATATATTATTCACATTTTAAAAGAAGAGGTCCAATTGGTTGTATCTTTGGTTTGCCAAATTCGTGGACAAGTTGATAGAAGACTTCGAGATATTGCAAAAATTTCTGATCGTGAGAGGAGGATTGCTCGCTGTATCTTATGAGGCCTATGTGGATCTGGAGGTGTCTATTAGAGAAATGAATGAGTATGACACGCCAAGTGTAGAACAACGGAGGACCGGGGAGAGATACAGGAAGACAAAATATATTCTTCATCCTTAAAAAACAAGTGTTGCGCGCTGTGGAGCTATTTATTTGGGCCTTGCTGTCACCAAGTCGATTTTAATTAAATGATCTGTTGTTAGGATCAAATCATGTAGTTTATTCCTAGTTGTTAGGGATATGGTTACAAAGACTTTGATCAAACAGATTATTCAGTTATTAAATCTTCTTGGGAAGAAATCATTTATGTATATATTTGCATTTACTTGATGTATTGGGGGTTTGGAACCCATATGTTGGATCAATGTTTTTTGAGGATAGATAATTTTTGAAATGAAAAATTTGAATGCGTGTGAATTATCAGAGATTCCTATGCCATCTACATTACATTCTGTGCTTTCCTTTCCTATGTGATTGTTTTTTCTCCAGTGCTTCCATTCCATTTTGTTTTCCTCATATCTGAAACGCAGTGTTGAATAGTTATAATTCATACTTGTTGTGCTCTAACTATTGTTTTAGATATTTCATGAATGTTTCTGCTAAATTTAATATGGAATTCATCTTATGATGCTCTATATTGATGGATTGTTCATACTTCTTCCTTTTCCACCTGAAATCAATGAATGACTATAACTAAATGGTTATCTTGCCTTTGATGAAATCTCATGCATGAGACCTTTGTGCTATCTTTATATATTTTGACTCCATTTCCCAATGGTTATGTGTATTGTTTCAACCGTCTACATAATGTTTAAGTGTTGATTCTTATATCTGGCCTTGTTAAATTTATATTTGAGAGATCCCTCTCTGGAAAGGAAAGCCAGTTTCTTTCTAAAGTGGTTTTTGTTATTACCTTGGGATTTACCTTTCACAACCTGGGTACATTCTGAGTGATAACAATACAAATGAACTAACTCCTGGTAACTACCAAGGAAATTAGTACTTTGCTTCCAGACTCCATATCTTCAAAATTTTACAACAGTTGGTAGCTCACTAAGTTCGCCCTTCAATTTCCTTATGGTACCATGGTTTTGATACCACATTAATAATAAAATTAAAACAAACAATAAGAAATAAAATATGATGAAGAATGTTTTTTTACCTTAGAAACCATATGTAGCGAAAAAAAACAACTAAATATATCTTCAATTAGTCCTTGACCAAACTAGGTAGGGCATGGCCAATCTGGACAACATCAACCACTCATAGGAATTTTACAATGGAGTTACTAAATATTTTAAGTAGGATTCATCACATGATAATACCATGGAAAAATACCATGGGTTACCCAAAACCATGGGCCCATAAACAACCAACGATAAACCCATTTAACCAAATCAAGGTTATCTCAATCACCCTTAAACTGTGTTAGAGCATTAATCTACTTTAGTTCCATGGTCTTACACCTAGGAGGAATTTTCATTTGTCTTGTAATTATGTAATATGATACTACTTAGGTTATACTGCTCAATATTAGTCTATTAGGTGATCTCTGGCTCATTAACTCACAGTTGAGATGCTCCACTTTGATCATCATGATAGTTTAGGCGCTCTAGTTTGATCATTCTATCAACCCAGGTGCCCTCATTGATTACATACCACTCCTTGTAAAACTCCCAAAAATTTATAAAAATTTAAAACATTTCTTGCAACAATTAATGTTTACAAATCATTGCTTAAGAGAGTAACTTAACTGCTAACAGTTAACATTCTAAAATGTCTAATCTAGATACTATAACAAATTCATTTATTAATTTCTATAGTTATTTTTTTTACTAACTGCCTTCAAAATTAAGTAATGAAGATCGATCTAGAATGTAAATGATATGAAGTAGTAAGTATTGAAAACCACTATTTATTTAATTGTGAGAGCAAGGTACTAAAGTTTGTTTCTTGCTTACTGAAGGGACTTCCTCGTTGTGCCGAGGCTTACCTAGCTTATTGTAGCTAATGCAGTGAAATGATGATTCTTGTTATAGCTCTTTTTATAGGTAAAACATTTTGTTTCCAATTTCAGGATCAAGATTAATTATCCCAACTTGCATAAGTAGAATGTTAGAATATTTATTTAATTTAAGGCTTTGAGTAATGAAGGTGTTGGAGTAGGGTCCTGCAGCTACAGAAGAAGCTGCTATTTTGACAGATAGATAGTTTTGGCAGAGATATAGGAGGTAGAGCTACGACACTGTAGCAAGTTTCTAGCTACAGATTAGAGCCGGAAACCGTGACTGTAGAAGACAGAGAAGTCAAGGAAGACGACGGTACCTGAGCGGCCGAGAAGAGAGAGCTCACCCACTGCATTGAAGGCAGCGACGGAAGACAGGAGGGCTTAGCTACCCTCATAAAGGAAAAGGAGCAACGAGGCCGAGGTATTGAAGATAAAGGACAGCAAGGGAAGCAGCGTTGGTACCCATGGTCAGCGCTGGGAAGCATGGAAGACTGCAGGAAGTTGTGGTGAAGGGAAGCGGTGCATAGTACCCATGATCAGTGCCGGGAAGCATGGAAGACTGCAGAGAGCTGTGGTGTGACTGATAGCAGCTACCTCAAAGTACAGATACGCCGACTGTCACTAGTTAGGGTTTGGGTTATTGTTGGGACAGGCCCACAGTGTTGTAATGGCGAGACCTTTGGGCCGCCTATAAAGGGATATATTTTGTATTGTAAAAGGGTTGGTGGGTTGGTTGGTTGGTTGGTTGGTTGGTCATTTTGTGGGATAGACAGTTAGAAAATAGTGGACAATTGTATAGAAGTCAAGCCATGGTTCTGTTATTAGCTGTAGTATCTTACTGTAACCAGTAGCTGACTCATAGAGCATGCATGTAACGATCCGTAGGGATCGGCAGAGAGGGAAGAGTATATTGTAAGAGGTGCAATATAGAGGTAGAGAAGAGATCTAAGAGAGAAGGGCTCCTGGCTGTGTGAGGAGTTACCCAGAAGATCTCAAGCTGCATATGCGGTGCAGCAGAACTGTGTTTACCTTCCCCTGAGCTATAATAGAAACACAATTCTGTGGACGTAAATTCCATCCTAGAGGTGAACCACATTAAAATCGATTGTTATGCGATTGATTCATGTGTTGTGTTTATTTGTTGCATCTATCAGTTATTATATGAGCCTTGTTTACAGTTGAATGTATGTATGTGTTATTCAGTTCGTAGCAATATAGAAGGATAGACATAAGTTGAAGTCTTTAGCATGTTGTATGTGGGTTCATTTATGCTTTGCTTGAAACAGTCACTAGTCGCAGTGTTAAATAGCCTAGTATGTTGAGTCTTGCAAGTCGACACGAACAATGCTAAGTGCGCTGAGCCGCGGGAGTAGGATATCGCATGGAGGTGATACCGCATCGGCAGAGGACTTGCGGTGCGCGATACCGTAGGTTAAGGACTTAGTGTTGGGGATACATTTACGTGTTGCCTGGTGCACGGTGATGCAATAAGGCTGGAGTCATCGCGAGTCAATGGAAGTTGCGCGACGTGGAAAGGGATCGCGCGACAGGAAAAGAGAGATCTCACGGCTAGAAGAGTTGCGAGATGAGGAGATCGCGCGACGCGAGCAGAAGGGTCGTGCGACGCACAGAAAGAGAGGCCTCGCAGCTAGAAGAGCTGCGAGTCGCAAATAGGATGCCACAGAACCTGGTCCAAGACGCTTGAGTCCTTGGCCAACCCATTAGAATCACTTCGGGTGAGACTTCAGGCCGCTTCACAGTCTGTCGCCAAAAGGGCCAGTGAGCTAGGGGTGTTGTTGGTTTAATACAGTAAACCTGGGTCTGCCCATGATAGCCAACAAATGGTTCCGTTGCCGATTTTGAACAAACAGAGCGCTGATGTTCTGGTGGCATCCTACGAGAGACGAACTCAGTGAGTGGGTTTCGTATAACCAGAAAGAGTTTGTTGAACGAGAGAACAAGAGTCCTAAGCTGAGTACAGAGGCCTGGTTACAAAATCACATCATTACAGACCTGCATGCGATATTTTTTGCGACCTTTGGGAACGAGATTTACGACTGGCTATCAAAGTTAACTGATACAAGCATATTCAAAAAGAAAAGAGACATTGTCTGGACACCAAAGCTGATTCATACCGTGAAGAACCTTGATAATCCTATCACGAGGGAAGTAGACTTCTGGCTTGCGAGTGTGCTAGAAGGCTTCGTCACAGAGTTTACAGTTGACAAAGGAAAAGCTTCAACGAGGCTGAGCGCTATTTCTTCAAAGGATATCGTGGTAATTACCTAAGATCTTTAAAATTGTCCATTAAGATGCTATTACATGAAAAAGGAACAATGGATCTAGTTTCAGATGAATAAGTAGAAATAGTAATGTCATAAGAGTTTGAAAGTGATTTTGATGACATTGGACGAACACGTAGTGGAAAGAAGTATTAAGTAGATTTCAGATCTCCAATATTTGAAGACAGTTCAAATAGTACTAGACAACAGAGTCATAGTACCACAGAAGGAACAGAGGGGGGTATCCCTTACCACCCTTACACCCCACAGAAACAGACCGGGACTCAGAACAATCCCATAGGAACTCCATCTAGTAGCTCACAGATAGTACCTACCACCACTACATCACCTCCACCTACACCGCCGAGTGGTAGTAATACAGTAAATCAACACCCACCACGTAGAAATAGAATGGGGGATGATATGTGTTAAGTCAGTAATTTTTCCTCCATTTTTGGTTTATTTTGTCCAGTTTGGTTTGTTTTTCAATCTACCTCAGTTAAATTTTTGGTTTTAATTTTTAGTTTTGGTCTCCTTAGAAGTTTTATTGCTAATTGAATAGGTTTTCAAACACAATCTTTTTTATTTTATTTGATTTTTGATGGTCTTTTTATGTTTTAAAAGGGGTAAAGAAGGTCTTGTATTCAAAGGTTGAGTCATTAATGTGTTGTGAGAGGAGCTATACTTATCTCTTAACCTTAGCAATTCTGTAAACCTCCGACAATTTGACAAAAAGTTGCAAAACTGCGCAAATTTGACTTAGTAATTATTCTTGTAGCGCTGGTAGAAATTTTAACAAAGACTGCGCTACAAAAATATCGTGCCTTTCTGTTTTTATGATTTTAACGCAGATTTTCATCATGGGTTTCGTCTGGAAGTGACTGATCGTATTTTGCAAGGTGTTTTAACACGTGTGACTGCAGTTTAGACACGAATCCTAGTAGTTATCAGTCACGCAGCCAAAGCAAATTCATCATTGCTAAAAACGTGGAATCAGTTGAGAAGATCATCAAATATCGGCTTAAACTGTCAAATGTTTCGTTCCACATGCATTTTTATAGGAAGGCGAGTTCGTGGAGGAGAATCAAAACGCTAAAAAACTGGATTATGTTCCTGTGAAGGAAGACAACATTGGCAACGCTAGCAGAAAGTTAAGGCTTCTTAATTCTTTCATTTGCGGTTGAGGAGATGACCTGGAGACACTTGTGCACCTGAGGAGAGACCGTTGCCACTTTAAGATGAAGCCTTAAGCCACGAAATTTAAAAATTGGTAGGTACCTTGCTATAAAACCCTTATAGCTCAAAACTTGGGTTTTTCTTGCTGCTTGGTGATTTGAAGAAATTGGCTGTTAAAGATGATAGAATGGGACATAAGATAAATCTTCCACCATTGAAGTAGTCACCAGGAGCAGTGATAAAGAATTTGAAGGAACAGAGCAGTAAAGAGGCTTCGAATTTAAAGCTTTCAGCTTGTGAAATTGTAGTGATTATTTGAAGGCAGATAGTTTATAATTTGTTCTCCCATATATTCAAAACTCAGGTGATGATGCATGGTGATTGTAAGGAGTTGATTGAATGGAGTTTTGTCTCTGACCTAATGCAAATATAAACCAGACATTACAGAAGACAACATTCAGAAAATTTATAGATTTACTGGTTGTGCTCATTTTTCACACAGAGGCTGTTTTGTTGATTTATTCGAGTGGTTTGAAGACCGTGGAATTGTCATGATATGTGAAATTATCTGCTGGGAGAATCATGCTCGAATGACTGCAGGACATGTAGGCTGTATGTATAGGATTTGGTGACAGTTTGTGGCTAAGATAAATATTTTGCAAACACTGGTGTATTTGTTCCTTCTTTTCATACTGACAGTCCAACTTGATTCGATGAGCTTATGGGTGATGTTGTGTTTGAAAATATGAAGCAGTGGAAGATTTAGGGTTTGAGGTGAAGCTGTCTTGATGCTTTTTGGATGCAGGGATTCAAGTGAAACATTAATATAAAATATCCATATTCATTTTTCCATCGCATTTGAAACACTCTGGACATTGCAGTGCCATTTTGAAGGTTTCAAACCAGTTGGTCATAAAGATGGAGTTTATGTTTGAAGACACATCCTACTATTTTTCCTAAACCCTAAAACCAGGAATTGGATTGGCTTATGTACTCAAACAGTTTGATATTCTACCTGATGGTGCAGTTTGGAAAATCAAGTAGAGACTATTGTGCATATGACAGTTTTCACGTATGTTTGATCTGATTTCACAGTGTAGCTATCAATGAAGCAAATTGTATGGTGGAAATAGGGGAAAATTGACATTGCAGGCCTGTACAGGGGTACCTAGTAGAGTGAGAAGGAGGTCAAACAATAGTAAACTAGTTTCAAAACATTTCTGAAACCTTGAGCCAGATCTGTTTCTATCTGCTGAAAGGAGAATATGGGAAAAAGTGGAAAGGTCAATAGGGCTGAGCCCACAGACCTAACCTGGGCTAAAAAACTTCCAGACTGTGCAGAACTGTTTCAGCAGGCAGGATGGTTGAAGTTTTTCAAGAAGATTGATGGTTTCAATGCTCAGGTGTCCTGCATGTTTGCCAAGGGACTTAAAGAAGATATGATCATGATGGATGCTTTGAAATTCAAGCTAACTGTGGAGTTAATAGCAGAAGCTACTGAGATCAGCAATGAGGGAGAGCACTGGTTTAAAAAATCACCTTTTGAGTTTGAACCCCAAAGATACTTATTGCCTAATGTGACTCCTGACTGGAGCAAAGGTATCCTCATACAAAATTTCAGGAAGTAGTGGATTGAGCCTTTAAGAATTCTTCAAAGTTATGTGACTTGTGAAGGAAGATATTCATTTGTATTTAAATACCACTTCAGGTTCCTGCAGCACATAATAGGAGTTTCAAAAATGAACTTGCCCTTCTTTTTCTTAAAAAGCCTGCAGAATATGTCAAGTAAAATAAAGCCACAAGATGATCACACTTCCCAGTCACTTTTTCACCATGGTCTCATTAAATTGATCATCACTACAGTGTTGCAGCATGAGGGAAGGAATTGGGATTTCTTTTTATTTTGGTCAGATGTTCATCCTCAAAAAGAAGACCAACAACCAAAGAGACAGACTGACAAGGGTAAGGTTATGATCAAAAAGCTAGGTCACTCACTCAAATCCACAAGTAAATATGAGGTCAAATCCAAGAAGGTGACAGAGCAGGTAGCAAAACAGGTGAAGGATGACAGTCAGCTCAAAGTGGTTTCAGACTACCCTAAAGCCAAATACTCATTGTTTGCAGGTGAAGATGTACAGCCTTGTTTGAAATCACCACCAGTAGCACATTCTGAGCAAGCTAGGACTGTTGATATAGAAGGAGCTGCTACTCATGAAGAGGAATTACAAGCTAAACCAAGGAGCCCTCTTACCATACTATATGAAGATGAAGGTTATTTACTGGAAGATGAGCAGCAGATTTTTGAGACAGAGCCAAGTACAGAAGCATGTGGAGACTTTACTACCTCAAAGGTAAAATTAGACAAGTATAAGAAAAAGAAAAGGAAGAAGGTAGCTTCATACAGAAGGTCATATAAAAGGCCTCAAACCAAACCTACTAACAAGCTGAGATGGAACATGAAAAAGCTGCTTAACCCCAAACTAGAGTCCAAACAGGAAGCTGTGGTGATTAGTTCTTCCTCTAGTGAAAAAACAGAAATGGTTGAAAAGAACAGTAAAGGTAAAAGAAAGAGAGCTGTCAAGCCTTCCTCCTCTTCTAAACCTGCAGAGACAAAGCTTAGGTCTGAATTAGTTGAAATAATTGCTGAAATTAAAGACAGACTTACCAAGCAGCAAGAAAAAGATACAGCAAAGGCAGATGCTTTTGGAGACCATAAATTGGATGAAGAGGATCAGGATATTCTCAGGCAAGCAGGATATTTAGTAGAATCAGTTGTTCATGATGATTTTTCTGATCTTTTAATATAGGAGGACAATATATCAGAGATCCCAGATTTTGATGAGGAAAATGTACAGGAAAGCATTCAGAGATACAGGAAACACATGAAGCACCTGCAAGAAATGAATGATGGAGTATTCAAAGTTAATAAAGAGCTGGTAGAGAAATTGCAGGATATGCATAAGCATTTTTTGGAGCTGTCAGAAGTTTCTAAAGAAGTCCTTAGCAGGAAAAGGGTTGCTGACAGGTACTGTGAAAAGCTGGAGAAGACTGTTGACCACTTACAACAGGAAAATGAAGATTTGCAGAAAAGGTTAATTGACATGGAGAAAAAGGACAAAAGAGCTAAGAAAAGGATTCGAAGCCTAGATGGAATATCTCTCCTTGTAGAGGCATCAAAGAAGATCTAAATTAGTTATTAGTTAGTGGTCATTTGTGATAAAATTTTTTGTTAAGAATTTGCTATTTTTAGCAAACCATGTAATTTTGTAAAAGTAACTTTTACTTTACCTATTTTAGTGACTCGATGGAGGTAGCTAACAGAAAACCTAACTGATTTTGATAGAGCTTTCTTATTTAAATGAGTTAGGAAGTCATTGAAAAGGTTGGAATTTTCTGGGAGCATGAGGAGGTCTGTTAGCTACTATACTGTCAGGCTTATTCAAAGATAAGTGCTGTAACTCTCTTATGTATTTACTGATGAAACTATGAATATATGACTCTTTACCCTACTTTCTATCTGTGTTGGCTTTATTGTGAGCTTGTTTAGCTTCTTAATTGACAATTTCAGTGCTGGTTAATGTGTGTTTTCTAGCAGTGCTTGTCCATTATGTGTGAACTTCAATACAGGATTTTTGTTAGATTTCTGTGATATATATGCATCTTTATCAGTGTTTGTGTATGATTTAGTTGTTGCTTATCTGATGAATGTATTCCCTGCATGATCTTGAGGTTTATGACCAAAACATATAAAACAAAAAACCTAAACCCTAGTTTGAATTGATTTTACTCTTGAGATTGTGTTGGCTTGTTCCCCTAGCCTTAGGAACAATTTCTGGCACAAACAATATGAAGCTACCTATATTTAAGGGAACAGGGGTAGAAGACCTAGAGCAGCATTGGTTTCTATGTGAAGCCATGTGGACCATTAAAGCAATCAACGACGATAACCTTAAACTTGTACAGTTGGTCACCACACTAAGAGATCGAGCATTAACATGGTATATAAAGTATACAATAGTACCCAGGACACTTGTCCAGGTCAAGACCGCCATGATTAAAGAGTTTAAGAAACCTAAGTCTGAGTCACAGTGCATTACAGAACTCAAAGACATCAAGCAGTTACCTACAGAGTCGGTGTGGGACTTTGATCAGAAATTCAAAGCCCTTATCGACCAAGTCAATTTTGAGTTCCCACCGAAGCAGCATAAGGAATGGTTTATTGCAGCGCTGCTCCCTCACATTAGACTGTCGTTAATGCAGCAAAAACTCCAGATGTAGGATGACGCGTTGGAGATGGCGATGAAACTAGAGGCT
Organism: Pseudotsuga menziesii; assembly: GCA_001517045.1. Classification (NCBI taxonomy): domain Eukaryota; kingdom Viridiplantae; phylum Streptophyta; class Pinopsida; order Pinales; family Pinaceae; genus Pseudotsuga; species Pseudotsuga menziesii. Next base: position 128,786 of record LPNX010275900.1, read on the forward strand.
TCACCTCTAGCTGAGAACAGTATAGGCATGACAACTTTACAAAATCAGTTGGCTAATCTCACGCTAAAGCTGCATGAGCTTAAGAAAGGGAAATAGGTTGCGCAAGACATATGGTGCATAAAATGTAAAGCAGAAGGCCATACTAAAGACAACTGTCCAGTTTTTGTAGAATATATAGCGACAGGGGCTCCTAACCCCTTACCACAGACCCACGGACCATGGTGTGAACTATGCAAAACATGAGAACATCTACCTCACCACTTCCCTCTACTTCAGAAGTATGTGCAGACACCTAAGAACTTATACTGCATCTTCTGCAAGTCTATAGGCCATGATGAACATGATTGCAGAACCTATGATCTCATGGTCGGGAGCAAGAAAGACTTGTACAGGGTCAAGTCAGAGACACAGGGTCCAGTAGCAGGACCACAACATGATCCGACTTATGGAGGCCGTGGAGGAGGATTCAGAGGACGAGGCCGTGGAGTAGGCTTTGCACGAGGAGAAGGCTTCTCAGAGGAGAAGGTTTTGGCCGTGGTTGCGGACCAGTTACTTGTTACAACTGCGGAGTTGTAGGACACTATGCTAGGGACTGTCAGAGCCCCACTACCACTTGTAACTATTGCAAATCTTATGATCATACTATAAAGGAGTGTCCTACCTTGATAGCTAAGATCAGAGAACCTAATCCAGCAGTACACCAGAACATCCAGCTTATTGCTATTGAGCAGGAAGAGCCAGAACCAAGAGTCAATATTGTGACTCGCAGCAGTGTTTCTACCAGTGGGACATCGCAGGAAACGAAAAAGAACATAGGTCAGGAGTGGGTACGCAGAGCTCCTAATAAAGCAACACCACTTGACCTGCAGAAGAACAAACAGACACTTCAGGAAGATAAGGCTTTCTTTGATGAACCTATGTAATCAGGATCATAGGTACCGCCGTCTAGGGGTGTACCGCAGTAAGAACCTTGTGGCGATAGCCTTGTACAGAAATCGCAGGCTACCACATCGGGAAGATGCGATGAGGACGAGATGACAAGAAGTGTACATTCCTTCCCGCGGAGTTGTCTAAAACTTGTAAGAAATGAGCAAGCTATCACAGAACTTTAGCGCATTATAGATCAGTCTCAGCCATCTTCTTCCATGAGCAGTACAAATTGTGCTGTTCATAATATTACAGGACATACAAGAACGGGAAGAGAGATGCGACTCATAGAGCAGGTTGGAGAATTTGAAATGGATGAGGTGATCCTAGATCTAGGATCAGATGTAAATGTTATGACTAAGCAGACATGGCAACAGATGGGTAGCCCTAAGTTAATCAGATCACATATCTATCAGAGATTAGCTAATCAACAGCGTGTATCCCCCTTGGGTTGGTTACCGTAGGTGCCAGTTGACATTGACGGAGTTCGCAGCTTTGCAGACTTTGAAGTTATAGAAATCATTGGCGATAGTAGACCGTATCTAGCACTACTAGGCATTGATTGGGAAATTGGTAACATGGCCATTATCGACCTAAAGATAATACAAATGACCTTTGAGGATGCACAGATCCGGGTCATCGCACCGTTGGATCCTTTTCAGGGTCCTAGATATATTGAACCTATCTGAGTAGAGGAGGAGGCACGTAACATGGAGAGCCTCTATCAGATGACCACAAACCAGAGAGACTACATCAATCCAACCACAGAAGGGAACATTAGTTGGCAATGTGACAACTCATGCACATCGGATTCAGATGTTGGTCTAGAGAACTGGCAGAACAGACTTCATGAAGTCTTAGCGCGCAGATGCGCATAATTGACTTAGTCACTGTGATGGATTGGCGCAGAGATCAATGAGATTCCATCCTTTCATGGTCTAACAGACATCCAGGACTTTCTTGAGCAGTTTGAACAACAAATTCCTCACGAGTAGAGGATCGCAGCTATGGACCTTGCAGTACGAGCCACACCTGCGAGATGGTGGTATGCACATAAAGAGAGTATCGCATCATGGGATGATATTAAAAGATTGATGGTGATCAGATTTTCTGTTGACAGAGCGTATGTCCAGTAGAAGTACACAGGAAAGAGTGACCCCAGAGCACACATTCAGACATGTGAACAGAATTGGTCGGACATTCCTGAGGATGAATGGGTTCACTGATTCATTCATACTTTGGATACAGTTCCAAGGAACTGGTATACAGAGACTGAACTGCACAAGGGAACAACAAAATGGCCACTTATGATAGACAGCTTCCTACTCACCTTCACTTTTGAATTTGAGTATCCAAGTGTTGATCAGGCCCTACAAGTAATAAAGAGTAATATATTTGAGGATTGTACCATATCAGTGTTAGCTCAACCTGAGTGGGCTATCCAGCTAAAAGAAGCGTTAGAGTGTTATAATTTTGCATCTGAACCAGAGGAGGAGAATGAGGATCCTCGTGACACCAACATTCCAGAGTCAGAAGGCACTCACGATGTTGAGGGACCACAGTTAGAAATTTCAGCAATCACAGAGCCCATCAAGATTAAAAAGATCAATATTGGCACAGACACAGAACCTAAGTTTTCCTCTATTGGAGACTATTGGAATGATGAAATAGTCGGACAGATTGCAGACTTGTTACATGACTATTAGGACCTATTTCCCACCAAGTTCACAGAGATTAAGGGAATAGTCGGAGACCTGAGAGTCATGAGGATACCATGGAAGGAGGATGCTAGACCAGTCAAACAGCGCCCATATAGATTAAATCCACAATACAAAGAAAAAGTTAAGGATGAGATCGATAAGATGCTAGCAGTAGGCATCATTGAGCCTGTAGAAGAAAGTGAATGGGTTAGCCCCATGGTCATACAAGAGAAGAAAACCAAAGGAGACATCAGGATCTATGTCGATCTACGCAAACTCAACGATGCATCGCTTCACGATCCATTTCCGACACCGTTCACTGATGAGGTATTAGACAACGTGGGAGGATAGGAGGTCTACTCCTTCACTGACGGCTTTTCAGGCTATCACCAGATCAGAATCCATCCAGAAGATCGATCCAAGACCACCTTTGCAACAGAATGGGGCTCGTTCTAGTATACGGTAATGCCCTTTGGTATTAAGAATGCACTAGCTATATTTTCTAGAGTAGTAGTTGCTGTATTTAAAGAATACATCCATAAGTTTCTAGAAGTATATTTTGATGATTGGACTATATTTGGACTAATTGACAAGCACATAGGAGATCTAAGACTGATCTTAGAGAAATGTAGGCAGTACCATATTTCTCTAAACTTGAAGAAATGTATATTTTGTGCGCCATTTGGTATTTTGTTGGGTCATATTGTGTGCAGACAAGGCCTGATGGTAGATCCCACAAAGATTTCCATCATTGTAAATCTTCCAGCACCCAACTCAGTCAAGCAACTGAGGACAGTACTTGGTCATATCGGGTACTACAGAAAGTTCATCAAGGGCTATGCAAAGATCACAGCACCAATGGAGAAATTGCTAAAGAAAGATATAAAATTCATATGGAATGAGGAATGTCAGGAGAGTCTAGACACAATTAAAGAAAAGATGGTTACAGCGCCCATCCTAGTATTTCCAGACTGGACTAAACCATTTCATGTACATGTGGATGCATCTGGCATCGCACTAGGGGTTGTCTTAATGCAACCAGGAGAAGGGGATATTGATCATCCTATCGCATACTCCAGTAGAAAGCTATCGACAGTAGAAAAGAACTACACCATGACAGAAAGAGAAGGCTTAGCTATGGTGTATGCATTGCAGAAGTTCAGGCACTACCTATTGGGTGCCTCATTCAAAATGTTTACTGACCATTCCGCATTGAAGTATCTGGTCAATAATCCAGTGTTAGGGGGGAGAATCTGCAGATGGTTACTCCTCTTTTAGGAGTATGATTTTGAAATCATTGTTAAACCAGGAAGATTGAATGCCGGACCTGATCATCTGTCGTGGATAGACTTAGGAGAAGAGCCAAGTAACCTAGAGGACAATTTGCCAGATGCGCAGTTGTTTTCTATTCAGATCGCAGACGACTACTATGCTGATATTATTCACTTTCTCACTACAGGATTGGCACCTGATGAGTTTACTAAGCAACAAAAGAAGCAGTTGGTTGTTAAAGCAGTAGACTTCACCCTGATCGTAGGACAGTGTTGTAATCTCACAGATCACATAAGGTTACCAATAATACATACAAAAATACATAGAATATTCACAGATACAAGAGACAAGAACTGATAAGATGAACAGATTATATTATTCTCAATAGATCATACAAAGCCAAGAACTGAACTACTTTCTTGAGTGGCTCAACAGCCTAATATACAGGTTACAGACAGTTACAATCATAACTACCTGTCGGTTCACCGAACCGACACGACTATTAGTTAACAGACTAACTATTGTGTTTACTCAGCCGACCGACGTAGTCGGTCTCTCGACTTAGTCGGCTGATCGACTAAGTCGGTCTTCGTTCAAGTCGACTTATGTCGACTTGCTCCTTCTACATCTCCCCCACAAACAAAACATTTCTTCATCCCGAAGAAAAGGGGAGGTAAAAAAATAGATTAGAAGTACAAAAATAGATTGCAAAGGGAGACTGCTACTGAGGTGGGCTGTGCAGGCGAATAGTTGGTCTCTTCTACACACAGACTTCGACTATTGCTGGTGCTGTGATGGCAAGCTGTTGTTGAAAGTCCGTCCATGTCTGCAAGGATTTATGAATGTCGATAGTCAGAGTAGTAAGATTTGAGAGTACCGACATCTTCTCTGCCATTGCCATTTCTGCAATATTGTCCATGTTGGGGCCCAGCAGCTGATTGTGTTCTTCTGCAGTCTCAAGGAGTCTCTTCATCTGTGGACAGATGTTGTCGACTCTCTCCAAGTTGGGAAGGGCGTGCTGAACCCACTGGTGTGCCTCACGTTCCAACTGCTGCAGCTTAGTGTTTTCCATCACTATTTGATCCTCGATTTTCTGCCTCAGTTCTGTCTCAGTCGACTTCCTTCTTTCCAAGGCCTGAATGCCTTGTCTGGTCTGCCTCGTCTGACTATAGACCTGCCCATAATGAGTAGGCCAATCTTGGAGTACTTCCTCAGTTACAATGGATTCCTCCATGTGGTCTTGTAGAAGTTTGTGAGCCTCCGAGAATGCTGTGTGTTGAGTCAGGAGCAGTCGGACAGTTTCTTCTTTTTGCCCGGCCTTAGTCTCGTGGAGGTGGGTCTGTATGGTCGACACCAAACCTTCAAACAGCTGATATGCTCTGCCCAACGGTCGGTCGGTAGCAGCTTCGACAGGTCCTGGGGTAACAGTGTGTACAAGAGACCTGCACTTGTCGAGGAACTCAACTTATTCTGTCTCCTTATCCTCGAGCTGTTTCCTTAGTCGGGTCGTCCTCCTCTTCGATTATTTTTCTAGGGTGTTGAGTAGCTGGCCAACCTCTGAGTTGGTCAACGAGATTACATCCCGTAAGCTGATCCTTAGCTGATCGGGTCTAGGAAGAGGTACTGTTGGCTCCTTTGCTTGCTCTGTTGGTTTGTCGGGAGGACCTGCATAAGTGGAAGGTGGGTCAGAGGTCGAAGGGGTGTGTGTCGGAGGGGTTGGTTCAGTGGTCGGGGGTTTTTCGGTTTGGGGAGGTGGTATGTCCACCTCCGGCTGTGGTGATGATGGTGGTCTCGGCTGTGAATCAGGCGGGGGGGGGGGTGGGGGAGATGATGGTGGTGGGGGTGCTGGGGGTGGGGAGGAAGGGTTTCCTGATCCTGGTGGTGATGGAGAATGGTGTTGGGGACTTTGGTCGGAAGATATAACATCTTCTTCCGGTGGGACTTGGTAGTCGGTGAAGGTCTGTTCATGTCCCGCAATGTCACCACCGTCATGCACCCTTGTAAATACAGTTGTTTGGTGTGCGTATGTCTTTTGGCTTGCTTTAAGGGGAGTTGTTGTCTTGATTGTCTGCGCTGTTTTGAATAGTGCAGGCAGTGTTGCAAAGAAGGCTCTAAGCTCCTGGTTCGAGCTTGCCCTGGCTCTGAGTGCCTTAGGGATAACTCTTGCAAAGTCTTCGGGGGACATGTCGGCCTACTGCACTGGTGCTTGCTCCTCGACGATTTTATTCGGAGATGGACAGGGAGGAGTCGTCACCAGGTCGACCACATCTTCGGACAGTGGTGTTGTTTTGGCCTTCTTCGGTCGACCTTCGGGTGATCCTGCTTCGACAAAGCGTTGAAACTGGGTTTCAACAGTTACTTTATTTGCTCTGGCATCCTCGACAATATCGAGTGCTGAGGCTGCCAGTTCGTCTTCGTCATCTGTGGAGTCAGCAAGGACAAGCTTGCGCTTACCTTTGCCTTGCTGACGTTTTTGCAGTTTGATGTTCCTTCTGGCAATGGCGATCTCCTTTGCCAGTTTCTTGAGAATGCTCCGAGACACAACATACTCAGGGTTGGCTTCCTCGACTTCTCCTGTCGGGGTCTGAGCGGGGTCGACCGTCTGAGTAGTCGGGGGAGCTGTTTGTTGTACTGGTTGTTGTGCTGGTGGTGGTGTCTGGTGTTGCTCGGTCGGAGGGTCCACGACTGGTGCGGTCGGATGCCTCACTATTAAGTGCACCCGACCAGGAGTGCCAATTGGAGTGTCCTACGTCACAAAAGTGCTGATATACAGGTGCAGCTCGTAATCTTCCTCCTTCTCCTGGTCGGTCAGAGGTTCGACTATAGAGAATTCGACCTGTTTTGCAGCCTCCGGGATTTGAATTTTGGTTTTTGTCTGCCTAGACAACTCCCGAAAGATCTGCTCGACTGTGGGATAGTAGTTGAGGTCCCTGGAATTGGAATCCTGAGTGTTTGACGACCATACGGATGTATGGTCGAGCTCCAGTTGGATGTGTGAGTCGGCTGGGAGGTGTCGTCGGATGTTCTGGGGCACCCTCCACCTTGTCGTGCGCAGCTTAAGCTGCTGGAACCAGTTTTCCATAAAGACCTTCCCTTGGTTGAGTTCATGCACAGTTCCTTTTTGGGAAAAGGGTTTGAACCTGTGCATCTCAAACCTAGTCGGCTCTCGGAAGACAGGACTGCCTTCCAGACAGATATAATACATTGCAATCCAAATAATTAAGGAGGGGAATTTGATAATACCTCCTGTTTCCTGACAGCGCTCACATATGGTTTTAACCAAGTCTGCGAGGTAGTTTGCCCATCGAAAAATGCGACCGTTGTTTGCAATCTGGTCGACGGCGTCTAGCATTTCCAGCTTGAGGTCACTGCTGCGACCAGCCAAGGTGAGAGTAATGGCGATGATTTTCGCCACAATCTGTGGAGTGCGTGCCTCGATCTGACTGATCATCAGACCCTTGGAGTTCTTGCCCGACGTCGAACCTGTAAAGTGTTCGACTAGTCCTTCCTTGATCCCAATGGGGACTGGGTCACCCTGATTTGATAGACCAGTCAGTCGGGAGATAACATCTCCATTAATGTCGACTGGTCGGTCAAAGTAAAATCTGCCGTTGTGGTAACGACTGATGATGAATTTGACCGCGGCTTCCTTTGTACCAGTGAAGCTGGCCATGATAGGTGCGTTTGCATAGGCATATATGGTGCTATGCCTAACTTTCTTAGCATGCGGGGTCATCCGTCGGTCTTCAAACGCCCATTCTTGAATCTCCGTCCATAGCTTTTGAAACGGACCCTCCTGGACTTTCGCGTTTTGGATTCGCTTTAGTCGCTGGAGTAGGGGTGAGTCTGCTGCTTGAAGTTCTTGAGCCTTAGCCGAAGCTCTGGTGCGTTTTGGTGCCATGGTTTCTGACTGCTCAGACTGGTAGGAATTCTTACAGGGTTCACAAATTTCGGTCGACTGGGAGTTCGAATGCTCAGGAGGTGCGTGGTGTGGTAAATGAACTGTGGGATGTCCATTATTTATAGGCGCGGGTGGGGTGGAGTGTTGAACTGGGTGAATTAATGGTGGACTTGACAGGCCAACTGCAACACTCGAGTGTGATTTCGTGAATCTGGGACGGGGCTCGAGGCCATTAATGCGGGATGGGACGCTCCAGGTCGGTGGTCGGTGTCGGTGGTTAGAATGGTCGACATGGTCGGTCGATGAAGATGGTCGATGGAAATGAAGTCGGTTGTCGAATGGGTGAGTGGATGTCATGATGGTGGTTTCTGGGTGTACGGTTTTATGGTTTTTGGAATTTTTGTATCTTTTTATAGGTTTTTGGTGTCAGTTAAGACCGTTATATGATTGATTTTTTTTTTATTTTTATTTTTTCAATTTTTGTATCGTTTAAGTCGGGCCCCATTAACAAGCTTCCGAAATACCAGGCCTTGTAAGGTTTTTAGTCGAACCGACCCATTAGGATGTATTTCTTCGACAACATAAGGTCCCATCCATTCTGTGTGAAGTTTCTTAGGCTTGCCTTTGACTCGACTGTTATACAGTAGGGCAAGGTCACCGACTGACAGAATTTTGTTTCTGATATTACGGTCGTGCCAAGCTTTCTGCTGTTGTTTTTGTATTTCTTGGTGCTGGATGGCCATAAGTCTATGTTCTTCCAATTTATTAAGTTGAAGTAACCTATCCTTCCTGGCCTGTTCGACGTCGATATGTAGTATCTGTGCAATGATAGGTGCCTGTTTTCTGAAGTGCAGAGGTACGACTGCTTCTTGCCCATATACCAGTCGAAATGGTGTTTGATCAGTCGACCGTTTGTAGGCTGTCCTGTATGCCCATAAAACTGCAGGAATCTTCTCATCCCAATCATCTTTGTCAGCACTGCATATTTTAGTCAGTCCTTTTGTCAGGGTTTTATTAAAATATTCAATTGCACCATTCGACTGAGGGTGGTAGGCTGTACTTCGTCGGTGGTCGATGTGAAACTTGTCGGTTAGATTTTTGATAGTTTTGTTAACAAAGTGTGATCCTTGGTCGCTGATCAGAGTGAGTGGACATCCAAATCGAGTAATAATATTTTCATAAATGAACTTAGCAGCTACTTCACTTGAACAGGTCTCGACAGGTTCTGCTTCTGCCCATTTAGTAACATATTCGACTGCAGTGATAATATACCTTGCACCTGACCGTCGGGCTGGGACAGGGAACGGTCCTATGAAGTCGATAGCCCAAATTTCAAATGTAAGACTAGGGTTTACAGGGATCAGGGGAATTTCTGTACTCGGCAGTGGTCGACCAAGTCGTTGGCATCTGTCACATCGACTAACAAAGGTTTTACAATCCTTATGAAGCGTCGGCCACCATAATCCAGACTGTTGAATTTTCTTAGCAGTTGTGTTGGCCTGAAAGTGTCCTCCTGCTGGTCCGTAGTGTGCTTCGTGCATGATTTGCTCGCGTTCATGGGCAAGTACACATCTTCTAAGAACATCGCCTAACCCCATTTTGTATAGAAATCCGTTGATGAGGCTGTAGGGGGCAGCCTTCATAGCTAGGATTTGCTTCTTTTTAGTGTTCAGACCTTCTGGGGCCTGACCTGTTTCTAGGAACTGAGAAATTTCCTCCAGTTCTTCTGGTACTGTTTCTATACGAAATAGATGTGCATCTGGTAGGTCGTCGTCGATTCCAGTCGGTTCCTCTCCTGTGTCGATTCGGGATAGGTGGTCGGGTCCGACATTTAAC
>LPNX010275900.1:142798-156803 GCA_001517045.1 Pseudotsuga menziesii
CGTTCTCGTCGAAGAGTGGATTGTTGATAATTTGTCTTCTTAATGACCCACCGTCACTTTGCGTGCTCAAGTCTGACTCTTGTGTATCTTCTGAAGTTGTGTGTGGCAGGGGGGGTGCTCCTTCATGTGTCGGCAGGAGCAAGTGGATACTACGAAAGGAAGGTGCCATTTGAAAGGTCACCTAATTACCTTCGATCGGTCGACGTATGACGAGATGTCGACCTGGGTATGGTTCATCGCCTAGTCGGCTCCAGAGTGTAATGTCACCAGCTCTTAGTCGAAGGTCATCTTCAATAATAGTTTGTATTCTGGTACGCGGACTTACTGTGGAAAGGGTTACTCCTTCATCGGGAACAATTAGTTGGAGAGCTTCTGGCTGCTCTATCCACATTTCATCATCTTCAGGGGACGCCGCTTCTTCTTCTTCGCCTTCTCTACGTCGGTCATGACCCGACTCTAGCGGTACTTCATCATGGTCGGTCTCCCTAGGGTTTTGCTGCAGCTCTGCGGCCCTTTCTCGTCTGGCTTCCCTTTTCTTCTGTCTTTCATCCCTTTCGATTCTCTTAATGTGTGACATACTGTAGTACAATATTATGCCTTCAGTTCCTCTTCGGTCGATTATGCATTACTGGTGACGACGACTCTGGTCGACTAGGATCCACTATTCTCTAGGTCCGACACACGACCAGCTACCCCCCCATGGCCTACCCGACGCTTTTTAGAAAGCTCGGATGGTGTCTACTTACTCAGGAAGTATTCCCACTCCCTTTCAGCAATGAAATTTTCCCACTGCTTCTGCTTCTCCGCCCAGTTAGTGTTTGAGGGTGGTTCACGTAATAGAGGTCGAGGTTCAACAATGTGCCCTGCTCCTTTCTCTATTAGAAACTTGAACAGTAAAGCCGGTAAGGAACACAAGAATTGATCAGTAAGTTCTGTGAAAAATTTCTGTCGGACGGCTTCCACAGAGGTCCTGTCTTCGACTGCTTGTTCCTCACAGAAGTCGTCGGCTATCTTTTCGAACCACTCCGAGAGATTTGTACGTCCTCCTCGGATTAGTTTCTGGAGTAACTGTGCTTCTTTAGTCTTGTCCGGATTTCTCATCCAAAAGCTGCTTCAGTAGATGGGGCACGGATTCGACAAATTTTTCGTGAGTTTCAGTGAAAAATCTGGCTTTTGCTTCTGCGACTGTCAATCTGTTCCTTCTTGCGTAATTTTGTAGATAGTTAGCAATTTTTTTCTCCCACCAGTCCTTGATCTCCTGCTCTGGTATCATATGTGAGCATATATTCCAGTTATGTACTACCGGCAACGGAACCAATGTTGTAATCTCACAGATCACATAAGGTTACCAATAATACATACAAAAATACATAGAATATTCACAGATACAAGAGACAAGAACTGATAAGATGAACAGATTATATTATTCTCAATAGATCATACAAAGCCAAGAACTGAACTACTTTCTTGAGTGGCTCAACAGCCTAATATACAGGTTACAGACAGTTACAATCATAACTACCTGTCGGTTCACCGAACCGACACGACTATTAGTTAACAGACTAACTATTGTGTTTACTCAGCCGACCGACGTAGTCGGTCTCTCGACTTATTCGGCTGATCGACTAAGTCGGTCTTCGTTCAAGTCGACTTATGTCGACTTGCTCCTTCTACAGACAGTTATACAAGTTGGGTCCATATGAAGTTTTGCGTAGATGTGTGATGCTGCATGAAAAAGACGCTATTATTAGAGAAGCACATTCAGGAACCGCAGGAGGTCATTTTGCAGGAAAGCCGACTGCACAGAAAATCCTAGATGCAGGATTATGGTGGCCTACGTTGCATAAGGACACCAAGGACTTTTGTAGATGCTACAATATCTGCCAGAGGGTAGGAAAACCCTCGCGACGAGATGAAATGCCACTGCGCCCGCAGGTTACGCTGCGCGCATTTGACAAGTGGGCTATAGACTTTGTGGGTCCTATTAACCCACCAGGAAAGCGCACTGGCATGAGATATATTATCACCGGAACAGAGTACCTCACCAGATGGGTAGAGGCCAAAGCAGTAAGAAATTGTGATGCTGCTACAACCGCACAGTTCCTTTTTGAGAACATCATCAGTAGATTTGGATGCCCCATAATTTTGATGAGCGATCAAGGCACACATTTCTTGAACCGCACTATTGAGGCTTTGATAGAAGAATTCCAGATTCAGCACCATAAGAGCACTCCCTACCACCCACAGGCTAATGGTACGGTGGAGGCCTTTAATAAGATTTTAGAAAATGCTCTTACTAAGATGTGCAACAGCAAAAGGAATGATTGGGACCTCAGAGTTAACGTTGTATTATGGGTGTATAGGACCACATGCAAAAAACTTACAGGACACACACCTTTCAACTTGGTGTATGGATAGGAGGCTGTTATTCCTATGGAGTATATTATTCCCAGTTTAAGAATCGCTCAGATTACCGGGATGAGTGATACAGACACAGTGGAGGAAAGGATAGCACAGCTGCTTGCCTTAGAGGAAGACAGATTCATCACTGGATTCCATCAAAAAGTGCAGAAGGCACGAGAAAAAGATTGGCATGACAGACACATTAAAAGTAAGACTTTCTAGAATGGAGACCTAGTACTTCTCTATGACAGTAAATTCATTAAGTTTCCAGGGAAGTTCAAGACACATTGGCTAGGGCCATATCAGATATAGCAAGTTACAGAGGGAGGTTCCGTTCAGCTCAGCCAGCTGAATGGGGAGCTTCTTCCCATATTGATTAATGGCAGTAGGCTTAAGCTCTATAGTGATAGCCACCCCACCTGTCAGCCCTAGCTCAGCCAGTTTATAGTGGTGCAGATGTCCAAGTGTAGTTGAAAGGAGGCATCGCACCGGGAACTAGTCTACACCGGCAGGTATTATAAGTATGAGGAATCACATAAGGTCGGTTCATTTTGCGTAAGTCATCAGTGGCTTACGGGTTTAAAAAAAAAAAAAAAACGCTTGTTTGTTTGTGCAGGTGATGCGGTGTTGTAGCGCAGTAGTGCGATGTTTCCCTGTGCCACGTATCTAGTTTTGCAACCGACAGAAGGTCAGTCAAGTCACCCTCTGACAGGAAGTTAATGAGGAAATGACCGGTATACCTTCTTGTAGATTTGGCAGCAGCATAATTAAGTTTCCATATTTGGCAAATCTTTGACGAGACCGGTGCCTGTACACATGCTTCGAGGGAAATGTGATCGGATTTCAGCATTTATTGAGGATCGGATGATGGGTATGGTCCCTTCCATGTAATTATTACGACTGACGGGTTCAGTCAAAATGACCGTTGTGTCTGGGATTGTTGCCTTCGGCATAAAAGTAGAAAGTGTTCATTCGAGAGGGTTACACTTGCAAAAACCCGAGAGCTATAGAGTAAGCTGTTAAGAGTTCCCTATGCAGAGTTCACCCCGTTATAGAGTGCTGTGATTCCTAGAAGTTTGAAGCCATTGCACGCCCATGATATTCCACCAAGTGGATTCTTCCCGAGGAGGAACCTTTAGAAGACATGCTGAGACATTTCGACCCTGGTGGCTGTATGTACACCAGGACGACGCCACCCAGGGTTGTGAAATTAGGTGAATCATAGGTCAGACAGCTGCCAAGGATGCAGAGTCAAGCGCAGGATGTAGAAGATGTCATCAAAATCTCTGCTGAAGAGAAGAAGAAAGACGAGCCGATCACTGAAGATAAGAAAGCAGATCCGAAGAATGATGAGAAGAAATCTCCCGCGAGGAAGAAAGTAAAAATGAAGAAAAGACGGCAATGGGAGAAGGAAGCCGACCTATCTGATCAGCTAAGAGAAGAACAAGAAATTGCTAAGGCAAAGAAACAAAAATATGGCGATCAGATGCAGCATGAACACCTGGAGCGACTTGCTAAGAACGAAAGTGAAAGAGGACGGCAAACCCAGCAAATGGTAGAATTCCAGCATGCAGACAAAGGCTTGTTCTCGGAATGGAATTCATGGTTTGTATCTCTTTCATATAGAGGGCTCCAGGCCGAGCGACATGTTTTGAGAAGCTTGGAAGATACAAATTTATATCTTCCTTATAGCATGAGCTCTAACCCAGATAGAGAGGAGTTCTCATGATACCAGGGATTTGAATCCTTATGATAGGCACAGCGACAACAAGTATTGCAGCGGTGAGACTGCGAGCATAACAATAAGGAAAAATAAGAGAGACCTACGAACTAAGTTAACAGAAGACGCCAGTATTAGTTAAGCTTTGCTTGACTCGGCATGAGAGTGTGTCGAAGCAATGCAAAAGGAAGTCGCAGGACTTCGCGACAAGTTGCAACGGACTTCGTAGGAAGCCAGGGAGAAGCTATAGCAGGAGAAGCCCGCTGGTAGTGGCTCGGGGGCGAGCCACAAGCAAGTGTTAGGGGACTGTTGGAGTAGGGTCCCGCAGCTACAGAAGAAGCTGCTATTTTGACGGATAGACAGTTTTGGAGGAGATATAGGAGGTAGAGCTATGACACTGTAGCAGGTTTCTAGCTACAGATCAGAGCCGGAAACCATGACTATAGAAGACAGAGAAGTCAAGGAAGACGACGGTACCTGAGCGGCCGAGAAGAGAGATCTCACCCACTGCATTGAAGGCAGTGGTGGAAGACAGGAGGGCTCAGCTACCCTCATAAAGGAAAAGGAGCAATGAGGCCAAGGTATTGAAGACAAAGGACAGTAAGGGAAGCAACGCCGGTACCCATGGTCAGCGCTGGGAAGCATGGAAGACTGCAGGAAGCTGTGGTGAAGGGAAGTGGTGCATAGTACCCATGATCAGTGCCGGGAAGCATGGAAGACTGTAGAGAGCTGTGGTGTGACAGATAGCGGCTACCTCAAAGTATAGATACACCGACCGTCACTAGTTAGGGTTTGGGTTAGTGTTGGGAGAGGCCCACAGTGTTGTAATGGCGAGACCTTCGGGACGCCTATAAAGGGATATATTTTGTATTGTAAAAGGGTTGGTGGGTTGGTTGGTTGGTTGGTCATTTTGTGGGCTAAACAGTTAGACAATAGTGGACAATTGTATAGAATTCAAGCTCTGGTTCTGTTATTAGCTGTAGTATCTTACTGTAACTAGTAGCTGGCTCATAGAGCATGCATGTAACGATCCGCAGGGATCGACAGAGAGGGAAGAGTATATTGTAAGAGGTGCAATATAGAGGTAGAGAAGAGATCTAAGAGAGAAGGGCTCCCTACTGTGTGAGGAGTTACCCAGAAGATCTCAAGCTGCATATGCGGTGTAGCAGAACTGTGTTGACCTTCCCCTGAGCTATAATAGAAACACAGTTCTGTGGATGTAACTTCCATCCTGGAGGTGAACCACGTTAAAATCGAGTGTTATGCGATTGATTCATGTGTTGTGCTTATTTGTTGCATCTGTCAGTTATTATATGAGCCTTGTTTACAGTTGAATGTATGTATGTGTTATTCAGTTCACAGAAATATAAAAGGATAGACATAAGTTGAAGTCTTTAGCATGTTGTATGTGGGTTCATTTATGCTTTGCTTGAAACAGTCACTAGTCGTAGTGTTAAACAGCCTGGTATGTTGAGTCTTGCAAGTCGACACGAACAATGCTAAGTGTGCTGAGCCGCAGGAGTAGGATATCGCAGGGAGGCGATACCGCACCGGCAGAGGAGCTGTGGTGCGCGATACTGTAGGTTAAGGACTTAGTGTTGGGGAGAAAGTTACGTGTTTCCTGGTGCGCGGTGATGCGATAAGGCTGGAGTCATCGCGAGTCAGTGGAAGTTGCGTGATGCGGAAAGGGATCGTGCGATAGGAAAAGAGAGATCTCACGACTAGAAGAGCTACGAGACGAGGAGATTGCGCGATGCGAGCAGAAGGGTCATGCGACGCGTAGAAAGAGAGGCCTCATAGCTAGAAGAGCTGCGAGTCGCAAATAGGATTCCATAGAACCTGGTCTAAGTCGCTTGAGTCCTTGGCCAACCCATTAGAATCACTTCGGGTGAGACTTCAGGCCGCTTCGTGGTTTGTCGCCGAAAGGGCCAATGAGCTAGGGGTGTTGTTGGTTTAATACAGTAAATCCGGGTCTGCCCATGATAGCCAACAGAAGGTATTGCCAAACCTGTTTCCTTTCAAAAGTCTTGAATTTGTGATGTTATAGTAGTCATTTGAGGTCTACGTTTTTAACCATCTTATTCTAGGCTTAAGTACATAATATTTTCCTATTTTTTTTATTTAATGGCATAAGTACAAAACGAAATGCTTTAAACCTAAACTATGCATATAAATTCTAAACCTCCTAATCATCTTATAGTTGGTATATTAGATCCTCAATCCTACATGCAACATTATAGAATAAAATTCTATAGACTAAATCTTGCACTCCATTATTATTTTTGCAAAAGCATTTACATATGCAATGTATTAACGTATGCCATATGCCATAGTGTTATCATAAACAAGTATTAACTTATGCCTAAGTATTGTCATAGGTTAAAGTATTAACATATGAAGATGCAAAAATAATGATATATTCAAAGTATAGTAATGATATATGCCAAAGTATTAACATATGCATATGTAGAAATAATATATGCAATATATTAACATAAGCATAGTATTAGCATACACCAAATATTAAAATTTGTTTGTAATGGAGGTTAAGCGATTCCATTTGGGACTATAGAGTAAAACCATACTATCAATGAGGATGTGGATTCCACACGTGAATAAGTTATTGGTTAGGGTTTTAAAAGTGGAAACCCTAGCTATAAGTCTGACCGATGACCTAAAACTTCACTTGTTTCCCGTCTTTTTCACTGGTTCAAAGGTAAAGTCGATAGGCTCATGGCCCCTTGGGCCTCCATTGCCAAAGACGAACCCTTACGATTATAAACACCTTTTATAGGCGAGATATAATTATTTGTCCTTCTTAGAGTGGCTACTGGAGACAGCTCTCAACGATAGTCTTCTTGGTTCGAGTGATCAGTAAAATCTTGGCTTCTGTTTGTGGTATTTACAGTATTTCTTTCTCACTTCATGTCGTGGTCTTAGACTGAGAGTTTCTCTCAAATGGTGGCTTGATACCATGCTTCCTTTTCCATGGTTTGAGTGGGTTTTCAAGAGGAATCCATACTGCAGCTGTGACCATAAAAAATACTGGAAGGTGCTTCTTTTAATTCTGTAATTTCTATTTATTTTTACAGTAAGAAGGTTTAAAAAAAAAAATCTTAATGCAAAGGTTTTGGTTTGTGTAGGCATGGCTATGGCTGAGACTCGTCCTCCCAAATAAGAATGAAAGAGGTTGCTGGGAAAACAACGAGTTTTCGAGCTGAAAGTTCATTACGAAAAGGACATGGTAAGCCTCGGCCCTACTACCTGGGGTTTCTCCTTCGACAATGTGTAGGGTTTTTCTAGCATTGGTAGAAGGAGTATTTATAACTAGATATTAGCCTTAAGGCCACGATTTGTTTGCGTTATTAAAATACTTGATAAGTCGTGTGGTTGTAGCTTTGTTGTGTTAGGTTGTGTTTATGTGTACTAGGGTTTTGCATACTTTTACATTTTTGGATAAAAAAAAATTATAAGTCGTATGGCCCAATATTTACAGTTATTTAAAGATTGTTAAAGGATAGTAATTTGGGTTTAAAATTTGTTTTGTTTTAATAGATATTACAGTTTCAATAGGATTAAGAATTTCAGTTCTGAAATTTTGTGGAAGGAAAAGAAGAACTTATAAGAACTTGGAATTTGGTTTTTATACTCTATAGTTTGGAGATAAGGAAAAATTGATACTGAAAAATCAACAGTCCTTTTGTTGTTTTTACCCGTACCTGTGTGTTAGAGATTTTTATTAAGAACCCCATGAATTTGATTTAATTTGTATTTATTATAATAAAATTGTAGGGTTTTTACTATAAACTAAATGTTTCAGAAATTAAAGAAAAATAAAGTCTTCTTAGTTGAAAGGTTCGATATTATGACCCGAGTAAAGCTGTATAAAAAGATTTAGAATATTTTAATTTTATTTCTTTTACTCTGTTTATTTTATATATAATAAACAGATTTTACTCTATTTGTGTATAACTTCAATTTTATTTAGGGAAATTATAAATTGGATATAATATGTATATATCGAAAGATTCATAAATAATGAGGGTTTGGAGGAATACTATTACTTGAAGGAAATAGGAAAAGAATAACTTGGTTTTGACCAGTTTTCTTATTTAGGGTGTTGACCCAAGGAAACATTTTAGTGTTTTCATTTTAATTTAGACTCTGCATTGTTGATTGTTTTTACTATTTATTACTTAATATTTGATGTTTGTACAACATTATTGCAATTAACATATCTATTATTTGTAATATCTAAATTATTACTATCATTTCGTTTTACTGTTTATTTAATCTAATGTTATTCCATTTGCATTCTTTCCCTATTCTGTATTAGTTAATAGTTATATAAATATTATGTTTACCCTTAGACTCAGAAAATAAATTTATTGTGTTAAGATAAACACAGTTAGAAAGCAATGTAATGGTTTTAGTAAACATTCTTTAAAGTGTTTACAAAAATAATTAAGCAACTGTATCTAACTAAATATAAATTCTGGAATAGAGAAATCTTTCTTTTAAACATTTCTAGAAAGACAATCAGTTGAAAGTAAATGTTCATATTTATACACATCTTAATTTGATTTATCCAACACTCTTAAGTTTGCATACTATACTAGAGTACTACCTCTTCGGAGGTGTGGAAATACAACAAGGAAATTTCTTATATTCTCTAACAATTCTCAAAACCCTAATTCATTCATTTGAATACATATTTAACTAGAATTTTATTTACCTTTGAATAATAAGAGATTTAAATATCTAATTTTTAAAAACAAATGAATCAGTCATATAAATACATCAACTCCTGAATTCATAGCGTCCAGTTACTATGCTTTCCTAGAGAAAATTAAATAACATTTAGAACTTGGTAATATAGCCGAGGAGACAATAGCCTAAGGAGCCTGTTCCACCCAACCAAATTCCTGAAGATAGCTTAGCAGCTATTCTTAGGACCCCCGAGTCTGTCTACTGATCCACCTGGTTGATAACACTAGGTCATAGAATGGGTTATGGAACCCCTACAACTCCATAGAGTAATCAGTAGTAAAACTTCTGCTTATGGCAGTAAGAACTTAGCCAAATAGCTGCACTAGTCCAGTAAATCAACACTTTCACACTCTAACACTTCTTCCTGTCACCTCCATCGAACCTCTTGTGCACAAATTTCACTCAGAAATTTCACAAGTAAAGATTGAACAACCTCACTTGAATTCAATGGATAGTTTATAATCTTGCCTAGGTATTTTGGGTTAGTTTTTTTTACTTAATGAGCCACCTGCTCTTTTTCCATTTTCTTGGGGAACATGACCACAACAATATGGAAGTTTCCTCCTGCAACAGCTAGAAGTAGTTTGAGGATGCTTCCAAGTGTCAATGTGTTCTCAACCCAGTCTATTCCACCATGTGGCTAGTAGACAGTCATTTAAAAACCCCTTTAAGCTGTTGTCTCATCTTTTATTTATTAATTAATAAAATATTCAGTAATTAAATACAATCATCCTTGACCCCACTTGGTCAATAATTACAAACTTTACAATAAAATTAAAGCATAATGTATTCTCAAACAGAAAATGTTTTTGCAATTTGGGGTATGTGACATACACACCCCCTCATTAGAGGAATTTTGAAAAGGAAAATAATAAAATAATAGTTAAAATAATAAAATAATATTTATTAATTTTGGAGGAAAAAATAAAAAAAACTATTTTTTGTGTTCGTATTTTCGACATATCGCCCTGTGAGTTTACTCAAATTTCGATCGGGAGAGCTCATTGGATGTGGAATTTGATTCCGCATCCAACAAGTTCCCACACTGCATACTTTTGATGGACCCCGCTACCCCCAAAAAAGAAATACCTGAAAAAATGTGATGATGATGTCATCATCACGTTTTTTCCAGGTATTTCTTGTTTTTGGGATAGCGGAGTCCATCAAAAGTATGTAGTGTGAGTATTCGTTGGATTTGGAATCAAATTCTCCATCCAATGAGCTCTTTTAATCGAAATTTGAGAAAAAACACAGGGAGATATGTCGAAAATACGAACAAAAAAGTAGTTTTTTTATGACAAATATGTCAACTCAACCATTATGGTTGACTCATTTTACTGGAATTCTATTGGTTCTTGTATTCCAACTCACAACAAATTATTGTTGGCACGTTTTCTTATAAGGCCCATTTTAGACCCCAAATTTCCTCTAATGTAAATATAACATCGTCCTCGATGTTATTTTATTCATCGTCCTCAGAGATGCCATGGAATAGAATTGGATATGTTATCCGCATATGAATCTCCAATTTCCAAGTTGCTTCTTCTGGACTAAGGTGCTTCCATAGCACCTTCACCTGTCCAATGGCGCAATTCTGAAGCAATATCTCCCTCATGTCGAGGATACAATCCGGTTCCACCATAAAATCTCCTTCGGGTTCGACTTGCACATCATTCCAATTTATAACATGAGTAGCATCATGTACATATATTTTCAAAATAGAGATATGAAAATCATTATGAACCTTTAAATTTGGTGGTAAAGCCAGTTGGTATGCCACCTGTCCCATTCTGGACAATATTTTGAAAGGCCCACAATATCTGGGTGCCAACTTAGCACAACTTCCTAACTTTAAAGAACTCTTTTTAGGCCTTACCTTTATGAAAACATGTTCACCCACCTGGAACTATTTCTGAGTTCGTTTAAGATCTGCTTGACTTTTCTGCCTGTCTTGTACAACCTTCAAATTACCTTGCACTTGTTTTACAATTAAATCCATCTCCTTTAATAGCTTAGGTCTTAGTAATAACCTGTCAACTGGGTTACTCCATGAGATGGGAGTATTGCACTTTCTGCCATACAAAATTTCAAATGGGATGTATTTCGCTGGAGCTTGGTAGTGGTTGTTATGCGCAAACTCTACCAAGTGTAAGTAGTCCTCCCATTTACCTAGTTGTTCTCTAACATACATCCTTAGCATATCTTCCAATATTTGATTCACCCTTTCTGTAATGCCCCGGTTTTGACCTCGTTACATTAGATGTATATGATGTATATATTGTAATGATCATGGTGTGGAGCTAAAGGCCAAGGCCCCGCCATTGATCGATAATGCTATGTTTTGGATCTAATTGTCACCGAAGGTCTATCGGGGCATGCGGTATATAATATGTTGGCCATCATGTAAATATGCATCATAATTAATTAATGGACACAACCAGCTATGGTCGCGGCAACTAAATCGAATGGGGCATGATTTCCTAAGGATAAGGGGGGTGAAATATTTAACCTGTGGGCCAATGGGGAAAATCCAAATGTCTATGAGAAAACCCATGAAACTGTCAACTACCTTTCTTGTCTTTTTCCCCAATCATTTATTTCTGCCAGAATGTGGTTGAGTTAGTTATTGCATGGAATGGGAGGAGTATGGGCAACCAAATTCGAATTGGGAAGAGACCCATTTTTGAAAAACGTGTTCTGACTTCCTTGGCAAGGAAAATGCCCAAAAACGTATGCCATTCTGCTATGCATTCACATTTTCCATTTTCCTCACCATTCTCCTTCACGTTGGGGCTTTTGGGGAGCAGCTGGAATTTTTCCTGTGTCTTTCATTCCACATTTTTGGTTGCTGGCTTCATTTTTCCCATGGATGGGAGGTCGTTTTTGTAGTGCTAGGGATTGGGTTGTTTTCCTCACGTTTTGGGAGCTGCTGGTGCATTTTCCATTCACGTTTTTGGCTGTCTCACCGACTATTGGTCTCACGCATAGGCTATTTGGGACGTTTTTCCCTGCTGTGAGTTGTGCTCACGGATAAGCTTCAGGACTGTGTGTTTTCCCCCATGTTGTGAGATGCTTTGCTGTTATGTTTGGGGTTGTGTAAATTCGTTTCTCCTGTTTAAGCTGTAATAGCTAAATTGATTGCCTGAGTGCAATTGTTGGTCTTTGGACTGTGTGAGGAGTAAGGGTGTTGGCTTGGTTGCTTGATAAACCTGGTGCTAGAAACCACACAGACAGAGCTAGAGGGCTGGCCTTCTTCTCCATCACCCCTGAATAGCATTGGAAGGGAATGCAGGGCCTGAGGGACTGTGTAGCAGAGAAGGGACTGATTCCTTGTGTTGGGTGTGGATGGGTGTCTTAGAGGTCAGGCTAGTTCTGGTGTGGGTATTCTTGGCTTTGTAATGAGCTCACCATCTTAGCAATTTTCCTTCTCCAACTCCTGGATGGCCTGATAAACCCAACTTAGTTGGCTTGGCTATGTTTTGGTTACCTTTGGCTATGTGTCAACCTGCTAGTTCCCTTATTCCTTGGAGAATCATGCCCATCTCGGGGGTGGCAGCGTTGCTAAGATATTGATGAGGACGCTGGCCTATGGTTGGGTGGAACGTTGCAGCAATGTAGCTGGTTGCGGAGCAGATCTCTCATAAGATAAGTGATCTTGTGTATTTTACCTCTGCAATTTCTATATTTACTGTTAATTAAATAGAAATGAACATGTTTAGTGAATGCTTGGTTAAATATATGATGTTTCCGCTGTGTATGTTAAATGAATGCATCTGTGTGTTAAACAATGGCATTTGTGCATGGTTTACCATAATGCATTCCTGGCAGCATTCTGTTTATGTAATTTTTAAGCATGTACATGTTCATGGGCTCTTAGCCCGAGTGATTGAAGCATTGGTCACGCCCTCCTTGCCGGTCGGAGGCATGGGGACGTGACACTTTCAGTCTGTCCATCTGTATAGGGATGAAAAGATGTACTGAAATTTAGAGTAGTATTCATACCTTTAAATATATATTTCTAGAAATTGCCTATAAAATTAGGCTCTATCAGAAATTATAACTTTCGGTACTCCATGTAAAAGAAATATTTGCTTCATAAATATTTTAGCAATATTAGCAGCCTTGTGGTTGGTATTTATTGGTATAAAATGAGCTGTTTTACTGAGTTTATCAATGAATACCATAATCGAATCATTCTTATTCTGATTTCTAGGTAAATCTGTAATAAAATCAAGACTGGTTATTTCCCATTTCTAGCTAGGGATGGGTAGCGGCTATAATAAATAGATGGATACTGGTGTTCAGTCTTAACCTGTTGACATTTGAAACACTTGGAAATATACTCTTCCAACTCATTCTTCATATTTGGCCAAAAATAATCTTTCCGCAACATGCTTATGGTCTTTTGATAGCGAGGATGTCCTGAGTAAGGAGTCTTATGTATTTCATTTAAAATTAGCAGCTTAGTTTTAGGTACATTAGGTATATACAACCTATTTTTTAAAAGCATTAATCCTTTATCATTTAGACTATACCCTGTACTCACTACTAGATTTTGATCCAAAATCCGACGGTTTTTTCTGACAGCGCATGGATTTTTTCTTTTAACCGTGCCAAAAATCAGAAAGATTAAATTTTTTTTTGAAATGGTGGGGATACTTGTCGCTTAAGCAACGGCGCAAAAATATCTATCCTACTAATTGTCGCTTAAGCGACGGATATCTTCCTAAGTGTCGATTAAGCGACGGCTATAAAATTGCTTTATGTTTTAAAATCCAACTACAAGGATAAAATATAGTCAACCGTCGCTTAACCGACGGCGTGTTAGTTAAAAAAAACCCTAAAATCACATAGGGCATGCGGGAACCATCCATTTTCTCACTGGCTTCTTCTTCTTTTCATTTTGTATGTATGCGATCCTGCCACAGGACCTCTTCTTCAGGTAGGAATTTTATAGCAGCACTATTGCTTGCGCACCTTATTCCGTTTACTTGCCTGAAGAAACCAACTAAAATCAACTTATGCTATTTGGAACCTCTCCTCTATTCCATACCTCACTTACCTAACTTACTTATGCCCTTACCAATTGCTAAAGCCAGGAATGCTCTGTAG
>LPNX010275900.1:166164-209316 GCA_001517045.1 Pseudotsuga menziesii
TAGCTCACGAAGCTCCCTGTTTGCCCCACTTTAAGTTTAAAAAACAATAAAAAATACCCCATTAAATGAGATATATAGAATATATTACAAGTTGTTGAGAAGAAAGGGACATAATTACACTGAATTTAGAATCTTTATTTTAATAATTGAGATTCACATTATTTTCACAATATTTTAAAAAAAAAAATTTCAACAAGCGTCGCTTATGCGACGCTTTCACATGTCGCTTTTCCGACGGTTTTGCTGGAGATCCGTCGCTTATGCGACGCTTTCAAATGTCGCTTTTCCGAAGGTTTTGCTAGAGATCCGTCGCTTATGCGACGCTTTCACATGTCGCTTTTTCGACGGTTTTTATGGAGATCCGTCGCTTAAGCGACACTTTCACATGTCGCTTTTCCGACGTTTGTGCTAGATATCCGTCGCTTAACTTTCACTACTGTCGAAAATATGCCGTCGCTTAACCGACGCTTTAAATTGAACCGACGGTTGCTTAGGTGTTGCTTAAGCGACGGTTACTCAGGTGTCGGAAACCCGACGACAAGTTTCCGACGCTTAACAAAAAATCAAAGTGTCGTACATGCGACAGGGAAGTGTCGAAAATCCGACATGACGGCCGTCCGATTTTTGGTCAAAATGTAGTAGTGACTTAAACTTTCAGTTAAATTTTCTGCTACTTTAGCTTGTAGTTTCTAATAATTTTCCAATTTTACTCCTTCCTCCAACTGATCTTCTAAATTTGTTTTATAAGTGCTGATTGCTGCCACAAAGTTCAGTCTTGCATTTCTACTTAGAGCATCAACAATTTTATTTTCTTTTCCCTTATTATGTTGGATCTCAAAATTATACTCGCTAAGGAAAGCTAGCCACCTATCTTGCCTTGCATTTAAATTTGATTGATCCAACAAATATTTTAAACCTTTATTATTCGTCATTAACATAAATTTTCTTCCGATTAAGTGATGGCACCACATCTTCAAGGCATGTATGATAGCAGCCAACTCTAAATCGTAGGTAGCGTAATTTTTTCATGAATCTTAAGTTTCCTAGACTCGTATGCAATTACGTGTCCTTCTTGAGTTAAGACCCTACCTAGAACATCGTTGCATGCATCAGTGCATACAACAAAGTCCTTATTAGGATCAACAATTCTTAAGATTGGTGCAGTAGTTAATAATTTTTTTAATTTCTTAAAACTTTCTTTACATTTTTTATTCCACTTGAATTTCTTTCCTTTCTTCTGTAAAGAAGTTATGGGATTTGCGATTCTTGAGAATCCCTTAATGAATCTTCGATAGTAACCGGTGATCCCCATTAATGATCACATGTCAGTCACATCCTTTGGGATTGACCATTTTTCAATTGCTTTAATTTTTTTTGGATCAACTGAGATCCCCTCTTTAGTTATCACATGACCCAAGTATTGTATTTTATCTTTAAAGAAGTCACAGTTACCGAATTTAGCATAAAGCTGATGTTCCCTTAACAATTGTAAGACAATTTTTAAGTGCTCCTCGTGTTCTTCTTTAGATTTAGAATAAATTAAAATATCATCAATCAAAATAACAATGAATTTATTGAGATACTTATGCAATACATTATTCATTAAACACATGAATACATTTGGGGCATTAGTGAGCCCAAATGGTATGAATAAAAAGTTATAGTGACCATATCTGGTCCTAAAAGCTGTTTTAAAATGTCTTCATCTTTGATCTGGACTTGATGATAACCATATCGTAAATCAATCTTTGAAAATATTGTTGCTCCACATAGCTGATAAAACAGATAATCTATTCGGGGCAATGGGTATCTATTTTTAATGGTCATTTTATTAAGCTGATGGTAATCAATGCATAAGCATAGAGTACCATCCTTCTTTTTAACGAAAATGACAGGTGCTCCCCAAGGAGACACGCTTGGTCTTATATAATTTTTATCAATAAGTTCCTTTAATTGTGATTTTAATTCATCAAGTTCCAAGATATTCATCTGGTAAGGAGCTTTTGAGTTGGGAACTGCACCAGGTACCAACTCAATAGTGAAATCTAGTTCCCTTTTCAGAGGTAGTCTCAGAATTCTTCCGGAAATACATCCAAATACCCCCTTAGCATTGGAATATCTTCCAGTTTTAGTGTATCTTCATTATTAATAAATTCTTCATTAGTTATAGTTACAACGAAAGCTTTACATCCTTTTCAAACATCTCTGTTTAACTACAAGGAAACAATTTGTTTGACTACTGTTTTCCTAGAAATTCTTGTTACGGTTACTATTTCTCCTTCATTATTTACACATGTAAAAGTTTTATTGAAACAATTCAAAACTACTCTATGCTGTTCTAACCAGTCCAGACCAATTAACACGTCATAAGATCCTAACGAAAGTACATTTAGCTTCACAGAAGTTTCAAACCGATTCATAAATAAAGTACAATCTTTTACAAAATTAATCACTTTTCTTTTTTCTCTTGTAGCTAGTTGAACCAACCATAAATTTATAAAATTTTGTACTTGTAATTTGTATTTTTCTACTAAACTAGGAGAAACATAACTCAGGCTAGCCCCTAGGTCAATTAAGATAGAAATGGGTATTTGATTCAGCTTACCTTCTACTTCCACCACGGAAGTTTAGTAATCAGCCTGCCTGTTTTCCAACGCCGCATTAATCTTGGGAATTCCTCTTGCTAAGTCTCCAACAGTCATTTCCTCCTGCACTGTATGAATGTTGATGATGGTCTTCTTTCTTTTAGGGTATACTGATGCACAGTGAGGTACATTATAGTCCCAACACTTTATTGGTTCTTTACATTCATTATTCTTAATGTAGTTGCTGTGATTATTAGCAGGTTCTTTATTTCTAGGGCCATTAGGGTTTGGCTGTGAGTTACCTTTATTTCCTTTAAAATTATTATTAGGAAAATTACATGCATTATTATTCCCAAAATTACGGTTTGGTGTGAAACCCCTCTTCTTATATTCAAAATTATTAGTCCTCTTGGCCTTCTAGTTTGGCATGTTTTCAATTTTTCAGTTCTGCTCATAGCAAAAATTTTCCTTTCGCATAGCCTCTTCAAGGGTTTTAGGATTATCGTATTGAATTCTACCTTTAATGTGAAAAGGTAAACAACTCAGAAAACACTGCACCTTGGGATTCTCATCTACAATGTAAGGCACACAATGTAGTAAACTTAAAAATTTACTGTTTAATTCCTTCATGTTCATAGTTCCCAACTTCAGTTTGTAGAACTCTTTAGCTTTCTCTTCATAATACTGCTATGACAGAAACTTCTTTTTAAAGTATTTTTTAAAGATACTCTAGTTAATATTCCTTTCCTTTATTCCTTTTACTCATTTTAAATCCTACCACCAGATATTTGCCTTTCCAGTTAAGTTGTATATGGCCATTCTAGCTTTTAACTGATTGGAGTAATTATAGATTTGGAAATACTTCTTCATTTCAGACAGCCATGCTTCTGCTTCATCCTCTTTCTCTGTCTCACCGTTGAATGTTGGTGGTTTTATCTTCTTGAATTCTCCTGAAATTTCCTCATAAATTTCAGAGAATGAACTACTTTAAATTTTAGAATGTTTGGAATTTTTACTTTTATGTTGGTAGGACATATTTTCAGATCCTGTCTGTTTTTCCTTCCCTTCACTCTGGAATTTGTCCATCAGTATCTGGTTCAGCTCCTCTTGAGCTCTTAGAATTCTTTCGATCTCTTTTTTAACTATTTCCATTTCAGTTTTTAATTCTGTAACGGTTTGTAATAGTTTGAAGGAATTGTTAGTTATTTCTTCTTTAACTGGTTCTTTTCTAGAATTAATTTGTTTGTTTAATTGGGACCCTTCATCTACATATTCCTCGAGTCCTTCCATACTTGCAGTTCTAGTTCAAAAAAATTCGCTGGTAACAACATTTCAAAGAAAAATAATAAATTAGTATGCATGCATTTTATTTACTGTTTGTCTACGCGGGTTGAGCCGCATTCAGGCCTAGTGTCTGAATGTGTGCTCTGATACCATATGTAAAACTCCAAAAAATTCATAAAAATTTAAAATTTTTCTTGGGACAATAAATGTTTACAAATCGTTGCTTAAGAGAGTAACTTAATTGCTAACAGTTAACATTCTCAAATGTCTAATCTATATACTATACCTATTCATTTATTAATTTCTATAGTTTTTTTTACTAACTACCTTCAAAATTAAGTAAGGAAGATCGATTTAGAATGTAAATGATCTGAAGTAGTAAGTATTGTAAACAACTGTTTATTTAATGAGAGCAAGGTACTAAAGTTTGTTTCTTGCTTACTAAAGGGACTTCCTTGTTGTGCCGAGGCTTACTTAGCTTATTGTAGCTAATGCAATGAAATGATGATTCTTCTTACAGGTCTTTTTACAGGTAAAACGTTTTGTTTCTAGTTTCAGGATTGAGCTTAATTATCTCAACTTGCAAAAGTAAAATGATAGAATATTTATTTAATTTAAGGCTTTGAGTAATGAAGGTATTTCCAAACCTATTTCCTTTCCAAAGTCTTGAATTTGTGATGTTATAGCAGTCATTTGAGGTCTATGTTTTTAACCATCTTATTATAGGCTTAAGTACATAATATTTGCCTATTTTATTATTATTTAATGTTGTAAGTACAAAAAAAAATGCTTTAAAACTAAACTATGCATATAACTTCTAAACCTCCTAATCATCTTATAGTTGGTATATTAGATCCTCAATCCTACATGCAACATTATAGAATAAAATTCTATAGACTAAATCTTGCAATCCATTATTATTTTTGCAAAAAGTATTTACATATGCAATGTATTAACGTATGCCAAAGTGTTATCATAAACAAGTATTAACTTATGCCTAGGTATTGTCATAGGTTAAAGTATTAACATATGAAGATGCAAAAATAATGATATATTCAAAGTATAGTAATGATATATGCCAAAGTATTAACATATGCATATGTAGAAATAATATATGCAATATATTAACATAAGCATAGTATTAGCATACACCAAATATTAAAATTTGTTTGTAATGCAGGTTAAGCGATGCCATTTGGGACTATAGAGTAAAACCATACTATCAATGAGGATGTGGATTCCATGCGTGAATAAGTTATTGGTTAGGGTTTTAAAAGTGGAAACCCTAGCTATAAGTCTGACCGATGACCTAAAACTTTGCTTGTTTACCGTCTTTTTCTCCGGTTCGAGGGTAGATCCAATAGGCTCATGTCCCCTTGGGCGTCTGTTGCCAAATCCAAACCCTTACGATTATAAACACCTTTTATAGGTGAGCTATACTTCTTTGGATTTTCTAGAGTGGATAATGGAGATAGCTCTCGACGGTAGTATTCTAGTATAGCTTCTGTTTGTGGCATTTCTTGTATTGCTTTCTCACTTTGTGCTGTGGTTTTAGATTGAGAGTTTCTCTCAATTGGTGGCTCGATACCATGGTTCCTTTTCCAGGGTTTGAGTTTGTTTTCAAGAGGAATCCATATTGTGGCTGTGACCATAAAAAATACTAAAAAGTGCTTCTTTTAATTATGTAATTTCTATTTCTTTTTATAGTAAGAAGGTTTTTTTATTATTTAAAAAAAAATCTCAATGCAAAAGTTTTGGTTTGTGCAGGCATGGTTATAGCTGAGACTTGTCCTCCCAGAGGTTGCTGGGAAATCTATGAGTGTTCGAGCTGAAAGTTCACTATGCAAAAGAATTGGTAATCCTCGACCTTACCACCTGGGTTTTCTCCTTCTGCGATGTGTAGGGTTCTGCTAGCGTTGGTAGAAGGAGCATTTATAACTAGCAATCAATCTTAAGGCCGCGATTTGTTTGGGTTATTAAAATACTTGATAAGCCGTATGGCCGTAGCTTTGTTATGTTAGGTTGTGTTTATGTGTACTAGGGTTTTGCAGACTTGTACTTTTTTGGATAAAAAATTTATAAGCCGTATGGCCCAATATTTATGGTTATTTAAAGACTGTTAAAGGATAGTAATTTGGGTTTAACATTTGTTTTGTTTT
Source organism: Pseudotsuga menziesii (assembly GCA_001517045.1). Taxonomy (NCBI): domain Eukaryota; kingdom Viridiplantae; phylum Streptophyta; class Pinopsida; order Pinales; family Pinaceae; genus Pseudotsuga; species Pseudotsuga menziesii. Next base: position 172,193 of record LPNX010275900.1, read on the forward strand.
AATAGATTTTACAATTTCGATAGTATTAAGAATTTTGGTTCTGAAATATTGTGGAAGGAAAAGAAGAAATTATAATAACTTGGACTTTGGTTTTTATACTCTACAGTTTGGATATAAGGGAAAATCGATACTAAAAAATCAACAGTCCTTTTGCTGTTTTTAATCGTACCTGTGTGAAATATTTTTTTTAAAGACACCATGAATTTGATTTAATTTGTATTTATTATAATAAAATTGTAGGTACTATAAACAAAATGTTTGAGAAATTAAAGAAAAAAAAGTCTTCTTGGTCGAAAGGTTTGATCTTATGACTCGAGTAAAGCTGTATAAAAAGTTTTGTAATAATTTAATTTTATTTCTTTTACTCTGTTTGTTTTATATATAATAACCAGATTTTACCATGCTTGTGTATAACTTCAATTTAATTTAGGTCACTTATAAATTGGATATAATATGTATATGATCCAGGAGGATCCAAGAAGGAAAATTTTTTTAAGTCCTCCAATCTCAGCAAAACTAGCACCAAATCGAAGGGCTCATCGAGACAATTCCAACGACGTTCATTTCACCTCAAATGGACTCCGTATGAGAAAGTTATCACGTTCTGTTCTATAAGGTCAACAGGCAAATTTGGCAAAAAGAGGTGCCACGTGGCACCACTGATAGGGTGACACGTGGCATCCATACTATACAAACATGCTGACATGGCATGCTGACATGGCATGATAATGTGTCATGATGATGTGGCATGATGACATGGCATGGTGATGTGGCATGATGACATGGCATGGTGACATGGCATGATGAAGTGGCATGATGAATAGCATGCATGCATTTTTGCTTGAAATGAGTTTTAGGACATTCATGCATTTACTCATGAGAAATTGTAAAATGATTAATATTTGAAGTGAGTGGAAAAATTACTCACATATTACTCATTTATTTTATTCCTTGAGTTGTTATGAAGTTAATGCATGGTTGTAACAAAAAACAAACATGCCATATTTGTAAAGAAGTTGTAACAAGTTGGTTTATTATTTAATAAAAAGCCCAACCATATGAAAACCAACTTGGGGAAGTTGTAACCAAGGCCAAGATAGGCAAATTAGTTGCAACCAAAGCAATCCATGAGAGTCATGTGAAGAAGGGCAAGACAACCTATATAAACCCATTCGATTGCCATTTCCCACTCATGCCTTGGAGTGGAGACTTTGTAGCTAAAGGAGAGAAGGGATATTACGTAGCTCTGCAGGAGGAAGGTACGAGTGTTTATACTCGTTTTCCATCGTCTTCAGGCTTCGGAGTTGCTGGAAGTAGTCTTGTTGTGTTTTGGGCAGCAGTTCTCTTCCTGAACATTGTCGCCAAGGTATCATTGTATCATTGCCATGTATTTTTCCTTATACTGAGATTATAGATCGGCCCTCCTATTGAGAAGCAGGCCCGGAGACGTATTCCATCTTGGACGAACTCCGTTATCAACTTGTTGTCTTTATGTACGTGTTGTCTATGCTGTTTGGTTCTCTTCTTATGGATTTGTGAGCTTCGTTCATGCTCTTTATGCAATTCATGTTAATGTCATAGAGTAGCAAAGATCTTGTTTTCAGATCAGTATATATTGGAACATTTGTAAACAATGAGGGTTTGGAGGAATACTATAACTTTGAAGGAAATAGGAAAATAATAACCTGGTTTTGACAAGTTTTCTTATTTAGGGTTTTGACCCAAGGAAATTTTATTAGTGTTTTCATATTGATTTAGACTTTGCATTGTTTATTGTTTTTACTTTTTATTACTTAATATTTGATGTTTGTACAACATTACTGCAATTAACATATCTATTATTTGTAATACCTAAATTATTACTATGATTTCATTTTACTGTTTATTTAATCTAATGTTATTCCATTTGCATTATTTCCCTATTCTGTATTATTTAATAGTTATATAAATATTATGTTTACCCTTAGAGAGAAAGTAAATTTATTGTGTTAAGATATGTTAGAATTTTATCATTCAAGCTAGCATTATGTTAGGATCTTTAACTGAGAGAATAACAAGTACAACAATCAAACACAAGAGACAATGAACACAATGTTTTTCCTCATGGAAACCATAAATGGAGAAAACCCCGCAACTTCCTCAGAGATAGAATCAACACCAAAAGTAAAACCCCAAAACAGTAAGGAGATCTCCCGATAGTAGTAGCCTCTTTCAACCTGGCCCCAATGTCTTCTTCTTCCTTAGCTATGCACTGCAACTGAGTGTGAGTGAGTGTGTGATAAATAGAGAGGCTCACTCTTTATTTATACTAATTCCTAACTTGACAATAACCTACTTGGGCTGACTTCTTTAGGAGAGTCTAATAACCCTAGTGCCCTGAAATTGTGGGGACTTTAACCCTTGATCAATAGGAGGGTTACCCACAATGACTTAACATGACTTGTTTACATTATAGGGCCTCCCCATAGGAGCATCGGGGCATGAAATGACTCAATTACATTAAATATACTTTCTAGAATAAACATCGGGGTACAATACATGAAATATACAAGTGAATACATTCCGAAGTTACATATACACAACGCTCCCTCTTAACTAGGAAGTTATTCTTTCGACATATTTTGTCAGCATTGGTCTTCTTCTCTAGATCATCTCATCATTTGCATCTTCAAGTCATCTTCTTCTTGGATCTAGATCATCATTGGATCTGGATCATCATCACTGGATCTGGATCATCACTCGATCTAGATCATCATCACTAGATTTGGATCATCACTGGATCTGGATCATCATCACTAGATCTAGATCATCACTGGATCTGGATCATTACAGGGACATCATCATTGGATTTGGATCATCACTCGATCTAGATCATCACTATTGGATCTAGATCATCACTCTATCTGGATCATCTCAGAGACATCATCACCGGATCTGAATCATCACTGGATCTGGATCATCACTGGGTCATCATCATAGGTGCTACCTCATGATTCTTCTCATCACAGGAAGTTCTACAAAGCCAACCCTTTTTCATGCTGGTTGTAGGCCTAGACTCCTTATAGTTCTTCTTCCGTGCTTATATCTGACCCTAAGTCAGAATGGCCATCACTCACATCTGACCATGAGAGGAACACATCCAACATCATGTTAGAAAGGAACAATGATTACATTCACCAGCATGACAGTACTCAACTACTATCATCTTTAAAAAGGCACATCACTCACATTTGACCTTGACTCGTCAGAAAGGCACAACACTCACATCTGACCTTGGCTCATCAGAAATGTACAACACTCACATCTGACCTTGACTCGTCGAAAAGGCACAACACTCACATCTGACCTTGACTCATTAGAAAGGTATGACACTCACATTCACCAACATGATAGTACACAACTACTATCATCTGTGAAAAGGCACAGCACTCACATCCACCAACATGATAGTGCATAGCTACTATCATCTATGGAAAGACCACGGGGTCTTCACTTGTTGACCAATATCCTATCACGTTAGTTCATATTGTGGTTTTTAAAATTATAAAAAAATGAACCAATATATTGCAGGTATTGGGGGGATGAGGGGTTTAAGGTGGGGGTGGGTAGGGTGGTTTATAAGGATTGAGGTATAAAAAGGGGTGGGGAGGAGGTTTTAAGTATTGGGAGGGGGTTTCAACAAAAAGAGTTTAGGTCAATATCTCAGGAAATTAAGGGTATTCTTTAATATCCCACGATCGTACGTGCTATGTGAGAGGTTCACTAAGTGAAGTCCCCGTGGGAAAGGCACAACACTTACATCTGACCTTGACTCGTCAGAAAGGCACTCAGTCCTAGATTGAGGGTTCTTAGTAAGTGACTAGGTGCCTCCATTTAGAGAATGGAAATATCCCTTATATCTGATCATGTAGGAACCAATCCTATAGTCATATTAGAATGGCTCAGTACTCACATCTGACATGGAAGGAACCATTCCTCTCACCATGATAGAATGGAAAAAACCCTTATATCTGATCAAGTGGGAACATATCCCTCAATGACATCAGAATGGCTCTACACTTATATCTAATCATGTGAGACTACATCCCACAGTCATATCAGAATGGCCCTAAGTCCTAGACTGAGTATTCCTGGTAATTGACCAGGTACCTCCATTCAAAGAATGGCCCTTAGTCCTAGATTGAGTATTCCTGGTAACTTACCAGGTACCTCCATTCAAAGAATGGCAATAGCCCTTATATCTGATCATGTAGGAACTAATCCTATAGTCACATCAGAATGGCTCAACACTCATATCTGACATGGAAGAAATCAATCCTCTCACCATGATAGAACAACTTATCCCTTACATCTAACCATGGAAGGAACCAATCCTCTCACCATGTCAGAATGGCTCACGGACTCATCACTTCCCCTTGGGGGAAATATCGATCTGGAGAAAACCAAGCTTCTCCATGAAGTACTCAAACTTCACTTTGGATAATGGCTTTGTCAACACATCAGCTATCTGTTCATCCGTCGCAACATAATGGATCTTCACTACTCCTCTCTACACCATATACCTAATATAGTGATACTTGATATTGATATGCTTCGACTTGTCATGGAACACCAGGTTCTCTGACAGTTTCACACAACTCTGGTTTTCGCAATATATACAAGTAGCATCCAACTAGAGATCAAATAAATTAGACAGTAGCTTCCTTAGACATACTACCTCACAACTAGCTAAACAAGCTGTGACATACTCTGTTTCAGCTATACTCAGTGCCACATAGGATTGCTTCCTGCTAAACCAAGAGATCACACCTAATCCCATACTGAAGCAACACCCTGAAGTGCTCTTCCTATTGATGGTACTACTTGCCCAATCTAAATCAACATAACCCTTCAGGTTAATCTTCTGACTCGCCTCATACTTGAGCCCATAATCAACTGTACCCCTCAGGTACCTCAGAATATGCTTTGCAACAATCAAGTGAACATGTCTCGGATCTGTCAAGAACTGGCTCAAGGAGTTCACAGCAAAGCAAATATCTAGTCTCGTGTTCATCAGGTACGTCAAGGACCCAATCATCTAATGATACATCATGGCATCAACCGCTTCTAATGAAGCATCACTCAATAGCTTCAGGTTCGATGCCATAGGTGTGGTCATGGCCTTGCAGTCCATCATCTCGAATCTCTTCAGGATCTCTACCGTATATTTCCCTTTCCTTAGGGAAATTCCATTTGCATTTTGCCACACCTCCATGCCTAGTAAATAATGCATCATATCGAAGTCATTCATTTCAAACTCAGCAGCAAGCTTCCTCTTCGTATCAGCAATCAACCCATCCATACCTATTACAAACAGATCATCTTCATACAGTAGAAGCATCACTGGGTTTCCATCCTCAACCTTGTAGTAAAGGTTGGAATCTGCTTTAGTCTTGTTAAAGCCCAAACTAGATAGAAAGCTGTCAATTTTGTTGTACCATGTCCTGGGTGCTTGTTTCAATCTATACAGGGATTTCTTCAATCTACACACATGAAACTCCCTGTCATGTGTCTCAAAACCGAGTGGATGCTCCACATACACTTCCTCTTCCACTACACCATTCAAGAAGGCAGTCTTGACATCCATTTCATCACTGTAGCTAGAGAAAGTACTGATATGATGGAAGTGTATCTGGCTATAGGTGCAAAATTTTCTTCATAATCTATTCCTTCTTTCTGGGAGAAACCACGAGCAACAAATATTGCTTTATATTTTTCTATGCTACCATTTGCAACACGCTTGATCTTGTAGATCCATTTGGAAGTTACAATAGACTTCCCTTCTGGTCTTGGGACAACATCCCAAACATCATTCCTCATGATCAATTAATACTCTTCGATCATAGCATCCTTGCATTCTTTTTGTTCTACCTCTTCTTCATAATTGGAAGGTTCTTTATCGATGAAATCACATAATAAGGCTACATAACCAGAGCAGGACCTGGTCCTCTTTCTTTTTCTGTGATTCTCTTCTGGAGCCCCATATCTTTTTGCACCTTGGATAGCTTCTTTTACCCAAGTAGGTTTCCTCTTATGAGGATTCTTCTCCTGAGGTGGATCTACAGGTTCTTGAGGTTCTTCAAATTCTAAATCTTCTTCTTGAGTTTCTTCGTTCATGGTTGTGTCATGAATTCTGGGTGCTTTCGATTCTTCAGAAACTTCAGCAGGTTTCTTTCTGGATTTGCTATAAGCTAAGTCTTCGTCAAATGTTAAATCCTTGCTGATGTCAATATTCTTGAACCTTGGGAAGTATATTATGTAATCCTTCGAGCTTTCAGAGTATCCCACAAATATACCCTTCTTTCCCAAAGGATCTAATTTTTTCCTCTTCTCTTTTGGAATGTGTATGTACACTGGACAACCAAATATTCTGAGATGGCTGACTTCTGGTTTCTTGCTGAAAAATACTTCTTCAGGTGTCTTGTTCTTGAGCACTCTGTGTGGAGTACAGTTCTGTACATACACCGCTGTTCTTGCAGCTTCTGCCCATAGATGCATAGGAATATCTTGATCATGAAGCATTGCTCTTGTAGCTTCCATGATAGTTCTATTCTTCCTTTCTACAATCCCATTCTGTTGTGGATTATATGGAGTGGACAACTCCCTCTTAATCCCTGAGTCTTTGCATAACTCTTTGAATTCATTTGATGCGAATTCTTCACCATTATTTGATTGAAAGGTCTTGATCTTCTTTTCACTGTGGTTCTCGATCAAGGCTTTGAATTCTTTGAACTTGCTAAATACTTCATCTTTGTTCTTCATGAAGTAAATCCATGTCTTCCTAGAAAAGTCATCAATGAAATAAAAATAGTATACATACCTACTTAATGAACTTGATGACATCAGACCGCATACATCGAAGTGAATGATTTCCAAGATTCCTTTTTCCTTGCTCTCGCTACTTAGAAATGTATTCTTTGTATTATTTCCTTTCGCACATCCTTTGTAGACTCCATCATGTTTTGCTTGAATTTCTGGAAGACCTTCAACAACTTTGCTTGCAATTGGTAGTGCTCTGTAATGCACATGTGCAAGCCTTCTATGCCAAAGTTCATTTGGCTCTACTATGTCATGTACCAAAGATTTTTCTAGATGGCCCTTCAACTTATATAGACCTCCCTCTTGTTCCCCAATCACTACTGCTTCATTAATAGTATTTCCCTTTAGCCACATGATAACTTGGCCATCTATAAATGCAACTCTCATGCCTTTTGCATCTAATCCAGATATGGAGAGGAGGTTCTTCTTTAGTCCTAGTACAAACAATACGTCTTGCATCTTCATAGACTTTCCAGAGTCTAGCATATAAGAGGATTCCCCACTACCTTTTATTGGATACTGGTAGTCATCTCCAAGTTTCACCTTGTGAGGTGATTCATGTTCTAAAAGTTTTACAAAGGAATCTTTGAATCCTTCATATGTTTGGAAGCCCCACTGTCTATAATCCAATCATTGCTTCCATGTGTGATGTTTCCCGTGAGAGCAAAAATCAAGACATATTCTTTAGCACTTGAAGAATCATCACTTTCTTGTCTGTTTCTCTTTTTGGAAGGTTCATCATCCTCTGCAGCATGAGCATGATGTCTTCTCTTGTTTCCCTTTTTCTTATTTTGTATTTTAGGACAATCATTTGCAAAGTGTCCTACTTCATCACATGTATAACATCTGCTTCTAGACAAATATTTTCTAGTGTTATTTTTATGGAAATGCTTACCTCTAGAGTGATGAGAACTTCTTTTTCTTTTCTTGGAGTGAAATGTGAGAGCTTGATATTCACTTCCCATGTTTTCTTCTCAAGCTGCTATCTGTGCTTCTTCCTGAGAACATTCTTCCCATAGTCTACTAAATTTGACTAACTTCTTTCTGGCACAGATTCCTTGAATAAAGAAGTCCCATGATCTAGGGAGACCATTCAAGGTGGTCATCACAATCTCTGCATTCTCCACTTCTTCATCTACTGCTTCCAGCTATTCCTTGATATGAGATACCATTGTAAAGTAAGACTGGATGGTCTCTGCATTCTGTATCTTCACATTATTTAGTTGGTTTCTCAGAGTCATCTTCCAGTTTATGTTCTTCCCTTCAAATAGTTTGGTTAGGGCATCAAACATAGCTTTAGGTGTCTTTATGGAGGACATCTGTGGTATGAGGTGATCCTTGATTGAATCAGCAATAATCCTCTTATCCATGTCCAACTTATTCTTGTGTAAGGCCTTAGCCTCATCTTCCTCTGGAACTGGAACCTCCTCATTGATATAGGAGTCCAACTCATTTTCTTCCAGGACTAGGGAGATCCTATACTTCCAGGCTCAGAAGTTATTAGCTCCCTCAATATTTTCATCAAGTTTGGTATGATGATACATCTGAACTAAGAACCTCAAATGGAAATACAGAAGATTTAGATCTTACCAGGTCAAGATGTCAGATTTGGATTTGGTGCTGAAATTTTGTAGTGTTGGTTCAGGGGCAGATTAGGGTTTGGATTTTCTGGAGTTTTGTCCAACCAAATGATTTTATATTGATCTCTAAACTTTTATTTTGAGGAGGAGATCAATCCAGGCCTGGGCTCACTGAAAAATTCCACTTCTGTGGAAAGCCCTAATTTCCTATAGTAGTGTCGGGTCCAAAACTGAAAAAGCTCAAAATTGGATTCTGCTTCAACAGAAAGATGTGCCCTAGGGAGGAGAGTTAATCCAGCCTTCTTTTGCTGAAAATATGTGGAGAGAGATACATAAAGTAGGAATCCCTAGTGCCCGTAGCTGCATAGTGTATTCTTCTCAGGTTAGCTCTGATACCATGTTAGAATTTTATCATTCAAGCTAGCATTTTGTTAGGATCTTTAACTGAGAGAATAACAAGTACAACAATCAAACACAAGAGACAATGAACATAATTTTTTTCCTCAGGGAAACCATAAATGGAGAAAACCCCACAACTTCCTCATAGATAGAATTAGCACCAAAAGTAAAACCCCAAAACAGTAAGATGATCTCCCGACAGCAATAGCCTCTTTCTTCCTAGCCCCAGTGTCTTATTCTTCCTTAGCTATGTACTACAAATGAGTGTGAGTGATTGTGTGATAAATAGAGAGGCTCACTCTCTATTTATACTAATTCCTGACTTGACAATAACCTTCTGGGGCCGACTTCTCTAGGAGATTCTAATAACCCTAGTGCCCCGGAACTGCGGGGACTTTAACCCTTGATCAATAGGAGGGTTACCCACAATGACTTGACATGACTTGTTTACATTATAGAGCCCCCTGATAGGAACATAGGGGCATGACATGACTCAATTACATTACAGATACTTCCCAGAATAAACATCAGGGTACAATACATGAAATATACAAGTGAATACATTCCGAAGTTACATATACATCAAAAAGATAAGCACAGTTAGAAATATATGTAATGGTTTCAGTAAACATTCTTTAAAGTGTTTACGAAAATCATTAAGCAACTATATCTAACTAAATAAAAGTTCTGGAATAGAGAAATCTTTCTTTTAAAAATTTCTAGAAAGACTATCAATAGAAAGTAAATGTTTAGATTTATACACATCTTAATTTGATTTATTCAACACTATGAACTTCGCCTACTGTATTAGAATACTACCTCTTTGGAGATATGGAAAAATACAGCAAGAAAATTTCTTCTATTCTCTAACAATTCTTAAAACCCTAATTTATTCATTCGAATACATATTTAACCATAATTTTATTTACCTTTGAACTATAAGAGATTTAAGTATCTAATTTTTAAAAACAAATGAATCAGTCATATAAATACATCAAATCCTAAATTCATACAATCCATTTACTATGCTTTCCTAGATAAAATTAAATAACATTTAGAACTTGGTAATTTAGCCGAGGAGACAACATCCTAAGGAGCCCGTTCCACATAACCAAATTCCTGAAGATAGCTTAGCCTCTATGCTTAGGAACTCCAAGCTTGTCTACTTGTCCACCTGGTTGAGAGCACTGGGTGAGAGAATAGGTTATGGAACCCTTGCATTCCCACAAAGTAATCAACAGTAAAACTTATACCTATGGCAGTAAGAACTCGACCAAACAACTGCACTAGTTCAGTAAATCAGCACTTTCGAACTCTAACACTCTTGCGTGTCCCATCCATCCAACCTCTTGTGCACAAATTTCACTCAAAAATTTCACAAGTAAATATTGAACAACCTGAGCTGAATTCGATGGGTAGTTTATAAGCTTTCCTAGGTCTTTTGGGTCAGTTTTTTTTACTCAATGAGCCACCTACTCTTGTTCCACTTTCTTGGGGAACATGACCACAAAAATAGGGAAGTTGCCTCTTGCAACAATTAGAAGTAGTTTGAGGATGCTGCCAAGTGTCATTCTTCTCTCAACCTAGTCTATTCCACCATGTGGCTAGTAGACACTCATTTAACACCCCCATTAAGCTGTTGTCTCATCTTTTATTTATTAATTAATAAAATATTTAGCAATTAAATACAATCATCCTTGACCCTACTTGGTCAATAATTACAAACTTTACAATAAAATTAAAGCATAATTTCTTCTCAAACATAAAATGTTTTTGTAATCTAGGGTATGTGACACTCCTTATCCCTTAATTCAGGGAATATGTTTGACTAGGGTCACTAGTGTGTGAATGTGGTTGTTTTGTGGTCTTCTTGGGCATTTATTGGCTCCTATTGGGCATTTATTGGCTCCTAGAGACTCTCCCACTTACACATGTGTTCACCTATTCCTAACATTCATTTATTATCCAACATGCCTCCATACATGTTCACACTTGCATTCATGATTGGTAAGGTTTGGGAGCCTATTGATCAACCTAGAGGGGTTTATGGGTCAAATCCTAGCTTGGAACTTGTATGCATCTAGATGGCCTCTAAGGGTTCACAATTTTTTCCCATTGTATTATAAGTATGTACCATACATATCTACAAGTTGTACACTAATAGAAATATAAGTTATTGGCACCATCTATGTGTGTTATTTTGTTCTCTTTTGTTGTTCTCTTCCATATTTTGTCAATAAATTAGATTGTGAATATTGCTCTAGCTCCCAGATATCATTATGAAGTAATTCTCACAAACTAAGTCAAGATTAACTTAACATTCCATTCAGGCAATGAATACATAGAGGATTCATGGTTTAGGTAGGTCGATCACTTTGATAAACAACACATTAGGGGCAATTGTTTTGAATGGAATCATGTTGATCTTGATAGTTATGATATTTTTCGGGTGGAGTTCCCAATGTTATTTTTCGAATAGTTGAAAACGGTAAGAGAACATATGTAACTAACCTAGAAGAGGAGATAAATTTTATAGAATATTTGAACTTGTTTGCACTACAAATGTTCAATCATGAGGTCCCAAAATAAATCAATTTTTTTTGGTAAAGATAACTATAGTATGATATATCATTGAGTTTACAATTGAGTGGAAACAATATTTTTCAAGGGCTTAGGAGAAATTCAAGAAGGGAGTATGCAAAAGAATAATGGAGGAGGTTGTAACTTGGGTAAAATTGTTTCTAGTAGAGGAAGATTATATGCACTTCAATATGACAGTGATCGTAGCATAAGTCCCTATATATGGGGGTGACCTGGGATGAAGCTAACAAATGTAAATAAGTAGGGGTAAAATGATACCATGGAGGAGGCACAATCTTCAGAGAGCAAAAATATTTCAGAAAATAGATGCGATAACCATAATATAGTACGTCATTTTGGCCCCATAATGTAAATATGTATCTAATGTTCAAGTGGTTAAAATCCATACATATATGGTCTAGGATGACCAAAGATATTGCAATGATGTGCATTTATCTATAATAAAAGCCATAATGGCTACAAATTAAGGAGTACATAAAATAGATGGGGTGCTATGATTCCACAAGTGGAGGAAGTGAATTTGCGTTAAGAGGAGAGTACCTTAATCCTTATTGATTTATTAACCTTATCACTTAGGATTTTATTATTAACATTACCTAGTGACATATCTCAAAGTCCCTAAACCCATGATTATGAATGTTAATTAGTTAAACCTTATGTATTATTATCCTAAGCTTGGGGGTTAAATGGGAAAAATATGGGATTCTCATGAGGACCACATAAAGAGATATAAGCATGTAGAAAAAATGTTTGGAATTGGAACATTCAATCATTTATTAATGATGCTTTCTTGTATGAACTATGGAAAAATAGAGGAAATTATAGCCCTTTTCCTAGGAACTAAGGATTATACATTCATGGAAGCTATGCCATTGTCAATATGATTTATAGTAATGATAATGGTGCTATTATGAGAGGAAAATTTGGCCTATAGATGAGAATACCTAGAGTCCCAATAGTGAGATTCCATGGACACCTTGTGTTGGAGCATTGGAAGTGAATTGAGGTAGTTTGAATAACTACTTACAGAAAAGGGAATCTCATTCTTGGTGTTATGCATGCTAAAGGAAAAGAGTGTTGGTTTATTGGGATAGTTGTATAGGGGAATTCTAACACTGAAGAGTTTTATGGGTTATGGGTTGAGTAGAAGGACTTAGACCCAAACCTTTGTGAATTGATCCTTAGGGAATGATAGCCTCAACTAAGAGGTGACCTATGTCATAGAGATATTAAGTGTGACCAAGAGTCTAAGGATTGGAGGAATTCCATTTGTTTGCAGCCAGTTAGAGGATTATATTTAAAAAATTAATTTCTTTAAATGTGTATGAAATGCCATGTTTTATTTTTCTATTTTGCATTTATTTATTTTACAATTTATGTAAATTTATGTGCTGACATAGATTTCATTACCATAATTATGAATGATTTCATGTTAGGACTACATACATATATATTGGGATGAAAATTTAATTATTTGGGTTGTGGTAGTTTTGCTTTTGTTTTTATATTTTTTACAACTAGCCAAGGAAAAATTCAATTGGGTATTAGAGTAATTGTCAACATGAGTACATAACAGAGTGGTATCAAAGCTATTGGTTACAACATTGGGATTGTATGGGTTGGACTTAGACTTTGCAATAATAAATTTGAGTTTGCATACAAAGTGATTGACATAATGCATATGATAATAATTTGGATAAAATAGTGTTGAAGTGTGTAAATGTTGAATTCAATGCTCCGATTGCAAAATTGAATTTTTTTGGAATGGTTGGACAAATTATGAAACAGTCACTAAAGTAAATTCAAGAGTTTTAGAGTTGGATCTGTTAAAGTTCGAAGAAAATGCAAGTTGCATACCATATGTTTGATGAAATGCCCATAAAAGGAAACATATAAGGGCATAAATGGGAAGATTTTCATGGTTTGAAATTCCATGATGGTGCTTTTAGATCCAACGTTGGATCTGACATGAGAATTGACAATGAATTCATAAATTATGAAGTTTGATTTTATGAATATTGGATAAAAGTTAATTGAACTCTATAAAAATGTTGGTTTTGTTAAATGATAGAAGCCTAAATTTATAATTAGTAGACATAATATTCGATGAAAATGTATTGTTTGGAGAGGATCTAGTGTAAATTCTTGAAGGTTACTTGTCCTCGGATATCAAAATTATATGTATATGCATGCGCGCGTGCACACACATGCATAGTGTGCGTGTGTGTGTGTGTGTGTGTATTCTACATTGGTATATATAATTTTTTTTTCTTTTTGAAATTTGATATCGACTTGTATTAGTGATGTGGATGAGACACATGAAGTTGAGTATATAGGTGGAAATTCTAGTTGGTATATTAGAGGAAATTTAGGGTTAAAATGGTTCAAATACAAAAACTTGTGCTTGTTGAGTTAGAAATTCATCAACCAATAAAATTTCAAAGAATTAAGTCAACCATAATTGTTAAAGTGGACATATAAAAGTCAATCATACTTATATGCCATGTTTCTATTTGACAACATTTAACCATTTATATGCCTCAACTTGATTAAGATCTTAGTGGTATCCTTTTGATATGATAAATATATTTGAAATACTAAATATATATTGTTTATGTTATTAGTACTCCATTATTTATTTTATAATTGTTACACCTAAAATTTGTCTCTATGCTCAATCCTCTAAAGTGATTTGGCCAAACCATATTTTGAGGAGCATTTGTTCTCAACCCTAGGATGTACGGCACACCTTTCCTCCTGGCATAGGGTGTTAGAATAGCCTGATGCCTCTTTCCTACTGATAAGGTGCACCAATGACACTTGTTTCCTGAGACAAAGAGAGTCAGCGTATCCTTTCCATGTACAAGGAGCATCAACACTGTCAAAAAGGTAAAAAGAGAATATTTCGAGAACCATCTAGACAAAATTACTCATGAAGGCTTATCCCAATTTCCTGGAGTAGATGGCATTCACACTAACCTCTAGGGATCATTCCTCACCTTCCTACCAAAATATATCAATTCCTTTGGGCCCTCTTTGGCATATATATACAATCTTCCATTCATGGATAGAGGAGGTAAGAGAACTGAGAGAGCACCTTTATGCTGCTGGAATAAATACTGGTATAGGAGGCAAAGAGTGTGGTTGTGAGTGAGGTTTGTAGAGCTTGTAGAGTGTGTGAAAGTGATGTCAAAGGAATTGTGAGAACAAATATTCAACAACAAGAATTTGGTTATAGTTTTTCTTCTCTTATATTGTTAATACAAACATGTTCCCCTTTACCATGAATGATTTGCGTTAATATCGATTGTTCATTGCTTTTTTCCTTGGTCATTAGTATAAATCATTGAATTATTGTTGAGCCACAAAAAGACCACATTTTATTCATCTTTTATATACCATTTGAAACTTTATTCCTATCTCATCCTTCCATAAAACCATTAATATTCACCACTTTCATAATAAATATGGGTTTATATTACCATTTTTGTTAAGAACCCGTGTCAACCCCCCTCTTTATTTTGTTGGTATATTTTGTCGGACGCATATGCCATTCAATTAGTATGATGTATTATCCCACATTCATGGGGAGTAAGTAATAGTTGTTAAGTCATCCAGTTAATAGGTTTCATTATCCCACATTCATGTGGAGTAATAGTTGTTTAGATTAGACTTAGTATATAAGTATGTGTTGAGGCTATTGAAAGCACTAAAGAGTTATTTTGTATTGAGCTTGCTCAAAGGAGGTTTCCCCCTCGAAGTGGCCCACGATCAATAAAATATCTTTTGTGCTCCAATATTTTTGCATTCTCATTGTTTATTGTAGGAGGCTCTCCACATATGGTATCAGAGCACTTTCCTTGGCACAAGTGGGAATTTTTTTTTTCTTCCTTTTTAAAAAAAAGAGGAAAAAATTGGGTGGTGACTTTTAGATCACTTTCTGAAAATTTATGCATAGAATCAGAAGAAACAGGTTGCATATTTGAATTCCTCTTTCAATAATATGCAGTTTCAAAAAACAAATCATCTCATTTGGAGTCCTAAAAGTAGACATATCGCAGATTTAAAATCAGCAATTTTTCAGAATTTCGATGACTGCCGTGGAAATTGCAGAGCGAAAATATTTTGGCCGAGTGCCGAGATTTCAATTCCGATTTCATGGGTAGAAGCAGAGTGGTTGTTCTAGTTCCGTAAATAGGCTATAATAGTGATTCTGAGAAATCTAGATTGGGTTATGCTCATTTTTAAAGTTTTCATCTCAAAACCCTAGCTCTAATTATGAGTTTTTAAGCATTAGGTGGAATTTCTGCCACATTTTTTCTAGCACTGTGATTATTGCAGTAGTTCTTCTTCTTGTAGTAGTATTTTTCATTCGGATCAGGGAATACACCCTATCCGCTTAACTATGGAAAGTACTTGGGCATAGCCCTAAAACTCATTGTGAGGAGTACCATAGGAACCCTGAAGTAGCTGGCCATTGAGAGGACTTGCCAAGCAAAAAGGGCAATGGCCCCCACCAGATTGACTAGATTCCCATTCGTGAGGAAAACCAAAGAGCTTTCATTTTTGGCCAAGGGGTTAGTAGTTTTGCCTGCGCCATGAAGTGAGGGGTACTGCCCCAATACTCAAGCCTGAGATAGCCTTGGTGGCTGAGTGACTACCTTTGAACCAATAGGAAGCCGATTATACCTGGGGTCCATATCTATTTACAGTTGATAACGTGCAGAATTTCAGAATTGTCACAGATCATTTACTCCATTTCCTAATGATAAAACGCAGCTTCTAGCACCGCCACAGACCACAGATCAGTTCTTCTTCTTCTTCTTCAAAAAAGGTATAAATTTCTATTTTTCAGCCATATCTTCCTTGATTTAGCTCCGTTTCCATTGAAATTTCACTCTCACCCCGTAATACCATTCTGCATATTCCTTCATTGAGGACCCTATTCCCAATTTCACTTCCTCAAGGCCAAAATTCTATATTTGTCAATTTTTAAAGTTTGTCATAACTTCTCTGATTCTCACCCAATCGCCTTCAAATTTTTCCATGGTGTTTTTTTTCCAATTCTTCTTCCTTGTCCCTCTGTGACAAATTTTCCAATTCCTTCATCCCACCTCCGAAATTCACATTTTCTGCTTCTTGTCCCTAAAAAAGTGTACAAAACCCCGTAAAATCCCAATTACCCTCCCAAATTTTTCCCAAATAAAAAATATTCTTTTCTAAAACCCTCTCCATTTTTGCTTTTCTACCCATTACCTTATAAAAAAAAAACCTTCTTATGGTTGTTACCTGCATCAGAGCAAATACACAAATGGAAGAAGAACTTGCCGCCATCAAGTCCAAACTTGAGGATCTCGATAAGAAATTTCTTGGCCTCAATCATCAGCATTCACCCATGGACAACTGCCGCCAGCCTGAGTCTTCTGTAGACATTGGGTTCTTAGTGTTTAGCCACTACCGCGGGCTGAAACTAGATTTTCCTCACTTCAATGGTGATGATCTGACTAGATGGATTTATAGGGCAGAACAATATTTCAGTCTGCATAACAATTTTGATTTCAATAAAGTCTCCCTTGCAACCTTTCATTTGGAACATGAAGCACTTCAATGGTTCTGTTGGTACATCAAGGATCATGCCGAGCCAAACTAGACAAATTTTTCCCAACTCCTCTTGCAGCAATTTGGTCCTAGTGCTTTTGATGACTTCACAGGAGCACTCACCAAATGTCGCCAAATTGACATTGTGTAGGAGTATCAAATAGAATTTGAGAAACTTGCCAATCACACTGAAGGATTACCTGATGCATTCTAACTTAGTTGTTTTATCAGTGGTCTGAAGGATGCAATACACTCTGAGGTTAAAATGTTCTGCCCCTGCACAATGATGGAAGCCCTCGGGTTGGCTAAGCTAGCAGAGGACAAGATCTAGGCTCAAGAACGCTCCAAATCCACTCTTGTTCCATTCAGACCTATGGTTCCTCAAAGAACCCAAAATATGCCAGCTCCTAGAACCACTCCTATCAAGCATTTGTCTGAAGCAGAGATGTGGGAAAGTCAGGAAAAATGGATTTGTTATAATTGTGACGAGAAATTCACCTGGAGACATAGATGCATTGAGAAAAAGCTCTATCTCTTGGATGTGGATTCTCCACCAGCACCTAAATTTTTTTATGATGCTCAGGATCCCACAGATGATTCAACAACTTCCTACTCCAGAGGATCAACTAGAGATGTATCTCCATGCCTTAGCCGAAGTCACCACCCCACAAACTATGCGGGTCAGAGGGTTCTTCAAAAAATCCCTCTTACAATACTCATTGATTCTAGTAGCACTCACAACTTTATTAAATTGAGGATCTCCAAACAGGCTGATTGTTTCATCCATCCTTTCTCCAGCTTTGAAGTCACGATTTCCAATGGTGGCACCTTACCTTGCAAAGGGAAGTGTCGTAATGTGCACATATCTATGGGGGATTATAAATTGCGCTCTGACATGTTTAGTTTTCCCTTAGGCGGATGTGATGTGGTTTTGGGTGCTCAATGGTTACGCACACTTGGACCCATTTTATGGGATTTTTCTAAACTTTGGATGCAGTTTTCAATCAATGGTACGAAACACACATTGCGGGGCTTACCACTAGAGTCTCTCAGCCTCATCAGTTCGCATCGCATGGAAAATATTCTTAAGAAAAGTTCACATGGTGTCATCGCTCAACTCCATTTCATTCAGATGCAACCTTCAACAGTCTCAACTACTCCCTTGGATCTTTCATTCCGATGCACCTTTTAGATGCCTTATTTTTCCCAGCTCTTCACTCTTGAATGTGATGCTTACGGCAATGGACTTGGGGTTTTCCTCTTTCAAGATGAACATCCCATTGCCTTCACTGACAAATGCACTTCTAGAAATAATTTATCCACCTCTACATATGAGAAGGAAATTATGACTATTTTGCACACAGTATAGAAGTGGTGGCCATCCCTCTTAGAGAATTCGTTCGGCATCAAGACTGATCACTAGAGTTTGAAATATTTGCTGGAACATTGGGTCTCATCCCCAACACAACCATAATGGGTTCTCAAACTCATGGATTATGACTATAAGAAGGCTCAGGACAATCTTGCGGTGGATGCTCTTTTCCACAAATTTGATGCCCATGTTTCTCTTTTAGTTATTTCTATGCCTCTTCCAACTTGGTTACACTCTCTTCAGTAAGGCTATGTCAATGAATCCTCATTATCTGAAGTCATCCAATAGTTGGCCAGTAACCCTTCTGTGGTACCGTATTGCTCTTGGGATGGATTTTCTCTGAGATAAAAGGGTCATCTGGTGCTTGTTGCTTCCTTTCACACACCTGGGTCACGTGGTAGAAATATTCAAGCCACTCGGTGTGTCCATGGGGGCAAGTCTCGAGTCAAGGTTGTCACCTTGTTCTTGACTCCTCCGTTTAGGCTCAACTCCTAATGAAGCCAAGGGGGTTAGACCCTATTAAGTTACTAAGGATGGTTTCTTAGTGTGCTGATGCTAAACTGAATCAGTTATTTAGGAGTTTGAATATTTTAACTACAAACAATTAAAGATGACAAGATACGAAGATAAACACACGAAAGCACAAAACTGATACAACATATATATATATAAAGAAAAAAATGACCAGTGCCTTAGAATGGAGTCAAATCAAAAAGATCAATGTGCTTGCATGTGCTTGGAGTGAATGTTTTGCAATTGCATCTTGGTATGTTTTAAGTTAAAATTGAAGTATGAGTTGATTAAATTAGGCTAAGGGGGGACTCGAGATATACCCGAGAGTACTTGGAGTATGTCCAAAACAAAACCTTCACGGATACCCAAAAGGAATATATGGGCTGAAATGGAGTCTCTGGAGCTATTGTTCGTAACGCACCCATTAGGGTGTGATAGAGATCGGTGCCCCGAGGTCACTTTTCAGAAGTTCCCGCTTCCTTTGGGTATTTTGCCACCGTAAAGGTTTGGTCGAGGTGTTGGATTTTCACCTGATGGTTTGTCAATTGGGGAAGGTGAGTCCTAATTATGCTAGTCACCCAAGTTCTTTTGATACATCTTGAATTATCGGATGAACCGCAGCCAAGTGCAGAGCATACACACTGGAGTCTTGTAAATTTTAATAAGTTTTAAGCTGTGTGTTCTTGTTTAAAAGAAAAGCCTCCAAGAACCTCTTTCAAACCAAGTGGATCTCAATCGGGGAATCGAGGAGGGTTTAATTTTAAAGTTGCTGATAAAAAAATGATGAAAAATAAAACAACTACACAATTCTGGTTTCTTAATTAATCCTACCATGAATCTCTTTCCCCTTTCGGGTCAATCGGGAAATCGTGGGGTAAGTATTATGATTACTTTGAAATTATACAATATGGAATATGGAATTAATAAATAAATCAATTATACTATCCTACAACTTAGATCAGTGCTAGCAAACAATAAATAAACAGAAAGCGACGAAAAGGGCACCGACGCAAATCCCCCTAGGGGGGATGGGGAATGGGCTTGAAAGAGCCTATTCAAAGAATGATTTTATTACAGAAGTTAAAATATCAAAGGGATGATAAATCAGAACTTTATTGGTCCTTATACAGGCTGAAACCAATATCTTACAGTTATACAAAAAGTTTAAGAATTTTGTGACAAAAGAGAGACCCCTGGGGGGACTTGAGCGCTCCAAAAGCCACTTTGGACAGAAGCTTCCTTTCTTCTTTGTTAGAAATAATAAAGGACAGTGATCATGTTAGAATAAAAAATTCCCAAAAGCACTTTAAGAGTACCTTTGGGTCAGCCTACTTTATCTCAAAAAAATAATGAAATTAAACTAGCTAAACCGACGAAAAAGGAACCAAGGAAAGCAAGATTTCCTTGGGATCTTGGATTGCTGTTTGTGCAGCCAATTAAAATGCACTGATATTGCAAAATATTGAATTTATCGTACAACAAATGAAACTACCTTAACAGCAAGCTATGAATTTTCACTAAATTGCTTGCGATAATAAGGTACTTTTAGCTATATCTCTTGAAATTGAACGTTATGTGCAAAATGAAACTAAGATATAGAATTTGGAAGGGATCTTGCTAATTATATCTATGTGTGTTTTTCTTGATGAGATAGATCATAATAATAAGAAACCTTTAAAGTAACCAGTTTGAGGAAAGTTTAATAATTTTTAAAGGAGAGAAAGGGGAAGAAAGGTGCTTGTTTGTTGAAGCAGATCTGCAGAGGGAACTTGGTAGAGAAGCACCGAGGGGCACGATCTTAGAAATCTCTCCTGGAAATCAATGGAGTCAAACCTAAACCATAGATCTTCTAGCCACGGCAAACCTGTAAGCTACAACACAACTCTTGCAGACAAAACTATCAGATCTGAAGATACATATGAGAAAGGGATGATACAGTATGCAAATAACCTTATTTAACATACAGGTATTAACTCATTCAAATATATGCAGAAAATAGAAATTAAGTAAGCTTACTTACAATGATCTATCCTTATGATTTCAGAAACCATTTAGGCAGACAATAATTAAGTGCAAAAAATTGGAAAAATAGCAGTTTCACCTCGAATGCAGCAAGACAATGACAATCCACACATGAAAGGTACTCCAAAATTGAGCCTCCAAAGCTTCTCTTTATTTCAACAAATGAAGATCAATACATGGTTACAATGGCAAGCCCTTCAGTCCAGCTCTAACTAGCTTGGAAGAGGGAGCCTCAAGCAGGATTTATACAATTTGCAGGCCATCCAGCCTAGGGGGGGCGCAATTCCTCATGGAATCAAGTGAAATCAACTAATGGAGAGTTCATCAATGCAGAACTAAGGCTGAACTGAGCCTAGTTGTCAACCAGGGGCCTGATCTGGCTGATACATCAACCCATACACTGCCACATCGGCCCACAGAGCATCCAGGAGAGTCCACACGTGTGGAGGAGAGAGAGAGGGCACAATTCCCCATGAATACCACTGTAGATCAGCTCTGGATCTGATTTGATCCCCTCCTTCAGTCAAGGATTTGTCAGATCCAGTCAATCTGCTCCAGATCTGATTGATTTCAGTCAAATTGGTTGAGAATCCATTGATTTATTGATTTTGGATTTGCTCCATTATTCATCAATTTATTAATTAAAATAATCAATAATTGATTTTTGGGGCTTTCTAGCCTGGGCGATGGAAGATCACACAAAACTTAGGAAAAAGTGGGTTCATGGGTTTACATGGTGCTCTTAGCTTGAAAATGAGCACCTACATGACTGAAACCGATTATGTGGCCCACTTTTATTACAAAATCAATTTTTCCAATTAAACTATTAAAAAATAGCCTAAGTTTTGGAAAAATTAAATTTTAATAAAAAACACTGAAAAAACTAAAAAATTGAAAAATTGAAAAATACCTAGGGGGACTTAGACATGTTCATATGACTCAAAAAATATGTCTAGCATGCTTACACATTGACACATAGACTCTAATAACCTCAATAGGCCTAAATGCCAAGCCGACCACCCCAACTTTGGAGGTATGGAGTGAAAAACTTAGAAATTATCAGTCGTTTATTCAACAACCAATAATAACCAAGGGAAAAAACACCCTGGGCTGATCGGATTGACAAATGAAGTCTAAGAGACTGAGTCTTTTACAGACACTATCATGATAGAACATTTATTACAATTCCCCTATGGGGTATGAACATGTGATATGATACAACAAGCACTTCCCAGAAGTACTTCCAAGGGTATTTTGAAGTCCGAACAAGTTAACCCTATCCGGTTCACCAGGCTCACTTGGTAAAAACCACTAAGTACAACTTAGGTGGTAACAGTGCTTCCCCAGAGCACAGACCTTAAACATGTAGTCTTTTATGAAATCCATGCTTCTCCATCAGCAACGCACTCTGGGTTCATCAAAACATTTGAGCTGGCACGTCGTAACTTCTTTTGGAAGGGGGTGCAACCCGAAATTCAACATATGGTTGCCGAATGTGTTCCTTGTCAGCACCACAAGTGTGAAAATACACTCCATCCATATATCACCTCTTCAATCACACAAATTTTCATGGCCCAGATATTCCTTCTTCATGGAATCCCTTATTCCATTGTCTCAGACTGCAACACAACTTTCACAAGTCATTTTTTCCTCCTTGACACCAAACTGCATATGAGTTTAGTTTATCACCCACCAATAGAAGGTCTGACTACAGTTGTCAACAAATATTGGGAAACTTATCTTCGTTGTTTCATCTCTAAAGAACAACATCAGTGGGAACATTGGCTCCCTCTCACTGAATGGTGGTACAATAATTCCTACCATACTACATCTAAAATGACTCCATATGAAGCATTCTATGGTCACGCACCTCCAATACTCCTCCCATCCACCCCTAGCAATTTACCAGTTCAGGAAATTGACATGGTTCTTTGAAACCGACATCAGATTCTTCACCTCCTGCAGGACAATCTTCACTTGACAAGAGCCCACATGAAACAACAGGCTGATCAACAGCGTTATGGGTGCACTTTTCAAGTTGGTGATATGGTTTTTCTTCATCTGCAGTGTTACAAGCAATCCTCCGTGAAAGACAAAGGGAATCAAACACTCGCTCCAAATATCTTTGTCCCATATCTAATTCTTCAAAATATTGGGTATGTTGCTTATAAATTGGCACTTCCTCCTTCTCGCATTCAGCAAGTGATCGATGTTGACATCAACGCACAAATTGTTTTACTAGAAGGGGTTACTTAAGGATCCATCATTTCGAATTTGGAGGCCATCCTTAATAAGCACACTTGTTAGCTTCTCTCTCAGTCCATCACAAAGGTCTTCAATTCAGTGGACCAGGATGCAACCAGAGGATGCTACATGGGAACCCCTCCTTCAGATTCAGCAGCTGTTTCGACATTTAAAGCTTTGAGGACAAAGCTTTTTCTAAGAGGGAGGGTATGTTAAGAACCCGTGTCAACCCCCCTCTTTATTTTGTTGGTATATTTTGTCGGACACATATGCTTTGTAAGCCATCCAATTAGTATGATGTATTATCCCACATTCATGGGGAGTAAGTAATAGTTGTTAAGTCATCCAATTAATTGGTTTCATTATCCCACATTCATGTGGAGTAATAGTTGTTTACATTAGACTTAGTATATAAGTATGTGTTGAGGCTATTGAAAGCACCAAAGAGTTATTTTGTATTGAGCTTGCTCAAAGGAGGTTGCCCCCTCGAAGTGGCCCGTGATCAATAAAATATCTTTTGTGCTCCAATATTTTTGCATTCTCATTGTTTATTGTAGGAGGTTCTCCACAATTTTCCAAATCATTTATTTTTTAGTACTTTGAGTGAATCCGTGGTTAATTATTGAGAAAAATAACATATTTTCATTATACTTTAAAGTTGAATGAGTTTGGTGATGTTTACAGGTGTATTTGAAGACTTTAACAAGATCAAAAGTGACCACCTAGCCTCATATTCGAATTTAATCTTCTAGATGTAAGCTAACTTCAAAGAGAAGATCATGCAGGTGTGGAGAGAATATCTCATCCAATATTTATCGAAGAATTTTGAGGGATGAGTTGTAGATTTGTTGGAGAATTTTGAGGGATAAGTTGAGAGAATAGTGGATATGTAATTATGATCAGTTATCTTGAATTTGTGTATAAATAGGAGGGCTCTCTCCTCATTTTTGTTAGAGATCTCTCTAGTGGTTTGGAAGTATAGAATAGTTTAGAGTTAGTCATAGAATGAATTTCTGATTATAATGGAGATTATGCTTTGATGCAAATCCTGTACTCTTCCATGTTAATATAGATTTTCAGTACTTTCTTTCGTATGAGTTGTTCATAAAGATTTTTAGTTATCTTTTGCTTATGAATTGTTAGTATATATTTACTGTGAGCTCACAAGGTAATTTCGATTGCTTTATACCAGTTTATTTCATGCAATTTTAGTCTTTATTTATCAAGTTAATTTATGCAATTTCATGTTTTTTGCAATTAGATTTATTTCTATACAATTTCCTGTTTTCATAACTTAGATTCAATTTCAGTTGTAGAATAGGTTAGCAATACTCTTCCCCTGCATATATTTTGTATTTACCTCACAAGTTTACACTCTCTCCGGGTTGAAAATTAAATCATTGGATATCTGTTATAATTCGTTTAATATTTTCCCCAACAATTATCTTGTTGCTTTCACTATTGTATCTTGTTCTTCATCTTTTTTTGTAGGTACAGTTGATCACAGAATAATTACAAGGAAAGGATCACCTTCATTGTTGAGGTAAAAAATATTCACACTCAATTAGTTCCATAATATAAGGAAAGGATGCATCGCAAAGACTTTTTGTTCTAGATCTGCCCCATGTAGACTAGGGAAACAATATTTCATTACAACAAATTTAAATTTTAGGGGGCATTTTCTTCTGCCTCCAAAAGTCACTTTGGGGGGAATTTTTGGAGTTGAAGGAAGTCTTTATAAAACCACACCTAATAGCATCGAGGCTAAAAGTTTGGACTTTTAGGGGCGGTTTGGAAGATATCAAAACCACCCCTAAAAGTTACTTTTTGGGGAAATTCTAAGTGCCCCCCCAAAAAGCTACTTTTAAGGGAGGTTCTAAAACACCCTCATAAACACCTATGGGGGTGGTTCCAAACCCCTCACCCACCCCCCAAAAGTACTTATTAGAAACCTTTGGGGGAGGTTACAAACTCCCTTTGTAGGTACCCATGGGGGAAGTTTCAAAACCCCCCATAGGTTTCGATAAGGGAGGTTCTAACCCTACCCTTAAAATCCATCTTACAAACCTTTGGGGGTGGTCTTAACAAACCTCCTTCCCCAATAGAATTGACGCTAAAATTTTGGAATTTTAAGGGAAGTTCTATAAGACATCAAACTGACGCTAAAAATGAATTTTGGGGGCGGTTGAAAATGGTCCCTAAAATTATTTATTACAAAACTTTGGGGGCAGTTATAAACCCCCCTCGTAGGTACCTACATAGGCGGTTTGAAACCCCCCATAAAAATATTTACAAAACTTTTGGGGAGGTTATGAACCCCCTTCACATAAATTTACAGGGGGGGTTTGAACCCCCCTTGTTGTAACATACAAGGGCAGTTTTGAACCCCCCTCATAGTGACATATGAAGTTAGTTTATAACCCCTCTTGTAGAAACATACAAAAATGGTTTGAAATCCCCCCTATACCATAATAAATCATAAAATATATTCTATTAAAAATATCAATATTCAATATCATTAGAGTATGAAGGAATCAAACCTTCAACCTCTTGCTTGTAAATAAGGTGCTCTTCCTTGGAGATAAAACCCTTTAAGAATTAGGGAAAAGGGCAATATTAACACCAATATTGCATCATTTGTAATTCTAAGAAAAGACTAAGAATATCAACATTGTTTCTAACTCAAGAGACCTAAGGAATTAGTCTGAATGAAGAAGCAAAGAGCTAAATAAGGATGCCTCTTGTGACTTGTATTTAAGTCAACAAAGGATAGGCCCTTTGTTTAAAACTAGATAAAAGACCAATTGTTGATAAAAATGAAAATACAATGACGATGACCATTTTGATTTAATTTAATGTCATTATGACATGTATACATTGGTGCACTCAATAAAAAACAACTAGAACAAAAAAAAAAATACAATTGTATGCAAAATTCATAATCACGAAATATTTGTCTGTGCACAAAGGACTCATGTTTGCTGACATTTTCTGTCACGGATAAAAGATGGCATATCTAATATATCACAGGGGACCACAAGTGGCTTACCCTGCTATTCTGATAGGAATTTAATGACCTCATATTGAAATCTCAAATTAAATATTATTACTGCAATTAAATACTTTTGAGATCCCTTAAAAAAACAACTACAATATCTTACAACTATAATCCCTCATCATCCATCCATAATCAAGATTCAAAGTATTTTTCAATCACTCTATTCATTACACCTACATGAAAAAGTATTAGGAAATATCACTCTATTCATTACACCAACATGAAAGGCTATGGTAGATTCCTTGAATAACAATTCCACACATATAGTATCTGGCTCTTAGACTAGTGCAGATATGTTGCATAAACAAGGATCTTTTAAGCATACTTACTGAGTATGTAGGAGAAAACTTTTCTACCTGAAAAAAAGGTTTAAAACCCATGTGGAAGATAGAACCTTGCTTGCCAAAAAAAATTCATGTGTATATCATATAAAATATTGTGTAGCCTACAAATTTGCTTTTATTTAATAACTCACAACTTCAGCAAATATGAAGACGTTGTTACTGACCTGACATAACTTTCTATTTCATTGTGTTTTTTTCCCATAATATCCCTACTAAATTAGATACATCAACATGTAAGGTAATGACACTTATCGTATATAAATGCCGTCAAGGAAAGCATGGTAATTTTTAGGGGTGAAATTTCGCCAATTGGCTATTTTTTGGGTTTTTTTTCAAAATATAAATTCATTATTTGGTCATTTTTAGTCTCTGATATCACCTATATTTGCATAAAATATGTTATTTTATGATAATATTTGACAAAATTTACACATTTCAGTGTTAATGTTTCATATTTAATATTCGCCTACCTATCTATAAACATGTTTTTTCCAATCCAAAACAATCACCTAGAATACTATACTTAAGTATAATATTAGAATCCTTAAAGAATACCCTAAAGGAAAGACCTAGTTTCATACATCATAGAGCATAAAATGGTAGTTTGCATACATTTCAAGGATTATGTCCACATCCTTCAATTTGGAAGTTAGGAGCATGTTTGGGTTTGGGTGTTATATGTCTACAAAATGAACACAACAAGTTGAATCCCTCAATATAACCACCTGCTTTAAGAGAAAATTATCATTATGAAATGTAATGTCTAAGAACATGGAAGATGATTGGTTTGCATCCAGTTTGAAAATGTGTTTGTTGATAAAACAATATAAACCTCGACCAATCTTAACAATTCTTTAAATGTCAACTATAAAAGTGTATAAAACTTGGAAAATATTACCAATTCTTAAAATGTCAACTATAAAATATATACAGTATTTTTCTAGAACTATTTCAATTTCTAAGGATTTTATACAGTTTCTATAATAATTTGTCAATTTTTAAAGTGAAATAGGGCTCCAAAAAAATGCAAATGGGCATATTTTTTTTTTAATAATATCGGAAAAATACCATGGGATAATTTCGCCCCTAAAATTTTCCTTGGTTGAAATAAGTATGACTAGAAAACATGTCTATCCATATAAGAGTATGATGAAATTAGTATGGCTAGGTAACTTACGATAGCCATATTATTTTCCTTGGTGAAATTGGCTATTACTTTGTGAATACAAGAACGCCATATTTCAAATTGTCCAAACAAGATTTATGTGCTGAACATATATTATTTGCACCACAGACAATTGCTGATGGTTGATAGACACTAAACAACTAAAGAAATTAGGGATCAATAATTTTTTTATAATTGGGTGTAACTACTTCCAATATAACATCATTATAAAATTCCCTTAAATAGAAAATAAAATCGCAATTACATAAATATTAAAATTACAGAATAATTACAATCCTCAAAGGAGAAGAGAAAACATCTAGAAGGACGAAGACGTTGATAAAAGAAGAATGAATGGAAACCAGCCTCATAAAGCATGTGACCACTTGATACCTATTATCAGCATTGCATTCAAAGAAACCATTCATTTTTGCTATCCTCATAATTCATAATAAGCCTACTTTATAGTCAAATTTTGTATCATCACCATTAAATCCTAATAGTACTACAGTTTTCTAATTCTCTAAAACATAAAAATTAATATTTCATGGCAATTGCTCAAACTGAATACATTATAAAAATCCACACCTCTTTAACAACAAAAATTAGAGCAAAGGTGGGTCTTGAACATGAGCATCATATTCCATCACCAAGATTCATTATGCAATTCCTACATCTTATTTTCCACTGCAAATCATTTATATAAAGACAAGATATATTATGAATATAAGCAACAAGTTGTCCAAAAATGTGAGGGCCTAGTTTTTTTTGTTCATGTTTCCTTGTCATTGCAAACATAGCAACTGCACATGACCACAGCAGTATTATGAAGCAAAATGACCACAACCAGGTGTTGTGAATACTCACTCAAACTCCAAATCCTCCCCCGCTTCCAATTCCTTCATAGCACCCCAAAAGGGCCTTCTAAGCTACAAAATCCTATTGCAATATCAGAATAATGAAGCAAGCATTCCAACAAAGTTCACATATCATGATTGTAATGTTAGGGCGTTTAGACAAGGAAGGTAACGACTAAACTTGATCAGGGTTACACATACCTATGCAACTCATGAAATAATTCATCGGGGTTCTGCACTAGCTAACTACTCATGTTCTATCTCTGATTAATACTACAAGCATTCTACACCTAGAAATCAGGGTCATGGATTGGGCACTGCAAGTACACCTATCAGGTTTGACACCAGGTTCAATAACACCATCATTGAATTTTACAAGGGTTACAAGTGGAAACATACTATATTAGGGCTACAACATGCCCTATCTCTCTCAATGCAGACATACAATATCCCTAAGGGTCAACAAATACCTACAATACTTGATCTAGGGAAAAAGTCATCCAATCCAAGGCTTACATCAATAGGTTTTTCATTTTCTATGTTCCCTTCATTTCTATTCCATTCATCTTTTGATCTCTTGGTATGTGTGCCATAAGGGCAAGTGAATTTTTATGTACATGTTAGGGTGCGCACCCTAAGGGTCCTTAATTTTGGTAACTCCACGGTTTTTGTGGAAGCTTGTAAGCGGAGTTGCGACTGAAAATAGTCTTAGGGGTGCCAGGGGTGAGTCAAAGCCCTCTTTTTGTAATTAACCCATGGTTTAAGTCCAGGGTTTACAATTCAGGGTGCCCATGGTTTAAGCCCATGGTTTTGTAATAAGTGCACTTGTATAAATAAGCACTTTTGTAAAAGAGTCAGGTTAGGATTTTAATGTAAGATGATTTGATGCAAAGCTAAGGCTAGTTTTGTAAGAGAGGTTAAGTCCCAGCTGTGTGCGTGGACGACCTCTGTAGCTGTGTGCACAGAGGGTTTTTGGGTGATTAATAGGATCTGCAGCTGTGTGCGCAGAGATCTACAGCTAAGTGACAATTTAAGGAATTGAAGGGATCTGTAGCTGAGTGCGCAGATTACAACTGTGGTTTTTGTAAAGAGTTGAATAAAACACAGTTCTATGGACGTAGCCCCTAAACTGGGGGTGAACCATGTTATATCTTATGTTGTGGTTCTTTTGTGTTGTTTTTGTTATGTTCTTTTATGCATTGATAAGTAGATAACTGATAAGTAAGATCAATACTAAAGACTAGCTTCACCATAAATTCCCAGTTAAGGGTTAAGCAAGACACTGTTTTTTTATCTAACTGCGAAGCTATATAAGTGACTGTTGAAGATTTGTATTGTATGCTTATTATTTGTTAAAGGCTAAAGGTCCAATAATATTCCTCTTCTGCTTGCAGAAACCTGATTCTGTGGCACCCCATAGCTGTTTCGGGTGAGACTGCAACCTGTTCTCAGGTTGTTTCTGAAAGGGCCAACACTGTGGGTCTTTTTTTGGTGCGAAGACAAAAGTATAGAACCCAGGTCTACCCTAAGCCCAACAAATTGGTTTCGTTTCCGGTTGAACTCAGTATCTGCTTAAAGGGGTTTAGGTCGTACCTAGAGGGCTATGTTTTGGGGACCCTCAGTGAAAGAACTTGGTGATTGGATTGAAGAGACTTATCTGAAATTTTCCAAACAAGAGAACAAAGATCCGCGTCGTAGTTCAGACGACTTTTTACAAAGGTACGTTTTTTATGATGTTTACAAAATTTTCTTTGGTAGCATCAATATAGAGTTGCACCAGTGGTTATCTAGGTTGAAAAAGAGAAAGATGAACTTCCAAGAAGGTTAGTTTTCTGATTGGCACCTTGCAAGAATTAATATATTGAAAAGAGTGAACAACGAGATATCCAGAGCTGTTGATTTCTGGACAATGCGAACCCTTGAAGCATTTGTGACGGAGTTCGCCATCGACACAAGTACTTCCTTCAAAGAAGTTGAACGACAGTTTTTCAAAGGACCACGAGGTAAGTACTTAAATTCATTTAATTTGAAAATTAAAATGCTATTAGCTAAAAAAGGTATATTGCTCATTGAATCAGACTGCTAGATTTAGTAGTACTAACTTATGTTTGGAAGTGAAAGTGACTTTGACGAGCAAAGTGGTTTGCTGTGAAGTGGTAAAAGATATAAGAGGAATTTTGGATCCTATACCCTAGGTTAGAATACCGAGTATACCTCTGTAAGTTCAGCAGACCCAGTGCCCAACGAAACCCCTTCTGTTGGAAACCCTTCGGTAACCCCGCAACGACGCCCTGTCATCCCTGAGAACCTGTCGCAGTTTGAAAGTGACCCTACCCAAGTATTCTTGTCGTAGGTAAGTCTACCCCTGCAAGTCCAACCCCGCCTACTACTAGTCCCCCTCCCTCCCCCCATAGATTTGCAATGGCCCATATGAATGATGACATTAAGCTCCCAGTCTTTAAAGTAACTGGATCAGAGGATCTAGAATAGTTTTGGTTCTTATGTGAAGCCGTTTGTACTGCTAAGAACATTACGGATCAAGATAAAATAAGAGCGCAGCTGATTACTTCTTTTAGAGACCACGCTTTGACCTGGTTCATGAAGTTTTCCAGTACTCAGAACCATGTATTGGCTGATATCAAAGCAGCAATGATAAAGGAATTTAAGAAGCCTAAATCAGAGTCGCAGTGTATCACTGAACTAAAGAAAATTTAGTAGAGGAGAGGAGAATAACTGTGGGACTTTGATCAGAGGTTCAAAGTTCTGCTAGATCAAGTCAGTTTCACTATTGGACCAGTGCGGCATAAGGAATGGTTCATTGGATCTTTGTTACCGCATATCAGGACTCCACTCATGCAACAGAAGGTTGCTGATCAGCAAGAGGCTTTGGAAATTGGTATGAAGCTTGAAACAACTCCTGTCGAAGATAATTCTGGTATAGCTTAAATACAAGTGCAGTTAGCAGCAATGGCCTTGGAGCTGTGCGACATGAAGAAAGGCAAAGATGTTCGAGAAGAGGTTTGGTGTCCATGATGTCGAACATAAGGACATGACAAAGAACAGTGTCTTGCGGTAAGAAATTACCTGAATTCTAGTGTGCCAAACCCATTCAATCCTAGTGCTCTATATTGTGAGATATGTAGGACAACTAGCCAGCATCGGCCTGAGGACTGCTATCTACTGCAGAGATATGTGTAAGTACCTAAGAACCCCTATTGCAAGTTCTGTAAGTCAGTTGGACACAATGAAGATGAATGTCGCAGTTTTGACCTCATGAGAGAACGAACCTATGATGCTTATAGGGTATAAAACGATGGACAAGGCAATGAGGGATATGGTTACCGTGGTAGTACCTTAGGTCATGGTACCTTTGGAGGTCATGGTCATGGTGGTATGCCTGGCAGAGGTCAAGGCCAGGTGGTGTGCTACAACTGTAATCAGGTAGGACATCTAGCTAGAGACCGTCGGAACCCAACTACGACATGTCGATATTGTAGAGCAGTCGACCATGTGATTGAGCAATGCCCGCAACTGATAGCCAAGATACAAGAAAGAAATACTGCACCTACTCAGAATATTAAGATGATTACTATAGAGCAGAGACCTGTTCCAACCATTAATGTTGTTACAAGGAGTGGCGCTACGATGCAAATACAGAATAAGGACAAACAGCTTGATGAGGCTTGGGTTCATAAGGCCCCAGAGAAAATTCCAACCTTCGATGTGGGAAGAGAAAAAGAGACATTTCTAGAAGCCAAGAACAACTTTGCTGATCCGATCACACCAGTAACACATGCGCAACAGCATCAGCAGCATTCACAGTCTCAAGAAGCTTCGACGGATAAAGTAAGTACACTGTCTTGACTTTTACAGAGTTGCATGAAGCTCTTAAGAAATCAGAATGCTTTAAATGAGTTACAGAAAGTTATTACTTCTTGCAAACCTCAGCGAAGCTTTGGTAAGGAAAAAAATATTAATAGAGTCAGAAGAACTGGAAGAGAAATGAGATTGCATGCTCAGGTAGGATAATATGACATGACTGATGTCATTCTGGACCTAGGATCAGAAGTCAATGTCCTAACTAAACAAACATGGGAACAAATGGGAAAACCTACCCTTGAATGGTCCCCTATACAGTTGAGATTAGCCAATTAGCAGAATATTGTGCCCCTAGGAAGATTCTCTAGCATCCCAGTAGACATTGATGGAGTCAGTACCTTAGCATATTTTGAAGTCATTGAGATAATTGATGATAGCAACCCCTATCCAGCCTTGCTAGGAATTGAATGGGCAATAGAGAATTCTGCAGTAATCAACCTTAAGAGCAGGAAGATGAATTTTGAGGGTAAAGGCTTGAGAGTCATAGTACCCTTGGACCCTTCTCAAGGAGAAAGGTACACAGAGCCAGTCAGAGATGAAGATCAGGATGTTATGGATCATATCTACAACATCACAGCTAAGGAAGAATATTATGTTGATCCTACTGCCAAAGGTATCATGGATTGGCAGTGTGACAACTCCTGCATGACGGATTCAGATGACAGTCTAGAGAATTGGCAGAATAGACTTTATGAACTACATGGACATCGATGTGCAAGAATTACCAAGTCTCTCAGATGGCTTGGCTCACAGACAAGAGACTTTCCTACCTTTGATGGTTTGACAAACCCAACAGATTTTATTATACAATTCTAAGAGCAGGTACCAGATTCACAGAAAATGGAGATTCTAGATTCAACATTCAGAGCCACAATAGCCAGATGGTGGAATGGTCATAAAAAGTACATTCATAGTTGGGAAGCATGCTAGAAGTCCCTTTGCCTAAGATTCAGGGATCAACCTCAGGAGGTGCGAAGCAGGTTTAATGGTACGACTAGTCCTTAGGGACATTTGGAGCAATGCTATGAAGCATGGAAGCATGTACCTCGTGAAGAATGGGTACACAGGTTTATGCACACCCTGGAGCCTATAGCAAAGAACTGGTATGCAGAGGTCAAGCTTCGCCATGGTACTGTAAGTTGGGATAGTCTTGTTGATAGTTTTGTGCTGACATTTTCTTTTAATGAGGTTTGTCCTGCTTTGGACGTAGCTATTAGGATTATCCATACTAAAGTGTTTGATGATCAAGAAATATCAGAATATCAACCTAATTGGAAGGAACAAGAAGCTAATGCAGTAGAATGTTATAACCTCGCAATTGACGAGGATGATGATCCATGCAACATTAACATTCCTGAGTTAGAAGGACACTGCGAAGTACATGGACCAGCAGTCAAAGCACCTGAAGTGACTTAGCCCTTGAGGACGCAGACAACAAACATTGGATCAGAAGGAAAGCCTAAGTATGCTATCCTTGGAGATTATTGGGATGAAGAAATGGTGAGAAAAGTGACCCAACTTCTCCATGAGTATCAGGATCTATTAGAAATAAAAGGAATCATTGAGGTGGTGGAAGATATTCTGTCGTGGGTTGAAGTTCAAAGCCATGTTGAAGATGGTATCAGAAAGTGTTGAATGTCCCCATTATGGCGCAGCCAGAGTTACTGCTTGTGTCGAAGAAGGAAATATCTGTCGGAGCCTAAAATACGACCGTTGGGGGAAACCAAATTTGGCGGCGTCGGTACATTACTTGTATTAATGAGATCTTGCCAAACCTACCACCATTTGGACAAGATATCTATCATATTTGGTGTCTTCAATGCATAGTTATGACATATTTTGTTGATGGATTCTATAAGAAGAAACCCACACCCGTGAAGTTCGCATTACGCAGATTCTTGAGTTTTACAATTGAGCCCATGACAGCTGATCGCGAGCTTCAGGAATTAGTGAGAGAATTTGAAAAAGGGGGTCTGTGGAACCTTTTTAGCCATCCACCTATTCCTGTACCCTGCGAAGAGACTCCCCTAGCACCACCTCAACCAATGCAGACACGATCTACCAGGAATAAATTTAAACCAGAAGTATGCTCTAAGCAGAACGAAGACAGACAAAAGTAATCAGGGAAAACATCGGAGGATCCAAAGATGAATCCGTCTGGTTCAGCAGAGATCCCATCTGAAGGGGATGAGAACATTGCACCACAATGTCCACCATATCTTCAACCTACTCGACCAGGAGTTCAACCACCGCGGTGGAATGCTAAGTTCACGTTACGCACCCCTTCACTGCCACATGGCGTGCAGTTGGTCGAAACCATGACAGGGAAAATAGACCGACTTAAGTATGCAGACCACGATATGAATGATCATGGGAAGTTCCCACAGTTCGCACCGGGAACATACTTGCACTTCATCAAATATCTGGAGACTGGAGTGACATTACTGGAAGTGAAACAATGGGCTGTTGGTTTAGATAAAGATGGTTTGTTGAAGATGCTCGATGTTCCCCACTTTGGTCGCAGCACACAGGTGACCATAGTGGTCAAGAAACTCTTGGAATTAGTACATGATGGGCACCTATGGATAGGAGACAAAATAATTCCTATTAATGGCGAGCTCATTCATAGGATCACAGGCTTACCAAAGGAAGGGCCTGACCCGGGGATAGAATTTCCTTCAAAACATGAAGATACGAAGCTGGCACAAAGCATGAAGGACCACTTCGACCTAATGAAAGGAAAGTGAGGGTATAAAACCTCGACAATTCAGCACCAAAACATTCGCTTCGTAGCTGAAATCTTAGCCTACAAATTGATGAGAAAGAGTAGATCACATGAAGTGCCTGCCCCGATTGTCAGTATTGCTGTGAACTATGCCGAAGGCTACAGTTACAACTAGGCAACATACATTGCGAAATAATTCCTTGAAGATGCCTGTGACGTGTAGGATAAAGGTAGACCTTTTCACTACTCTTGGTTGATAGTCCTTATCACACTAGTAGGATGGAAAGAAGCTACCGAGGCGTAGTTTGTTTCCGTGCCTCCGAACATGCCTAGTGCAGCAAGGTACACATCTCTCTGGGTGTCACAGGACAAAGCATCCCAGTAGATGACGAACTATGTGTTTGCCTTTTATATGATGAGTATCTCATATGAGATCGTAAATACCCCGCGGCTTAGTAATGATCTATTCTCTCAATATGATGGCGTGGCCAATTTCAGGGCCGACATGCATAATGTCTTCATCCAGGCCCGCATAGATAAGAAAAAGGCATGCTGGAAGTTGCCATACGTGGTGACCAAATAAGACATCCTCGCGGTAGTTCAACAGTGGCTAACTCAATGGTTCAAGGACGTAGGGACAAAGCCCAACATTCCAATCCCTCCAGTCACCAATGTGGGCACTGGCCCCAGTCAGACGCAGCCGAATGACCCACTTGAGGAAAGTGAAGAACATAGTGCGTCGCAGCAAAGTGAAGGAAACCAGGGTGGAGATGACAAAGTGTTGTAAAGGAAAGTGTCCTATGGATAGGGTTTAAGAGGCCATCAACGTACTGGGGTTGAAAGAGAGATGCACAATGTTCAGAAAGTATATAACAGCAAGTTTCAGAGATGAGAAAGATCCACACCTGATAAACTGAAGGCTGGTCCAAGCTTTCTCTTTAATCCTCTTCTTGCTCCTCTCGCTCCAAGAGACCTGCAAAACAAGTTATACCTTCCTCAAACCATCATGAACACATATAAACAAATGATAATCAAATAAATCTGAAATAATAATCTGATTAACATCATCATATGATCAGAAACAGAGATTCAATCACACATTGAACAATGATTTGGGAAGAAGAAGGACATCACATCTTTATTAATCTTGAAAACAAGTACAAATATACCTTCTCTTCAAGTTGGCACCTCACGAAAACTTGATCTAGATCTGCTGTTTCTCTTCACCAAAGAACTCAGCCTCCAAGCTCTGCAACACAAGGGGAAGACCTCCAGGGCAAAGGTGTGGGCAAAGAGAGTCCCGATTCCTCCAGCATAACAATGCAGAAATTCCAAGTCCCCTCTCATGGACCTCCCTACCTCTATTTATATGGGGGAAATAAGGTAGTTTTGAAGGTTGGAGAATTTACAGCAGTTAATGAAAATTAAGTTAAATCAATCAACTAATCTCCAATTAACTCATGTTTTAATGTTTTAAATGCTAAGAGGCACATTCGTGGGTTTTCCTTAAGGAAAATCGTGAATGGACAAAAAACACATTTTTATGGTATTTTTGGGCATTTTCAGACTTTTATGTATTCTAGAAAGTTTTATCTAACTGAAATATCTTTCCAACGGAATAGAAATGAGGTCAAACGGAGTTACAGAACTCAAGATATGGGTCCTCCAATATAGGTGTTTTTTCAGTGACTTTCAATGACTTTCATGAAACAATGGGAAAGTGGTCACAGGCAGAGATAAAGGCAGAAATGTATTCCATAATAAGCCAAGCTATAGTATTCTAGGCAAACCTCAATCCATAAGTGTCGTTTTGCACGCCGACATAAGGAAAGTCGGCACTCGGACGGAGAGGTGCCATTCTGGTGTATAACAGATGCCCCCTAATGTGTGAGGTTAGAGGGGAAGACGA